>VZTA01024010.1:12797-110354 GCA_013398855.1 Mohoua ochrocephala | reverse complement strand
GCCCCGACCTGGGGCTCCGGCCGGGCAGCCTCCCGAGGGTCGAGGTCAGTGCCGGGTGGCTTGGGGCGGGCAAATGCCACCGCCCGTTGTTGCTTTCATTGCAAAGCACTGGAATCAGGCTGCCCAGGGAAGTGATGCAGACACCACCCCTGGAAGTGTTCAAAAAAACCATCTGGATACGACACTTGAGGACGTGGGTGAACGTGGTGGTGATGCTGGGTTGATGGTTGGACTCGATGATCTTAAAGGCCTTTTTCCAACCTTAATGATTGTATGATACATCACTGATTGCAGTGTCACTGGTGTTCATGGCCTGTCCCACGGGTACAGAGAGTAAACAGGGCAATTACCATATGATAAGCTGCGAGAGGAAAGTGCTTTTCAGCCCACATGTGTGTTTATTTTGGAAGGGCTCGCTTCTAGTTTCTCACAGGTGTCTCTTGATTTGTTCAGAGGTGGCTACGAGTCTGCTTCCAAGCACTTCAACCCAGCTGATGTGGAGGTGGATGTGGCTGGAAGATCCTTCCTGGTCACCGGTGCAAACAGTGGCATTGGCAAGGCCACAGCCAAGGAGATAGCGAGGAGAGGTGAGCCGGGCTGCCATGGAGCTCCCAGGAGGCCTACGGAGAAGACGGGAGAAAGCGGGTTTGGCCTTCCAGCACACACATATACACACAAATCCCTGGGGTGTGGGGTCATTTTACAGGGCTCTTAGTGTGGGTTAGAGGTTTTAGCACAATCGTTGCGGTGAAAACTGGAATAAGGAAACCAAATTAGCAGAGGGGATCTGCGAATTGTTTCTCAAGTGCATGTTTACCAAAACTATCTGTGTTACAGTGGCATCTAAGGATGCTGGTGATGGATCAGTGTCTGTTTAAAGCTAATTTGGTACAGATAGCAGCCAGGCTGAATTTGAACTGAGGAATTTGCAAATGTACCATATGATGAAAAAAACCCAATTGTCTTTGCAAAAATGAGATGGGAGAGCATAAAAAAAGCAATGTAGCTCTTCTTGATCTTGATGATAATACCCTGGAGCTTGCGCCCTTTGATTACATGTAATTATTTTTTTATGTTGTTTTCTGTACGCAAGGACATGGCATGGACTGGAGCTAGCTGCTGCTGAAGGATAAACCTAATCCCTTACAGAGTTGACAAAATAATTCCTGTTGTGCAAGAGTGACAGGAGTTTTGGCACGTAGAGGAAGGGAGGAGCTTGTGGCTCTTTGCTCCCTTTGTGTGCTTAGGTTTCGTAACTGTGTTATGAAGGAAAGTGGCGACTCAGTTAAATTAAACTAATTCAAAACTGTTAGCATCAAAGAGTCTTTGGGTTAAAGATCTACATCAGTGCCAGCACGTGGCTGATTTCAGGTTCCCACTACTGCTATTGTACATAATCAGTTTATGTAAGTAGTGCTTTGTCAGGTGACTGTTTTGCTCACAAATGGATATCTCTACCAGGTTTTGCAAGCTGGAAAGCTGGCTGGGTCTGTGTGGGATTTGGTCACCGTGTTTAGCAGAACAGCCTTGGGCTCAGACTGCATGTCTGATATGTTGTATGGGTATTGCTGTTCATACAAAGTTAAAATGACTTCCTGATCCCATCCTCGAACATCTCACCTTGAAACTCAGTGTCAGCTGTTGGGGCCCAGGCTTCTAGTTGAATCTCTTCAAGGACACCACGACAAGAAAATAAGGAATTCAGACTCAGCAGAAGAATAATCAAGCTATGTTGGCTTTACCTTCAAGCACTCAGCTCTTTCTAACTAATGATGATCTTTCTAACAATTTCTGTAGTCTGAGTTCAGCTTTTTCTCTGAATTGGTGTCTTATGGGTATGCAGATTTGGGATTTCCTCTGTCTTGTGAACTGTGCTTCCAGCTTGATACAGTCTTCTCCCAACTACTCTGACTACTCTGTTAAGTTCAAATAGTTTCAATCTTTACCAAAGAAAACACATTTAAATTCCTTTCCTAGTGTGTCGGTCACACCAAAACTTCCCCCCTGTCCTGGTGCTCAGTGGAAGAACCTCTCTTGTAGAAAAAAGATTTCATTATCAGACCCCAGACTGGGCTGTGCAGTGTGGGGCTGTATCATCCCAAGGCAGACTTGGTGTTTTGCATTTGGGTTCTGGGCACTAGAAGTGTGACCCAACATAACTGTTGTTTCTAGTATAGATTAACTGTGTTTCTATTAGGGATTAATTCCTTGAGCTTTCTAGTAGTGAACTGCTAGCAATCCGTGAGACATCTTTAAAAACAGGCAAAAGTAAAGAGTACAGGTCTTCCTATGACTGAAATTAACACATGACTTGTAACAATCAGAGAATGTGAAGCAAAAAAAAACAACCCAAGTTTGTCTAGCTGTACTTAAGTCTTGTTTTTGAAGGCTTTCTTTAATAGGGCTAAGTGGTGAGATTGTGTTAAGTATCCAGGTCTCTGAGAAGAGCCTTGCCTTGTGTATTTGTTTCATGGAAAAGTTGGTTGGAAGAGACCTCTAGAGGTCACCTTGTCCAGCATCTCACTTGAAGCAGGACTCTTGGCAACAGCAGATCAAACCAGTCATTGCTGTGTCTCGCTGCTTGATACCCACAAGGATGCAAAGTATGCCTCCTCTTGGGACAGCCTGGTCTATTTAGAAGAAAACTACTGAAAATTATTTTTCTTAATAGGTGACCTGAGCCTCCCAAGCTGCAATTTGAGGCCATAGTCCTTGTCATATCTCCACTGCTGAGAATTCTGGTATCTGGAACTTTGATTTCCTTTTCACAGAGCGATTCTAGTCACTTGTGTTGTTCAAGCCCTTTACTGAACTTGCTAAGGCATTTATTAAAAAACCGTCTATGATACAGATGCCTTAGATTCAATTTCCAGTGTAGCTCTGGTATGTCACCCACTAAACAGGATGTACAGACTTGACACGAATGGTTTTGAACACGGTACTTAGAATGCAGTGGCCTTTTCCATACGTGCAGCCTTGCGTGATAACCCTGGCAGCCTTCACAGGAAGGAACCAGAGCCAAGCAGAAATATTGCAGCTTTTTTTCTTATATCCAGTATCTCACCTAATTAAAATGCTGATGTCTCCCCCAAATGCAGTTAGTAATTAATTATCAAATGCTTTTCTTGTTGCAATCCACCAGGTGGCACGGTTCATCTGGTTTGCCGAAATCAGGAACGGGCTGAAGTTGCCAAAGAGGAAATAGTGACAGAAACGGGCAATCAGGTGAGTTGCTTTTCAGTCTTTTGTTTACTCTTGGAAAGGCTGTTAATATTAAAGACCCCAGGGGCCTCGAGATACTCTTCCAACATCTTGCTGTTGTGTTTTTAGTAATGTTTTCCTACAGACATGGAAACATCTAGTAGTTTATAATTCAAATGGTTTGAAGTGATTTAACTTCATTAGGTGCTGTGTTCTGTGATTAGTAACATCATCAGCAGCATGCTGTTTTATTTAATGTTTGTTGTTGATTTGCTTTTTGATGTCCTACTTACTATTCCTAACTACGTGGCTGAGGCTTTTAAAAGTTAATGCATTGCAACACTCTTGCAACAACATTTATGAGTCTACAGCATTGGAGCTGAAGGTTTTATGTGTCTGAATAACATGCTCTTGATTTGCTAAGGTTGGCTGCTCTGGGAAGTGCTGTGTGTGGTCCTAATTCTGTACTCTACATGCCTTTTCATCTCCTTTTCTTAGAATATCTCTTCCTTCCCTCCTTTCCTCTGTTACACATTCTTTTTGTTTCTGTATATATCACTCTGCAGTACGCCCCTGTATCTGCCACTGTTGCTTTTGCTGCTTCTTCAGGAGGGTGTGCTTATGAAGAAGCTCACTGGTTGTTATCTTTCTATCTTGGCACCCTGGTTTTGGCTGGGATAGAGTTAATTTTCTTTATAGCAATTCCACTGGTGCTAAGCTTTGGATTTGTGACCAAACCAGCGTTGACAACTCACGCTTTAGTTATTGCTGAACAGTGTTCACACAGCATCAAAGCCTTTTCTCATTCTTACACCGCCCCAGCAGTGAGCAGGCTGGGGTGCCCGAGAAGGTGAGAGGGGTCACACTGGGACGGCTGACCAAAGGGACACCCCAGACCACATGACATCGTGGTCAGCAGTAAAAGCTGGGAGGAAGAAGGAGTAAAGCGGGACATTCACAGTTACGATGTTTCGCTTTCCAAATCACTGCTGCATGGGACGAAGTCCTTCTTTCCTGGGGATTGCTAGATGCTTTCCTGCCAATGAGAAGTAGTGAATTAATTCCTTGTTTTACTTTGTTTGCACACCCAGTTCTGCTTCACTTATTAATGTCTTTATCTTAGCCTGCAAGTTTCAGCGTTTTTGTCCTTGTGATTGTCTCCTCATTCCCACCGGGAGTGGAGTGAGTGAGTAAATAGGGTTGTATGGGGCTGAACTACATACCAGGGTTAACCCACAGCACTTGGATGGAGACTTAACTTCATTTTAAATAATGACTTGGCTCTTGTACACAGTATTTTGATTCCAGTAATAGTTTTTAGTGTGGATCAAAAATTCTGAAGACTTTTTTATGGTCAGAGATGTCATATTGACTAAATTTCTGCTCTTTGATTTCAGCTCCCTAGTGTGACACAACCAGCATTACTCTTCAGTTCTTAATGGAGGTGAATTAGATCAGTCCTTATGTAGAAATAAATACTTTCCAGCTGTCTATAGCTGTGTTATCCCATGGCTATAGTAAGACTGGTGATTATCTGTATTACCTCCTTCTCTAACTGCAGTCAGACAGCCTGGGAAGAGAGGTGAGTTTGACCTCTGAAGGTTCCTTCATGTTCTGTTTTCTCTTGTCACCTGGTGGAAAAAACTTGAGGCAAATAATACTCTTCCTCTAAAGGCAGTGTAATTACTGCATTCCCACTTTTTGGTGGGCTGCAAACCCATAGTTTCTGTGTCATGAGAGAGTGCAAGGGCACTGCATAACTTGTTCGTGACCCTGGGGACAGGGCACTTGTGCAGAGAGCAGCTCTCAGTGAAGTGTTAGATGAGCTGTACAAGAGGCCCTGTGGGACACGTGACTGCACTGGGAAGAGCATTTTAATGAGGAGTCCACAAGAACATCCTTCTTTATAAGTGCTCATTCAGAAGCCATCCAGAGAGATAAAATGCTTTATCTGCAACTTGACAAGCTGTATCCAGACTGAACTTGCTCTTCCTGATAATTTGGATGGAGATCCTGTTATAGTATACACCAAAGATTTTTTTCTGTCTTCCACAGTACATGCTGGAGTGCAGTGCTGAAATGGAGTTATTTGGCAGTCACCTGCCCCTAGATCTGAGAAGTGGAAAGTTCTCCTAATCTGTTAAAATAGACCTAGTCACGGAGATTAGGTTTCACTTTGAAAACAGCTTTGGTACCATCGAGGACTTTTATAGGGAACAGGCCTGAGCATCCTTTTCCTGAGTCAGTGTGACAGTCTTCAGCAGATAAGTGTCGATTTAGATCTTCTTCAATCTCTGAAATCCCTTGTAATATTGAACATCTGCCCAAAAAACTTTACTTCTTCTGTACCAGTAGATAATGGTATTAGCTTTAGAAGTAGAAAACTTTTTAAAAGGTATCCAGCTGGAACCAGTAGAGCCGTGTTAAGTTTCTGGTCAGAAATTATTCGCAGAGTGGGTATGGTTGAAAGGGACCACAGTGGGTCATCTGGTCCAATATCCTTGATCAAGCAGGGTCATCCTAGAGCACGTTATTACAATGAAAAAATTCTGACCCAAACTCAACTAAGGAGCCGAAATCAAATGGCTAGAGAGAAAGTCATGTGCTTTTTATCTTCAGGGAAGCAGAATTACAGGCAGGGAATAATGCCATATAATTCCTTCAGCTTCTTCACTTATCTCATTTGCTTGTATAATGAGTATTTAAAGAAACAACTTGGAAAGAGAGGAGGCCCTTTAATGATTATTTGTTGTTTTGCAAGAGAACACATCCTCTGCATAATTATTTTAAAACTGCCTTTTCCTGGCATACGTCATGGGACTATCTGTGGTGTGTCTTTGAGACGAAGTGCTATCTAGGAGAAGAGTAGGAGTTGACGTGCCTTTGTATGCTGATAAATGCCACTGTGTTTGTACTATGTAGAACACAAATCTGCAAAAAGCAAAAGGATTGTCTGTAGCAAACAGCAAAAAGTTTTTGATGTTTTGGAGGGAGGAATTATTTCTAGCTTTAGTGGTTTAGAAAATGATAACTGCTCTATGTCAAGCCTTTTTTTTTTTTCTCTTTAATTCTATTGCATCCACATTGCTGGCCATGTAATTGCAAAGCATTGCAAGAGTGTTGTGACATGGAGTGACTGGCAAGGATGTAGCAGTTAATGCAGCAGTTAGCATGTAAGGGGATGCAGAAGGCACCCAGCACTCTGAGACAGCGGGAGTGGGTGCAGTGGTGCTCCTGAAAGCATGCTCTCCCACCCTGGCTGGAGCAGCTGTGCCTGGCACATGGGAGACTAGCCCAGACAGAGCTCCAGAGCAATAATGTGGCAGATGTGGGGTTGCAGGCAGTGACTGGTACTTTTCCTTGAGCCTGGGGCAGCGGACGATGGTGGCTTCGTCTGTTGGGTTCTGCTGTCCTCAGGGTGCTGAGCTGCCAGGTGAAGCGACAGCAGGAGATGAGCAGGCTGCAGAACCACAGGGAACAGAAACAGGAGATTGACAGGGTCTCTACAGAGAGCAGAAGAGCACATTGCATGGAAGGAGGGACGGCTGGAAGCTGCATTTGAATAAGTGGTGGATAGAGACTCCTAAGATGGGAGGAATGGAAGCTTGTGCATGCTGGCAACAGAAGTCAGCTCCTTCTCTGCCTGCAGATGTGCATTTGTAGGATAGGTGTAGTGCCATGGTAACAGATGAGGAAGAGCAAGCTCTGTCAGGGGAGGTGTTGGAGACAGATGATCCTGAACAGTTGTTGACGGTGGGAGGAAGCTGTGGGTGATGATGGCTGAAGGCTCCTTCCTGTGGGGGATGGAGACACCCATCTGCAGTCTTGGCTTGATGATTTGAGAGGTTTGTCACTTGCTGGGGACTCAGATGTGAGGTATTGCAGAGAGTCTGCTGAGGCTGGTCTGGACCTTGGACTAATACCTCTTGTTGCCCAACCACATGGGCACCCATGACATTGTGAGGGGTGACCTGCAGTTCATCAAGAGTGTTTACAGAGAGTCAAGGGCAAGTAGTGGTCTCCTAAATCCATACAGTGAAGGGGAAGGGCTTGGGTAGGAGCATATACGGCCTGCAGGTCAACACCTGAATGTTCAGCTGGTGTCACTTTGGCCTTTATGGCCTCTTGGACCTTCTCTGTTGGATGAGCTGAGCAGCAGTGACAAATTGGAGCCAGAGTGTCTTTGCAAACAGCTTTGCTAAGCTTAGTGAGGAGGCTTTAAAGTTGTTTCGTTGGTTTGTAGTGACCAAACCCGGGAGAGTAGTAGAGTCATGGGCACAGTGAGTGTGTGTCATGGGGACAGCAAAATGGAGGAAGCTCTCACAGTTTTCATGAGAAAGCAGCCTGTCTGGGAGCCCATTTCAGGTGCTTGTTCATGAGTACATGTAGCATAGGAAACACAGGAATCCATGCATGGTTGCAGAGCTGTGATCTCACTGGGATTAAAGAGAAATGGTTGGCATGACTAGAGTGCTGGAGTGGATGTATACCCTTGCTCATTGTACTGGTTTTGGCTGGAGTAGGGTTAATTTTCTTCATAGTGCTGGTATGGGGCTGTGTTTTGGGTTTGTGATGAACACAGGGTCAATAATACAGAGATGCTTTTGCAGTTGCTGAACAGAGCTTACACAGAGCCAGGGCCTTTTCTGCTTTTTGTACTGC
Source organism: Mohoua ochrocephala (assembly GCA_013398855.1). Lineage (NCBI taxonomy): Eukaryota > Metazoa > Chordata > Aves > Passeriformes > Acanthizidae > Mohoua > Mohoua ochrocephala. The sequence continues at coordinate 102,491 of VZTA01024010.1, read as the reverse complement.
CACACTGGAGAAGAAGTTGGGGTCGTGTGGGAGGTTGTGAGGAGACACAGCCAGGACGGGTTGACAAACTGACCAAAGGGATATTTCAGACCATGTGACATCACGCTCAGCATATGAAGCTGGGGGAAATAAAAAGGAATGGGGAGATGTTTTGGGGTGGTGGCTTCCCAAGTAACCATTATGTGTGATGGGGCCTTGCTCTCCTGGAGATGGCTGAACACCTGCCTGTCCGTGGGAAGCAGTCAATTAATTCCTTGTAAAAAGCCTAAAGCACCTGGTATTCCCAGGCAGTTTCCCATCCAAGTACTAACCAGGCCCAACCCTGATTGGTTTCTGAGATCAGACTAGGTTGGGTGTTCTCAAGGGGGTATGGCCATAGGCTTGGGGTTTTTTTTACTTTTGTGTGTGGCTTTTGCTTTCCCTATTAATCTGTCGTTATCTCAACCCATGAGTTCTCTATTTTTCACCCTTCTGATTCTCTCCCTGATCCCTTTGGTGAGATGATTCTGCCTATGGACAAGAGGGGAGTGGTGCTCTCCTTAACTTTGACAAGGCCTTTTACATGGTTTGCCATGATATCCTTGTAGCCAGTCTGAAGAGATGTGGTTTGAACTGGTGGGCGAAAAGGTGGATGGAAAACTCTGGAACAAGTGACTCCAAAAGTAACAATCAACAGTACAAAGCTGATCTGTTAATGATTTTTAGTAGCATCCCCCATGAGTCAATACAAGGGCAAAACCTGATGACGTCTTTTTAACAGCACAGGTGACAGAATGAAGTGCAGTCTTTGCCTAGCTGGCCGGAAAGCAGAGTGCAGAAAGGGACCTGGGAGTGACAAGTTGTCCCTCCGTGAGCAGTGCCCTGGGGCAAGGAAGGCCAACCATACCCCGGGCTGTGTGAACGTGAGTCTAGGCAGCATGCTGAGGGAAGTGCATCTTCCTCTCTATTAAGCCTTTGTGAAACCACAGCAGGAGTCCTGTGCCTGGCTTTGGACTCCCCAGGAGGGGGAAGTCGTCTGTGTCCTGGAGTGAGTCCAGCAGAGGGTGACTAGGGAGGTGGGACATGTGATGTGCGGGGTGACTCTGAGAAGGCTGATTTTGCTCAGTGTTAAGAAGAGAAGGCTGAGATGGGTCTCGCTGTATTCTACAGCCACATGATGGGAGTGTGTAGGGAAGGCACTACCATGCTTCTCTTGGAGGTCTGCAGTGGGAGGATGAGAGGCAGCTGACACAGATTGGAACAGGGGTAAAATTCTGAGTAGATAGTAGGAAAAATGTTTTTACCATGAGGGTGATCAAATGTTGGAGGCTCAGAGCAGGGGGCTCAGACAGACTGGTAAATCTCCACGTTTGCCAAGCAGCCTCCAGAGGTCTCTTCCAACCTAGATTATTCTCTAATGCTGTGACCTTGAACCTTTCCATGGAAAGTTCAGCCAAAGAGAAAGCTGCTAAATTGTTTAAACTGAAATTTTGCAAGGTTTGCAATATTTTTCTAGTTCTCTGCTATACCTGACTGTCTGTCACATATATTTATCTAAGTAGGACTCTCTCTTAATAACTTTGGCATTAAAAATCTGTATCTCAGAAGCAGCTGAAGCAATGACTAAGCATGTTTTAAGGACTGGAGTTAAATTTTGCAGTTGTGCATGTTAACCTGTATTAGTTTGGTTCTGGAGACAGTATTTTTTTCATACTGCTTAAATACCTTTTCACCTAGACAGGCCTAAACAGGGTCTCTCTTCACTTTCCCTGTTGATTGTGACTTAGTTTCTTTTCTTTTAGAATATCTTGTTGCATATTGTGGATATATCTAATCCCAAGGAAGTATGGAAGTTTGCTGAAAAATTCCGAAATGAACATCAATTAAATGTGTTGGTAAGTTCGTGTACTTAAATCATGTGTGTCTGTCTTGGGAGTGTGTAGTCTATGAATTTATCTGACTGATCACATAGACTTCACAGTTTGGCCCACAATTCTCCCCTTAATTTTCTCTAAATGATTTTTTTTCAGGAAAAACCATGGTTTGCTTGCTCTCGTCCCTTCTCAGTTTGCACAGATGTGCTACAAAAAAAGAGAAAAGCAGTAATTTTATAGCTGCATCTTTGGAGACACCGTACATTTTCTCTTTGACTTTCATTACTGATAACATTGTCCCTCTTAAAGCTAGGCCTTCTGAAAGACTAAACTTTTGCAAAAAGTCCAAAGACTAAAACAGAGCCAGGGACAGAGGAAACAGTTAATCATCCTGGTTGGCAAGGGGCTCAGTACAGTTTCCCCTTTATTTAGCAGTGAAAATTTGCTCAGGGGGCTATACTACAGCTGAGGTACCTGGAGCAATTCCTGTGGTGCTTACCAGATGAGGAATGTCTGATAAAAATGGGGAAATAACTTGAGGAGTGGCAGTGAACACACAGGAAGGTGTGTAGGGGCAGATCTTTTTCTTGAAGTGGGAAAGAAAAGTCCGAACTCCTTCTGGAAGGTAAGGCAGAGAAGGAAATGTGTCAGAGACTGTGCTAGCTGCACACAGCTTGCCAGCATGTTTTATTGAACAAGTAAAAGCTACAGTGTGTAGCTTTGTGTTGCAGTGTCAGGAAACAGCAAATTAACGTGGACTGCTCATATGTGTGGATTTCTTTGCAGATATTTGTGTAGATTGTTTTTGTTTAAAGGAGTTGTTTTACAGATCAACAATGCGGGATGTATGGTGAATAGCAGAGAGTTAACTGAAGATGGACTTGAAAAAAACTTTGCAACAAACACTTTGGGTGAGTATTGAAGGTTTAGTTCTGGAACATACTTATTTTGCTTACAGAAGTGTATTTTTATAGCTGGGTTTGTGAGGTATGTGTTCCTGCTCAAAGAGGGATCGTAGCATTGCTATGCCAGGGAAGGAGCCAGGAAGGAAAAGAAGAAATATTACAGCTTGTTTGGAGTGTCATTTTTTAATTTCTCCATTTTTTTTCAATTGTTCTGCTAACAGCACCTTTATTTATCCTAGCAGAAGTGGACAATTGCAGGTTGGTTCTGAGATTTGCTAGGGAACTTTGTTCCAAGCATTGCTGCTTATGATGGTCTTTGAAATAATTGTGTTTTCTGGGGTTTGGATGGAGCTTGGAGCATGCTCAGATGTTTTAAGAGGCATTCAAATATTTGAGGGGGCTTGTACAGCCCTGCTTGATGTGACAGAGGCGCTGTGTAGGAAGCCTGTGCTGTGTATAGTGCCCTGGACGCTCTCAAATATGCTATCTCTAATCAAGGGATTGATTGTGGGCAAGTCTTGGGCACTCCACGTGAAAGGGGCATTTGGGCACAGGTGAACTGTGGCAGTGGTGAAAGAGGGACAAATGATGGGAAGCAAGTCAAGGGGGATAGTGGAGATGTAGAAGGGCAGAGAAAATGGTGAGCAAAGTGGAAGGTTCACCCACAGAAGCCGTGGAAAAGATGTGAGCACACAGCCAGCCCGCAGAGAGAAGAGCTGTCTGACACGGCTGGTACCTGTAAGGCTGAAAGCTGCACCTCTTGCAAAGAGACATGTGCTTGCATCCACCCAACAGTCCTGACACTCTTCCCCCTCTGCCTCCGTGCAGAGTAGGTGGATTTCTCAAGAGACTGTCTTTAATATATTCAAAAGTGACACATTAAGGAAGAGCTGTGGTGCTTTGTTTCTGTATTTTCCTCCTGTTCATCAGTATCTGGAATGAGGAAGGGGAAAACCTAGTCTATAAAGATAAAGCATTTATAGAACTGGCATAACCTGGAAACCATTGTTGGTTTTTATTCTTAGCCTTTTTCCCGTGTTGATTCCTTAAATCCTATTTATGTTTGAAAACTAACATTTTGGTATAAATGTCCTGTGCTTCACTGTTATTGTGCATACAGCTCATTTTTTCTGCAAGTCTGAATATATTAAACTGACAGTTAAATCAAGTATAAAGGCACAGATTCATTTGCTTCAGACTAATCTTCTGCTAACGTTCTTCTGTTTCTCATGGTCAAAAAATTCAAAAAGAGTTTTATTTTGCCATCAAATTTCCCTTGGCTGCACAAGTACGAGAACTTCTACCTTGAGGAATCTGTTCACCTTAAATCAGTTTTAGTCCTCTTGTGGTCTTTCAGACAGAAACCCAGCAATGTGCAAAGGTACAGTTCTTCCAGAGAGAAGCAGAACGAAACAAACACAAGTCTGAATGCAAAAGCGCATTTTGGTTTAGTTTTTAGACATTGAGGATATTAGGTGCTGAGGAACTGTACTAGTGCATCACTCGAATTATATTTTATCTCACAAGTAGAAGCAGCAAATTCTGCTTTTCCAGCTGTAAATCAGCCTTACTAGAGGTATACAACTGCACAGAGGAAGCTGAATTATGGTTATAGCAAACTAGGAAAATGCCTGTATTATCTTTTGTGGATGTTACTTATAGATCTCCTTTATTCATTCGTGTGTCACTTGCTGCATGATTGTATAAGAAGTTTAAGGGGGTAAATCATCCTCTGTTGTCTGACTTCTTCAGAGTTCAGGCAAGGACTGGGTTGTTTGCTTAGACTGCTTCTCTCTAGACAGAAATAAGGATTAAATTTTGAATCTTTTAGAAGAGAGTGGGACTTGGTTGAGCTGGAAGAAGCTGGCAGTGCAACAGGAAGCTTCTGTGCTTGCAGGCTGGACACGTATGAAGGACCAAGGCTACAAACCACAGGCTTTTTTCTTCAAAGTCAGGGATAGGGTAATAAATCATAACATCTGGAGTTACAGTAGGAGAAAGCTGTGTGGAGAAACACCTGTCAGAGTAGATGCTGTGTTATTTCCCTAAGTACTAGGTGCCTTTGGGTGTGTTTTACTTGGGAGAAGTTATTTCTGGTGTAGTAACTATCTGTGGTTATAGGTTCCCAGAGGAAAGCCTGGCTAAATTAGATATGGCTGGTATGTAGGCTGGCTGTGAACTGGAATGTGGTCTGAAAGAGCAAACTAAATTCCCCTCTCTGTCCCAGTAATGCTAAAGCCTGAAGGGTGACATAGGCTCAAGGCCCTTGTTTGGAGAATGAGCAGTTGTCCCTCACTCGACTGACAGGATAGAATAATATCAGTGTCTTCTGCTGATCTTGACATGTAGGGTGTTCCTTCCATGTTTCTTTCACTATTTTTTCCCTACCCCGGATCTTAGCTCTGGTCTAGTAAAGGAATGTGTAGGTTGTAACTATCTAAGAATGCAAGACTGAAATATAACATGCTTTAAATGCACGACACAGTTCTTGAATTCTGTATCTGATATCTGATTAACATTTATATAAGCTGTAAAGTTGCTCATTTAGGTGTCTGAAATGCTGTGGAGCTTTTAAATCTAGCCTAGGAATATTTTCCTCTTGACTGATCTGTTAGTCCATTTTCGAGCATAATGGATGTCAGTGTTCAGTTCTAACTGATGATCTAACTTGTGAAATTTACTTTATATCCCGATTTCTTCTTGGACATACATGGGACAGAAATGACTGCATAAGTCCTCTCATATGAATATGTACAAAAATAACACCGGTTACAACAGAAAGTAAAATTCCCTTAATGTAAAACACGGCTGACTGGCTAATTGAGGATAGCAACTGAAATAAGAGGTGCATAGTCCTCTCTGGTGCTGTCAGAAGATGCAGGTGGATGAAGTTCATGAAAATGTAAAATGCAGATTGATAGTTAAGGCTTTGTACGGTTTGCTTAGTATTCAAGTTCAAACTGTAAAGTGCTTTGAGCAGGTGGTGGCAGCTGCATCTGTGCTGGTGCCTGTAGCATCCTTAAAATGAGTCTGAGGCACAAACGCTGTATGGCTTGTTGTGGTTCTGTTGTGGCTGTCAAATGAAACACCTTGCCTTTCTTCCCTGCTGGAGCCTTAAGAATTGTTGTCTGATTGCTGGAGCTCAGTGAATGTAGAGAGCAGAATGGCTGTGGAACACTTAGACTGTAATGTGGTAGCACTGGCCAGGCACGAGTCTGATTGAACTTTGATCAGCACTTTGCTGATTGAAACACACTTTCAGTACCAAATTGAGTGACTCACCTGGGGTAATGTGGGCAGATTTCCTGGGGACCTGCCAATCCTGCTGGGCAGATTTCTTTTTTTCTCTGTCCTCTCGTTTGTGTGATGTTGCCCTTGTATTTCTTCCTGTGGGCTGACCATGTACTCAGAGTTGTACACAGGAGCTGGACAGCAACAAGCAATCATTTCCTCTGATGAGACTTGCAGACTTCTGAGTCAAAACTTTTTAAATTTAATTTTATTTTATTTGTTTTAATATAACTCCCAGCAAAGACTATTAAAGGTGGTGGTATTCAGTCATTTTGGAAAAAAAACTTCAGCATTGATAAGCAAGTGGAGGCAAAAGCAGCATGTTCTTATTGAAGCACTAGACGCTTAGCTGAAACAGTCCTTTTCGCTCTATTTTATAGCCTGCCTCACTTTACTTTACTCCACATATCTTCCTGCTTGACATGGAAAAATGGCATATATGTTACTTTTTTATTGCTACTTACCAGCCAAGGGGATGCTAAAACACACTGAGAGATAAATAAGTGATGCTCCCAGTATGCATCTTTTCCTCAATCTAATGTGCTCTCATGTTTTAGTAATATATAGACATACACTTTACTCTCTGTGCAGAAGGGTTAGAGCCAGAGGAAGTAAGATGTTTATGTGTCATAGAAACACTGTAGCCCACCTATGGCAAACTGCCTAACCTGGATGGATGTTTGTCAGTCTCTTCCCTACGTGTGACCTGTACCTAACTGGTGTTTCACAGAAGCCAGTGTAGCCTGGTGTGTTCTGAATTACTTGGAAGTCAAACAACTTGAGTATCAGCTGTCAGTCTGCCCTAAGTTCAATGCCTGATCTTTGGCAAGACAACCTCGTCTGTGAAAAGGAGGCTGTGGTTCCAATTTTCTTTCTAAAGAGCTTTGAGACTTACGGATGAGAGGTGGTATGTGAAAGGATAAAGTCGAATATAATTGCACATGCAGTAAGTGTACTGAAGCCTAGTTCCCAGGAGACAGAGGAACCCTTATTGAGATGAGCTTTTGTCGTTTGAGGGAAATGTAAACCTTTGTTTTGTGTTTCATGTTCATTAACTCTTCCCATCCACTCTCAGTTATTGCTAGTGCAGTGGAATTGGCCCTCAGAGACAGCACACTAAAATCTTCATTCCTGATCTCTTACTCAGGAAAAGAGACTCAGGGATGTCTCTTACTGGGAACTGCATAAACTCTAGGCTTGAAAAGATAATCAGGGCAAGGAAGAATGTCACTTTGTTTGTTGGGTAGTTTTGTTTGTTTGTTTCTGTGGTTTGTTTTTACTTGGATTCAGGAAAAGCAAGCCAGTTTAACTGATTTCTACCAGATGAATGAGCCACTGAAATCTGTACAATAAAAGGGTGGTGTTTTGTTTTTTGGGTTTTTTTTTGTTCCCACTTTTTTCACAGTTGAAATAACACTGTTCCTAATAATACTGCAGAGCTCAGGCAGATGAAAAACTTCACTGAGTGTGGTGCTGGCTGCCTGCCCTTATCTGAATGTTTGCAGGGTGAAAACCTCACCAGCAATGTGCCACTAATTGCCAGATAGAACATCAAGCAAAAAACGTTCTGGAATCCACCAAGACACTTGGGTCCACAGTAATCGTGTCATTAATTTGATGTTATAAGCAGGTAGTGGCTTTACAATGTTATTTCTGCTGAAACCATAATTTTCTTCCAAATTGATTTATAAAGTACAGATTTTAGGGTCACATTAAATCTTAAAGCAAATCAGAGTATGTGTTTGTGTACTTTTATGTGATATCCTGTTGATATTCAGTCTGAAATATGTGAATCCTAAGGAGTCTTCCAGGTTCTGGCAGACTGATCTACACCACCAGCAGTTTGGAAATCTGCGTGCACTGCGTTTGTTTATATTTTCCATTAGGGCTATCCTGTGTTTTGCTCAGTTTCATGTTTTAGTACAGAAGGACTTGCAGTGTTCTGTGGGAAAGGCCAGTGTCTAATGCACTGCAGACTGCTGTCCCTTGCACTAGGATAGCTTTCTTTTTGTTCAAGGCATGAGACCCACAGTGGAATAACTGTTGCAAGAATGTACAGAACTACCTTTCCACAAGACCTAATAATAGTGTCTTCCATAGAGTCCCCTCAGCTTCTGCAGCAGGTCATGGGAAAGGTAGCATAACTTTATTTAGGAGTTTATGAGGCAGACAGGCTGATTTTTGTAGCTTTTGGGCTTTTTTTTAATAAACAACTTGCTACATGAATCAAATGTTTATCTCCATAACGGTGCCTTATTTTCTACACTTATGTCATTAATATGTCACTCTGTGATTGTGAAAGCACTGAATTAGTGCTTATCCAGGTTGACAGAGGAGTTCACTATATGGAGTCCAAAACTGGAGTTGTTAGTTAGAGCACAATATCAGATTGCTTGACTAAATTGAGGAGATCTCAGAGCAAGTGGAGCAATTACCAAACAGGCCATAAGGGAATGCCTGGTGATTCAATATTTTTGGTGGGTTTTGGTTTTATATTTATCAAGTAAACATGAAACTTAAATATTAACGTGATCCACGCTTGGGAGGGAGTGTGCGTGGACAAAGTGTGTTCTCCTTAAATGCCACGTTCATTACTTTTACTGGAATGACCGTGTTTAATGCACAGATTGGCAACCACCCTGTCTACTTTACCATATGGTACAGTTGGTTTATTGGTGTGCAATGGTGGAGTTGATCTGTATAAAAGTTTTAATTACTCTGTATTGTACGTGATTTCGTATTATGTGAGATCACCTTCAAGACATAACGCCTACAGAGGTTTTTTCAAAGAAAGCTAATGTTAAGAGACTGTTTATCTTTAAAATAAATTGTACATCTATCCCAGGAGCCTTTTTAACTAGAGAAAACATGGCCAGCCAGTACTGTGTCAAACCTCATTACACAGAACAGGGCTGTAGCTTGTCCAGTAGGTTTTGCAAGTCAACTCTTCACCTTGGCAGAGATCAGTGAGGGCAAGATGAAATCCTTTATATGGGTGTGATAGACTGGACTCACCTTCTTCTGCATTCCTGCTGCTTCTGAGCAAACTCCCAAATTCATCTTGCTGGACTCCTTTGTGTCACAGCAAATACTTCCCTTCAAATGGAAATGTTGTGTACTATTTATTTCACTGATTTTTTTCCCCCTGTTACACCAGTGGCAGACAAGCTTTCGGGCCATGTGGACAATGTACCTTCCAGTGACAGGAAATGGTGATGCACAAATCTGGCCCCTGTCACACAGTCCTAAATGAAAGTAGTATCAGCTGTATGTCTAGCAGATACCCAATACTTACTGCTTTCAGTGCAAGGCACAGCACTGTTGAACTTTGCCTTTCACGTGCTTTTGTGTTAAACTATTAAATAAAGAAAGAAACCTCAAAAAATGTGTACAGTTTGAACAGTGATAATTAAGCATTAATGACATTTGGTATGTTTTACCTTTTTAAACTAAGCTCTGTGGGAGGAAGTTTTTCCTTTAACAGACAAAAATGTTTTTTCTGTCAAGTAAATGCGTTAGAATGCTCAAGTGCTCATTTTGGAAAGGCTGATATCCAGTACTTGGTATTAATAATCAAGTATTGGCAAAAGGATATACAATTTGGATGTTGCCTTGATTTCCTTAAGTAGGGGCAGAGATGAATGTAGTTTCTTCTACCAAATCAGTCTTGGTTTTCCTTGCAAAGGTTTTTTTTTAAACAAGAAAAAATTCTTTCTTTTTTTTTTTTTTTTTTTTTTTTATTAATTTTGTGGGGGGGGTTTTTTTTTTTTTTTTTATAAGGACTGTGGCAGGCAGTACTTTATTTCCCGCTCCCCCCTTTACTCAGAAATTAATTTCTGTGTTAGTGGCTGCTGCAGTACAGCTGTGCTGGACAAGGTACCTGCTGTGAGGTACACGGCTGTGCCAGGCCCTGCAGTGGCCACACTGAGCATTCTCCCAAGCTCTTTGAATGCCACCATCAAACTACGGGCCAGCTTTTGCACTGATAAAAATGGGGAGGTTTCAATTGATGATGATGTATTCTAACCAGCAATTAACCTTGTTAATAAAGTATATCTGTTCTACTCTTACCCTTCTAAATTTCTTTTCCAGGCTGTTTTGCCTGACAGACCAGCCCAGGCAAATAAGAATGTATAATATCCAAGTATTTTTTGTCAAAGGAATGAGGAGTTTGTGTTCAAACCCTTAAAATGGGGACAGTAGTTGGTGAAATATTTAGCAGTGGGAGAAATTAAATGCTTCAGCCTTACTGCCTGATGCATCGTGTCTGTGTGTGTTCTCAGATACTGTTGCTTACCATAGGAAGCTGTGCTCAGAACTGCTCCGTTTGTGCTCTGTCTCAAGGCAAATGAGCAAGTGGTTTTGCAGGGCAAAAAGCTGAAATGCTCTGGCTTTGTGGCATTTACTGAATTCTTAATAAACTTGAGGAAGAGAGGAGATGTGGGCTTTGCAGTTAGTTTGTGGTTCTAAATAAGCACATAAACTTCTGACAAGCTGTAGTTGCTTTAAGCAGGATTTTTGGCATTGAACATTTCTCTTATCTGTCTGGAAAACAAAACAAAACTCGGCTGTTAATGAGGCAACATTAGTGCATTCATCTTTGCAGCTCTTTAGAATTAGCAAATCAACATGAAGCCCCTTAAAAGTGTAAATTAATCTGCAGGACAGTAAAATGGAGCATGTCAGAGCTGGTGCATTGCAGCTCTGCCTTTAGGAGATGCAGCTTATTTAACCAAGACATGATGTTACTTTGCATTTTGAAGAATCTCCAGCCAAACAGCATTTAAACCAGGCTCTCAGCTTGTACTGAAGTGATTTTTTTTTTTGGATTATTTTTTCCCCCATCGCGGCAGTCTCCCCTGGCAGTCAGCGGCAGCTCTTGTACCAATGATGTCATCGCTCAGTCTCCCCGCCACTACCAGGGGACACAGCCGGGCTCTCGTTATTCACTGGCAACTGCCTTTGCTCGCATTTTCTGCTGGAGACAGGCTGCATTTGCTCATCTGCAGAGCATTTGCTTTGTTCGATTCGCCAGGGTTTTAAATATATTGTGTGTGTATGACATAACCTCTGATTATATAGAGAAAGTGAAGGCTGCTGTGACCGACAGGGGAACTGAACAGCTTGTTCACCGAGCATGTAACACGTTTGATTTTGGTACCATATTTATAAACTTGCTGTATTTTAACTGGGTGATCTCATTGCCTGTGTGGAAGAGAAGTTGTAAAGACATGCTGAAGTCTCCATGCCTAGTGAAAAACATGGCCTCGGTAGCTCAAGGAAAAAAAATGCGTTTATCACAGAATTGTTGAGCTGGAGACATTTGTAAAAACATGAGAGGGAAGTAGATGCAGAAACACTAGACTAAATGGGGCTAGATTCATTTTGAATTAAATGGAATTTTTTAAAAATACATTTTAAGCACAAAAAAAAAATCCGTGAAGAGATAAAACCAAAACAAATCTCTGTGTTGCACTCAGTTGGGTGAAACATCACTAGGTGTGTCTGTGTGTCTGAATCAAATACACTGACAGTTGAACAGTGTTTGGAATAACAAACTTGGCTGGTCATGGTAACAGCTGTAATGGAATATATTTGTGTGGTGTGTACAAATCCTTGCTAAACGAACATGATTAAAGCAGGGAAGGACACAATTAAGTTTCCCCAAGTAATCTTAGCTCAGCCTTGGGCAGGCAACGTTAATATTTCTTCCTCCAAGGATTCCTTATCTTCCATAATGGTCATGCTGGGGATTTAAGGGGTGGGTTTTGTGTGCAACACAAATCAAAAGTGTCAGTGTACTCTGAGTGATTTCATAGTGAGAAGGCAGAAATGGACAAGTCTTAAGTGCATATGCAGTGCCCTAAGAACTGCAAGTATGAAGCACAGTTTCCTGTTCTTGTTCATGACCTGGCTTATGTACACACCTCCGAGTGTATATGCCACACTTGGAGGGAAATGCATTCCCTGTTTTTTCACTGGCATCACCCTCCTCCACCCAAGGAATTCCATACCTGAGCCACTTTGCCTTCAGATTCATGGCTGAATGTAGTGAGCTGTTTTCTCTGTAGGTACAACAAACATAAAAGTCTGTAAAATAACATATGCCCTTTGCAAAGTATATGGCAACGTGAACCACTACAGGTTGAGTTGGCACATTGCAGGTGAAACAGCAGCAAAAAATCGTTGTCAAATTCAGATCAGGTTTCAGAGCTAAAGAGACTTTGGATTTTGGGTTGCTATCGAGGGTGGAGAGAGAAGCAGGCTTTTTTTAAAAGGGAAAGTTAATGTTGGTGCCTGTGTGTCTTTTAGGTACATACATCATGACGACTGCCCTGCTGCCCCTCCTGGAAAAAGCAGCTGATGCCAGAGTGGTGAGTCTGTGATGCTGTTTAAAAGGGTTGTTTTACTATTCTTACCTTCTGGTTTGTGACAGCAGTTCTCTGATTGTGTTAGCAATGCAGGATTACTTATAATGCTGTAAGGATCTCCAGAATCCTCTTGGATTTTGTTAGCAACAACCTCCTCCTCTAAGGCAAAGCTCCTGCCTGCTGCTCTCAACCCTTCATTGGAAATCAGAGTAAAACACTTCGTTTGGGAACATACCCTCTCAGTTTCCCTAGGGCAAGTTAGCTCCTGCAGCAGAGTGCAAAATACCTGCAACAGGAGTATAGGCTTAAAAGAACTTTACAGATCCTGGTGTAAAATAAGACAGCAGGTACGTTTTTTTAAAATGAAATTTCCCAAGTTTTGCATGGCTTCTAATTAGCTTCTGTAAATGCTAAACATACAAACTGCAAATAGTGCTGTTCTGCTATTTTCTTTCTCCCCATTACTTTTCAAATGGAAGAAGCACAAAATTCCTGAAATGAATCAGCATCACTTTGAATGAAAATCACTCATTAAAAAAAATTACGTATCTTCCACCTCACATCCAGGTATGCTCTACTCATGAGCATAAGCATGATGCAAGGAGTATGCAGAGGAATCCTGCTCCATATGGACTTCCAGCTATGGCTTGAAGGCTACATTGCATGCATGAGTGCGTCTGTGGGGAGTTCCTGGTTTTGCTTTTCGTTCATCCGTTTTTCATTCATTTTATTACAGATAACTGTCTCTTCTGGGGGCATGCTAGTTCAAAAATTAAACATATCGGACTTGCAGTCGGGAAATGGGCCATTTGATGGAGCTATGGTGTATGCACAGAACAAGGTACAGTTCATGGGATTGAAAACAAAGCCCAGCTCTTCTTTGCTAGGCAGCTCATACCATCTGCTCTGCAAAAAGCCTGTTGTTCACTGTTGCTTTCCCATTGCATCCAACCCATATGGAGACGCACAGGCAATAATCTTCAGGAGTATGATGGCATGCCCTTAGGGGTGCATGCATCTTGCATGGAGGAGAGCATGGCTAGACTTTCATTCGATATGAGAGAAGTCCCAAGGGGGAGCACTGTCTCTAGCTGAGCCCTGTCTGCCTGCTTAGTTCTTGCCCACAGTCTGCAGCAAGTAGACGTGGTCAGTAAAAACACTGCAGCTGCTTTAAAAGTAAACTTGTGGCCAGGGTATGGATGGCAGTGACTCTGGAAGTCTCTGATGGAATTATCCAATAAATCCAGTCAGGATGAGCAAGGGTGTATTTCTGCTGTACATAAACGCTCTGGTATTTACGGCACGTTTGATGTAGTTTATTTCCCTGGGAACTAATTTGGAGGACAGGCTGTTGAACTCGGTGCCAGTGTGGCTCTTACTGCTCTGTCCTAGAGACAGCAAGTCGTCCTGACGGAACAGTGGGCAAAGGCTCACAGGAACATCCATTTCTCCGTGATGCACCCCGGCTGGGCAGACACTCCAGGTAACATCTGCCTCACACTCTTGACAATATTTTTTTCTTTTCAGTATTAGTCTAAAAGCAAAGAGAAATGAAACTTCCTAGTATATTTTTCCAACAGGTGCAGTAATTTCTTTTCTCCAAGCTGCTGCTTGAAGTAGTTTTCTATCCCCTTGGTGGCTCTATTCTGCACAGTGTCTGCTAGCTGTGTATATCTAGAGAATAATAATGGGCAGTGAACGCTTCCAGCCCTGCACAAATGCACGGCAGAGACAAAGTTCTTTAAGGTAACCTGTAAGTTACATTTGTAGTGGAACTGTTAAACACACAGATGGAGCTTCTGCCTCTCAAGTACCAGCATGCAGACACTGGGAATTTGTGAGGGCATGTAGGAGAATGTACCACTGTGCAAGCCCTGGTCCTGTAGTCTTCCTGTAAACATTTACTGCTGCTGAGAAGCAGTTTGGCCATTCAGCCCTTTGTCTGAGCTGCAGCTGTTCTTCAGTGACTGTGCCTCAGCAGGTGGGCCAGCATCAGCCGTGCAGTAAGCATGTTGCATTCCCCAGTGCTACCAGCCCCCAGTGCCCAAGCTTGGGATGCAGAATAGCAGTTCCACCTCTAGGTCTTTTACAGGGATGCAGTTTCCAACATTTGCTTCTGACGACAGAAGCATTTACCCTGTCTACTTTAAGCTTGAAAATAGCCCTTTCCAACTAAATATCCTGGTATTTCTTTTTCTTTAAAATACATTTATTTTCGCACTTTCTTTGTGGATTTCAAATGTAATGAACCATAAAGTTATCCCACCTGAAAGTTCGAAGACTCTTCACCACCAGAAATAAAAATCTACAGTGGATGGGCCTACAGTCATCACCTATTGGACAAAATTAAGTGAAACCAGAGTTTACACAGAAAGTGTGCAGTTTTGAAGTACAGTGCTGCAGCTGGTTTCCTAAAACTGATGAGAAAATAGGAGCTAAAAATCCCATTAAATGCCTGGTTTTTGGAATTTGTGTTTCCCCTGTGTTTGTCATCTTTACAGTTTAGAATGGAATTGGCACGAGAAGCTCTTACAGATCCTGTTGTCAGTTTTGTCCCTGTAATTTGACCCAAACAAACAAGTGGTGGATCATCTGGCAGCTTAGTGCTATTCTCCCACAAGCCATCCTACTCCCAGATAGGGGGAAATACTCATTTTCTTCCATAAGCTCCAGAGATGCCTTCTCTCCTTCCTACACACAAAATGGAAATTTGAAGCTGTTCTTTTTCTGTTGTTCTTGTATCAAAAAAGCCTTGCATGGCAGGCCACCATTCCATTGTTATCCTTTCCAGCCGTGAGGTCGTCCATGCCTGATTTCTACAGGAGGATGAAGGACTCGCTGCGCACAGAGGCCCAGGGAGCTGACACCGTCCTGTGGTTGGCGGTGTCAGCTGAAGCAGCAAAGCTGCCCAGCGGCTTGTTCTTCCAAGGTAAGGAGGCAGTGTCTCTCGCTGGAGATCCCTAGCCTGCCCGGAAGGATCCCTGTCTGGCCTGGAAGGGGATGAAGGCTGCACCAGGCAGCTTGTTCAAAGGATGAAGCATTTATCAAAGTCGTTTCAAGTCTAAAGGTTCGAGTGAACATCGTGTTAAATCATTACATTGCTGCTTTTGTCCTCTAAAGTAGCTGATAGAGACTTCAAAGCATTTATTTAGGGAAGGTTGGGGATTTTTGTAATGAAAATGGCTGCATGTAGGACTGTGCCAAGGGAAGGTGAATCACAGCAGTCAAACAGCATCTTTTATGATGCTAGGAAATGAGCATCTTTCTCACAGAGCACTGGGAGTTGGCTTTACTTTGACAGGTTCTTCTTCCTACTGTTCCAGGCTAGCTAAAACTGCCAATTCCCCCTTTCTTTAACACTGGGCAGACACTTGAGCACAGTGGCATTTTTGGCACTGTGAGCTTAGGGAATGGAAAAGTAGGACAGAGCCTTTCTTTTCTCCCAGGCAAATGACAGGCATCTTGGTAGGAGCAGCTGGAAGCAGGGATGCCTCAGTGATGATGCAGGTCAGTCCAGAAAGAGAAAGCTCAGGGTGATTGCTTACAGAAGCTCAGTACTTCTGTTGGATGTGGCACTCAAATCCTGATTCACTGAATTTCTATATGGAGAATGCAGGAAGCTCAGACTTTTCCACATTTGGGTTGACTTTGTCCCTTCTGTCCCACAGTCAGTCACACAGGGTTGGCTGACAGATACTTAAGTGGACATCTTTCATGTCAGCATGTGGTGTGTGTGGAAACCCCACATCCCAGCTGGTCAGCCTTCTTTGTAGCAGCAGGCTTCGCCTTTCTCTTACTCTGATCACTTTCTCCTGGTCCTCATGCTTCTGCTCAATTGTTCTTTCTGTTTCTTTCGTAATTCCGCTGGGCTCTTGCCTTTGGCCTTTGTCTACCCTCAGCTTTGGTAAACAGAGAACATGCCCTGGCTCTTTAGCTAAAGCTGTTGACTTCTGAGAGCTTTGGTCCTGGCGTGATTGCTCTTAAAGCTGCAAGAGAAGTTCTGAGTCTGTGTCCTGTGCTTATCAAATAGTGGTGAAGTCAGTTATTTCTCGTTCCTACTGCCTCTTGGAAGCCACAGCTGAGCGTGGGCACTCTTCAGGCCCTTTCAGTAAAGGGTTTGGGATGCAGAAGCACTTTACCACAAACCCCACGCTTCTGGTCCAAGGCAGCCATTCCAAATCAGTCACAGCTTCCTTCCATTTTCTGCATTCTCTTTTACTGTTCCTTCTGAGAGCAAACCAAAGCCAGCTTTTTTTTTTTTTTTTCTGAGAAAAAAATAAAGGGAAGTGAGAACATGACTAGTACTACCAGAATTCTCTGCATCTGCTAAAATATATAAAAAATGTTTAACAGAGACCTGCTTTCCAAAGACTAGAAGCATCTTCTCTGTGATGCTGAACTTGGCTTTCACACCTAGTTCCCAAACTTTAGCACAGGCTACTGGAAGCCCTATGGCTAGGTGGGAAGCAGTTCATAATCGGTGATGGAGAAGGGAACGTTCCTCTGCACGTTTCTCTCTCCTCAGTTTTCCGTGAGCAGAAGTTATGTGGTGTGTGCAGTCAGTTAAACATTTGCTCTTAAGAGAGCAAATATCTCTGCTCTCCTGGGAAGCCCGGCGGCAGCCTGATAGGTTTTCAGGGAAATCTGCAGCCCAGGGTTGCAGCAGCTTGTTCTTTTTGTCTCAGCTGGCTGCTGTGGAAGTTGGGCTCACTAAACAGACTGAACAGTGCTGCACCAGTGCTCTGACTGTCCCACACACACCTGACAGCATCGTCACAAGGCTCCCGGGCTCTAGATACCATGTTTTTGGAGGGGAAAATCCCTTCGAGTGGATGGTGATAACAGCTGTATTTACAAAGTGAGTGACGGGCGTGAGATTTGGAAAACCAAGCAAAGCATCAAACTGAGCAAACTTGGTTGGATACGTGTCAGTTACGGCGATTGAGCAATAAGCCCAAGTTCCTTTGCATTTAGAATTTAACCATTGTTTCTAAGGATGAAAGTAAGCATTTTAAGACTGAAAAGAATCCTAACTACCAAGTCCCAGCTGGGGATTTGTACAGTACTAGAAACATTATCCAGGAGGCAAGGAAAAATGTTGTTTCAAGTGCAAAGGCATCCTCTGCCTGCAGCAGCAAGCTCCAGCTATTGCTCTTAGCCTGCAGGTGTTGCACAAATGACAGGCATAAACCCACAAGGAAGCCTTCCTTTTCCTGTACTGTCCCTAGCTGCAAATGGGGGCTTGCTCCACAGTCCAGGTCATGTTGCGCTACAGAAAAATCATTCTAGTTCCAAAGTACAAATTGAATTAGTTTAATTTTTGGTTTAGAAGATATGCTTAACTAGCATTATTTACAGGTACCTAGAAGGTAAGTTTCCTAGCTTCAAGACCATGAGGTACGTTTGGGCAGTACAGAGGCCAACAGAAAAACCTCCTTTCTGCTAGAAGAGAGTTAAATGTACCCATAAGGGTTGTTTTTTTTTTCTTTTCTTCCAGACAGGCAACCAGTCCCTACGCACTTACCCCTGGCATACACCCACAGTCCCCCAGGGGATGAAGAGAAACTTATGCAGATGCTGGAAGAGTTCTCCCAGAATTTTAAATCTGTTTCTCCAGGAACTTAGTGTCTCTGCTGACAGTGTCACCAGAAATCTTCTAATTCCGCACTAATCTGCTGTTGAGGGGAAGTGGGATGCCATAGGCCTGTTAAAAATGAATTGGGTTCAGGTGCTCTCATAATGAGGCAGTAGAGTGGCACCGGTGTCATTTTTTCCCTGCTGCCGAGTCTCTCCCATTACGAATATGCTCCTGCTGCCTCAAGACACATAAGGTTGTATTCTTTGGACTGGAAGAAAAATTGAGAGGCATTAAAATAAACACCAAGACTTTGTAAAGTTACCTAGAAAAATTTAAAACACTCGGCATAGAGAAATGCAGAGGAGTGTACCTACAGTAGCCTTCGTGAAGGACTTCAGAAAAGAAGTGGGAATGTTTTAAACATCTTCTAACTGCTGTATTTGACAGGTTGGTGGCTTCCTTCACTGCATGAAGGTGATTGGGCTCACACATGTAACTGGGAATGCAGAAACCCTCTCGCAGAGCCTGCTTAGTTTAAATGGAAGGATTCCTCACGGCCTTCAGTTTCTATAAATTGGTGCTGGTATGCAGAAGTGATCTGCTTCCTCATGTTTAAACAGCAAGAATTTAGGAACACTGCCAAATGCCTTCCACATTACTTTATGGAGCCAGGGCTAAATATTATCCCATTTATGTCAAAATACCATGAAGTAGGAGGTTTCAACACAACACACCCAGACATGGCTGGATCCAGCGGGGAAATGGCTGCATGACTGTAGGCATGAAAAGAAACAACATGCTAAGCTGTACCTGCTTGCCATTTCTGTGAGAGATTAAAGGGAATTGCTTTATCGTTATGACTGGATAAAGAGGGGAAGGGAACACTGGCAGGGCACAGGTTTTAGAGGAGAGTCCATCTCCTGATGAGAGGGTTGTATTTTGTCTGGATCTGTTTACTTCCAGACACAGAGGACAGGATTCATCTTACCTGATCTGTGGACATTTGAATTACTCACTGAGTTTCTCACTGTAAATCAGCAGAGGGAAAAACAGGCTTTTTCACAGGGATTTACTGGATCTAGTTTAAGAAACATCACCTACAGTGCTGCATCTTTCTAATAGTGCTGAAGACAATCAGCTCAGACTAAGACATTCTAGTGGGATTCATTTGTCTTAATTATTTCAGATTTACTGCAAAGCCAAGGGTATTATTAACAAAGGTAACACCTTTTCTCCCGAACTGAGTGTGTTTATTAACCAACTGCCTCCAGAACCCAGCCAAGGTGCTGCCCTGTTTCACGTGTGGCTCACACCAGTGTGGTAGGACAAAGGACCTAAACACAAATATAACACGGACGTTCCTGAGCTCTGCAGTGACTGGGAGCTAAAGGCTGCTGATGGACAGAGGAGAGCTCCTTACGTGTGCTTTACGTAATTTAGTTTCCTCCTGGCTGATGGTATTTCCCCATTATTCAAAGACCTCCTATTAAGTATCAGATTAAGAAAAAACTGCTTTTTTCAGCCTATTGTCAATCTCCTTGGAAATAAAGACTACTGTCAGAGAGGCCCTGAGAAAAATTTTCCCGTGATAAGCAGTGCTGAGACAAGTCAGGCTGTCAGAGCTCCTCCTGAAGAGGCTGTGTCAGCATTCAAACTATTGCCTCATTTATAAACTTAACTCCTTCTTGCGCTCCAGTGAAAGAAAACAACAGCAAGGCTTGTACAGAGGTTTATTTCCTGCAAGTCTGGTGTTAACATTTTCTATGGTTCCAACTGTTAAATACAGTTACCCAAAACAAGAGCATGGCTGGAAGCCTATATAGTAACTACATTCCTTAACCCAGTAGCTGCAAGGCTAATAAAAACATTTGCATTATTTAGTATTTACATCAATTTGCTTCTCAGCTCTGCAGTACAGAAGAAAAGTTTAATGACTGGTATTTAAATAGTTCATAAAAGTAAAAAAAAGTGCACTATACATATATATATATTTAACACATTTTAGTCCACATTCTGCACTAGTATATCTGAATAGCCTATATTTTTTGTTTTTCATCACAGCTTAAAAATGAAGCCAAAGTTAAGAAAACTGCTTTAATCAAAGTTTGGTCACAGTGTCAAAGAGCAACATGCTATGGTTTAAGAGCACTTGTGATTTAAAAAGAACTAAACCACAGGAACAGCAATTAGAAACAAAGTCCAAAGTCTCACACACTTTGGTATTATGGTCCCGCTGACGCTTTATTTCAGCCCGATTCCACGAGAGCAAACGCGGCATGTGGCTGCAAGCCAGCGAGAGGATTTGTGTTAATGCAGTTCAGAATGACTGGTACTTTCATGTAAGTGAATACATTTACGGAATCACAGGATCAGCTGAGTTGGAAGGGACCTACAAGGATCATCAAGTCCAACTCCTGGCCCTGCACAGGACACCCCAAGAGTCACACCATGTGCCTGAGAGCGTTGTCCAAACACTTCTTGAACTTTCTCGGGCTTGGTGCTGTGACCACTTCCCTGGGGAGCCTGTTCCAGTGCCCAAACACCCTCAGGGTGAAAAATCTTTTCCTGATATCCATCCTAAACCTCCCCTGACACAACTTCAGGCCATTCCCTCAGGTCCTGTCACTGGTCACGACAGAGATCACTGCCTCCTCCTCCTCTTCCCCTCATAAGGAAGTTGTAACTGCGATGAGGTCTCCCCTCAGTCTCCTTTTCCACTTTTAAAACTTACGAGGAAAATGAAAACTGCATCCTGTCACAGATGACCAGAAAATGAAGGTGGCACAGGTCCTTGCTGAGCAGTCCATGCTGGGAACCTGAGAGCACACCTGCTTCATGGGAATGGAATGACAAGCACAGCAGCTGCTCTTGCCACCCTTTCCTGTCCATGCGCTGCCCAACACTTCTTGTGGCAGCTTTGAGGCTTCTATGACTCTGACCTCATTCTGATGGCTTCACATTTTTCTTCATTTTGTGAAGTTACCTAGTTGGGAAGTTTTTGCTCTCAGGGATTTTGCACAGGAATGTAGCACCACAGAGCTCGTGTGGAGTCGGTCATTTCCCTACATCCTAATGGAAAGGCACAGCCCATCATCAGTGCAGTGGGACTGACTGCAGTGATGCAGAGGTCACTGCAAGTTCTCTTTTTGTCTTGGATGAAAATTTTAGGAGGTCAATGTAACAAGTATCAAACAATTTTGTAAACTGCATTTCCTCTTATGTTTCTTTTGTGGGTCATCTTTGTTCATTGTTAAAAAACCCCTCAACAAACTAAATCAACCTGCTATTGATTAAAGATGTGAAAAATTATTTGTTGTCTGCCTTTGAATGGGGGCATTCCCATACACACCTCACTATTTTGGAGTAAACTGCAAATACCAACTGCTGGCATTTGCAGTAACGCGCGCTCCAGCTTCTGTGTTCCACTCACCGGGAACAGGGTGTGAGCAGGGCCACCCCTTCCTGTTAAAAAAGGCTCAGGTGGGATGTAGAACATGCACTACCTGGGCTCAAAGAAGGGAGTTCTGCTATATTCTTCATTGTAGCCTGGTAAGTCAGTCCTGCAAACCTCAATGTAAATAAATGTATTTGGTGGGGGACAGTCCCAGCCATTTCAATTGTCAGTACAAGCACTAATTTGTATTTTTGTAATGACAGAGCCTTTCTAAAAGCCATGGCACTGGGAGCAGTACTAGTTTTTATTAAGTAATGGTGAGCTTGGTGAGTGGAGAGTGAACATGGAGTTATTCTTTCAGGGAACAACCTGATGGAACAGCGGAGGAGGGCAGCTATGAAGCAGTTTAATCTGCAAGTTCCTCTGCAGGTTACTTTCTCATCCTCCCTGCAAAAATAAAGCACCCCATCTCATGACACTGGATCATACTTACCTAAAATTAGTGCTGGTCAACATCCACCCACTGTCATTTTAAACAGGCAGTTTCCCCTCTGGCAGCGCAAAGCTTTGCATTTTCCCCTAGCTCAGCTTACAGTATTTCCCTGTTTGTCTCAGGCTTACATCTCTCGATTTGTTGGGAGAGGTAGTTCTGGGCACATTCAGGCAGAGCCAGCAACTGATTACAGGAGATAATTTTGAAATGCAACTAAGATGACTCGAAAACTCTGTATTCCTGCAGTCACCCGAAAAGTGCTGATCTAGACAGTGAGAGAAAGGAGGCTTTGAAAAGGCACCGAGTCTGGTGGGGAGCAAGTGCAACAAAAACACTTCTGGGACTAAAAGTGATCAAATCCAAGAACTTCAATTTGTGAAGTAGGTCAGTATTTATGTTCCTCTCTCTAGAGGGAGCCATCAGATAAACTTAAGGAAAAATGATATATTCCTCTGAAGGAAGCTTGTTCTCTCTCAAAACAAAAGCTAATGCTCAGCTTTACGAAGAGACACAGTGTCAGCCTGGCCAAAGGTCTTCAGCAGGACAGGTTCCTACC
Source organism: Mohoua ochrocephala (assembly GCA_013398855.1). NCBI lineage: Eukaryota > Metazoa > Chordata > Aves > Passeriformes > Acanthizidae > Mohoua > Mohoua ochrocephala. The sequence continues at coordinate 80,050 of VZTA01024010.1, read as the reverse complement.
CTGCTGCCAGGAGAAACAACTCAAACCTTTGCTGTACCAGCAGTGCCAGTGCCATTTCACAGATAAAAATACTGTCCAAACAGAGGAGGAGTGGCAAAACCTGCACTCGTGCAAACTGCAGGGAGAGAGGTCCCAGGAAGTGCCATTTTCTTTGATGCTTAAAAATCTTGAGCATCTTCTCTTTACTTTTCAGTTCAGAATCCACGATCCACAGGAAGCCTTGGAGTGACACACAAAATTGTGCAATTCCTCCGCTGCCCAGACACCGTTTCCTTTGCTCACCCACTGCAAGGCGCTCAGGGCAAGGATTTGTCCTGGCAAAGGATGTGTCCATACAACAGTTGTCAGTTTTATGACAATTCACAGAACAGGCAGGTGAATGAGTCCAGTCAAAACTCACTAAAACAAATTCCTCATTGCACGCATAGAGAAGGAAAAGAAATAGCCAAAAGCTGATAAAAATTAATTTAGTGGGGTTAAGATACCACAATTTATTCAGCTACATCAGAGACACTTATTTACATAATGGAACAGTACTGGAAAGTTTTACAATGAAAGTTAGAAAAGATGGCCAAATTGCTAAGCAGCATTCCTACAAAACACTGACCTGAACAAAAGCCAGTAAGATTTTTTTTTTCATATAAAATCCCTCTAATCAAAAAGACAGCAAAACCCACAAGATACTGGTCAGTGTGATGAACTTAACTTACCAAGCAGAGTCAGAAGCAATGCTCAGTCTTTGGAAAGCTAAACCACAGCTAAAACCAGTGCTAATGACAATGATGTGGCAAACTTACACAGAGTAAGTTTGTGTACTTGTTTATTTCTGAATACTTCTTGACTACTTGGCCATGGCAACCCCACAGAATTTTCTTCAGACAAGAGAAAATAGGGGTGTTACTGATGGGTCTTTCACATCTGAAGGAAGCCCTGACTTGTTATAAAATGTAAGTATAAAGGTGGTAAACCCTTTAATAAATTCAGATTATTTAATGCCTAAAGAACCAATAACTGGAGAGAGGCAAAACTATCTTCATAAGGCCCGATACCTCTTCTACACCATCTCAGTAGTGATGTGTCTCTTCCCCATCCTCTTAATGTCGAAGTGCTGATGCATTTAGTGCAGTTCTGAAAAAACTATTTGAGGTAGATAAATACTATTTGGCAATTGAACCAAAGAACAAGAAATGGAAGTCAGATCTTCATAGACTGGAACAACTCTATGTTCCTTGTGGCTTCTGGATCTGGACCATGACTGCTGGCTGGCTTACAGTGCTGGGATGGGGGAAGGTTTGGCTTTATACAGTTCTGATGAATATTCATTTCTATACTGTAGGTGCTTTTTTTGTGGGGGGGGTGTTTGGGTTTTTTTGTTTGTTTGTTTATTTTTGTTTGTATGGTGATAACATTCTCTCTTGGTATCCCTTCTTTGCACAGACTTTGCCAGGACTGTGATCTTTTTGTTTTTATTTTGGTTTGAGTTCAGTGTCCCTACTTGGCAGCAGTTTCAATTGAACTCAATCTTTCTTTTTTGAGCTGTACAATGTGTCCTGCAGCAAACAAAATTTCAGTCATGGCCAAAGACTGGTCACAAGGGAAAATCCCCAAACTGGGAAAATGCAATGAAAAGTCACATTTGATCACACAAAGTTAATCTCAAATCCCAGAACTTCAGGTTATTGGCAAACTAGGGACCACTTTTTTTCTTCTGTGGAGCAAAGATTTCCTGCCAACATTCACAAGATGCAATTTTGAAGAGAAAAATCTCTGTCTTCCTCAATATTATATAAGAGGTCATCACTGAAGGGACTCAGCACATCAATGCATCCTGAAAAAAGGATCAAGTTCGTTGTTACTGTTGCATACTATTGCCACACATGGGAAAAAAAGTCTTCTAAGTCCTAATTGAAAACATCCCATGCCCTCAGTGTGGTCTCCTGGAAAGGACATGGCCTGTAAAACCACACATTGTAGCCCTATTTCCTATGTGCTACAAAACAGAACTTTGGTTGCTGCTATGCAAATCCTGTTTGAAACAGCGAGGACAGACATAGGTCATATTTGCTAATTTGTTAGTAACTAATTTGGTAGTAGTTTAGATTTTTCCTTCTCTAAGCAATAGAGAAGAAACAGGCAGTAAGTGGACTTTGAATCACAGAATGGCTGCAGTGGCAAAGAACCTTCAAAGGTCATCTGGTCCTGCTCAAGCAGGGTCACCTAGAGCTGCTTGCCAAGGGTCATGTCCAGTTGGGTTTTGAATACTCCAAGGATGGAGAACACACAAACTACCTGCCTGGCCAGCCTGTGCCCAGGCTCAGTCACCCTCACAGTAAAAATTGTTTCCTGATGTTCAGAGGAAATCTCTTGTGTTTCAGTTTGTGCCCATTGCCTCTGGCCCTGTCCCTGGACACCAGTGCATTCTCTTTGCACCCTCCCTTCAGGCATTTATACACACTGATGAGATCCCTCTGAGCCTTCTTTTCTGCAGGCAGAACAGTCCCAGCTCTCCCAGATAGGCTCCAGTACCTTCCCCATCTCAGATGGCCTTTGCTGGACTCTCTCCAGTAGTTTCATTTCTCTCTTGTACTGGGAAGCACAGAACCGGACACAGAAAAATAAAAGTTGAATATTCCTTTCTAACAATGATTTCCTCAGCAGGCAGAAGACAAATTTTTTCCCCCTACAGCTGTTTTGGATCATCCTTTTTGCACATCCAGCCGTCCACCTTCTTATCAGCAACTAGCCCCATTCAGAGGGAACACATCCCTCTCTTTCCCAGTCCTGGAGATACTCATGGCACCCTCTCAGGCAAAGTGCAGTGACCACTCCTGACGTACTAAGAGCCCACATGCTGACATTCAGGTGATGGCCTCAAGTTCAGGAGGACAGAGTAGGGAGGTCACCTGGGCTTGCCTGCAAAAAGCAGCTGCAGACAAGGATGCTCACAGCTGAGCACACCAATGTCACTGTTCGGGATTATCCTGTCAGACTGTCTGACTTTTAGCCCTATCTCTACCTTGTTTCAACATCCAACCATGATGTTAAGTCTTCTTGTAGATGGGAGGACCATCAGTGCTATATTGCAAGCAGATGCCCACATTCTTTTCCCTTCACTTCAATATTTTCAGCTTAAAAAGACTGAAGTTTGGGGCTCAGATTGCCCCACCCAGGACACAAGTGGCTCTAGCAGGCTGCTCAGGCACTGTGTATGTGACCAGTGCCTGCTCCATCACCTGCCTAAGCCCTACAGACACTGCTCATTTTAAAGCCAAGAACAGCACCAGATGCTCTGGAGAACACTGCCTCTTCCCACAAGGAAACACCAGCTAAGGGAGAAATGAAAATCCCCTTTTCTGATGTGAAGAGCAGAGGGAGGCCAGCGCCGTTTGTGTGCCCCTTGCCACAGCAGGAAGTATCACTAAAAGCTACTGCCCTTCAGCAGCCCCAGGGAGAGGGGGCTTGGCTTTATTTGAGAGTGTGTGTGTGTGTGGCACTGCAGTTTACACCCTCCTCCCATCCTCCAGTAACGCAGTTAATAAAAATAGCTCAAATTTGTTATTCAGCAGGTAGAATGGAAACAAAAAGGACCAAGCAACAGGGATCCCTTTTCGTATGGATCTAGTAGACAGAAGAAACTGAGATTGCTACTCTAACAGCAGAAGAGGAAGGCAGGCATTTTAACTCTCCCAGTGTCAAATCCTTCTTGTTTCATTTGGAAGGTAAAAGAGTTATTGAATTAGAAACATCTATTTTCCCTTCATATCTCTACATTATAGCTCTTAAGGGCATTGAAAAGGGACAAATTTCCCTTCCCCCCTCATCTTCACTTTCAGCTTATATAATTTTATAAGCCCAGACCAGTTTGTCCTGAGACTGCAAGATAAGGAGATGTTTAGCTTAAATCCAGATAATCCTGCAGGTCGTTCAGTCAGAAAGAACAGCCAGGAAAATTTTGCAAAATGGTTTTGCATACCCCACATCCACACATAAGCAACACTGAAACCATGACTCCTTGGAAGACAATGGAAGAGTGGCCAAGAGTTTATTGCAGAACAGTCCAAATAAGTCATTCTCAAATTTAGCCTCCTTTGGAATCAGTTCTTCACCTCTGTTTGCACATGACATGCTCAGGACTAGGCGTTGGCCCGGGGGCAGGTACTCAGCTTGCTGACTCCACCACTCCCATCGGTGTGAGCACAATCCATGCTGGAGCCCCAGACCTGATGCCACCGCTGTCTCCTCAGGAGCCAAGCACTTCACAGCAATTTAAATTCATTTTGGTGCGCCCGTGTTTCTGTCACCGTGAGATGCACTTCCTGCACAGCACAAGGCAGGTCTTTGGCCAAAAGGCCCTGAGCCCAAGGGAACATGGAACACCATTGTCCAGCAAAGCTTTGTACGTATTCTCCACCTGGAATGAAATACTGGCAGGCCACTTGCTCATCTTGCATAGCTTTGACAGCCAAGAACACTTCAGTCATCAGAAAACATGCACAAGGTGCAATGAAAAGCATTTCAAGAGGAAACAAGCATCTAGTTTCCAGGAGAGAAAGTGGGAGGACTGAGAAAACAACTTCCAAGCTGGAAAAATAATAGTGCTGTGTGAATTATGTTTGCAAATATGCTTTAAAATATGCTGTCTAGAGGGGAACCAACAACAGGCTGTATGACCAGGAAACCCAAGGTGGCATTATTTCAGAGAACATGACTGCAAAATGCTTCATCACAGTTTGTGGGATGTTTAAAAAGAGAATTTTCCCTGAAAATACATAGCAGTCCTGTGACATGCACACAGAAGTCCACTCACCATTTACTGCAGCAGCTCACTGGACTAGAATTAATGCCATGGATTGAGTTAACCTTTTTTTCTATTTTTTTTTCCCTCAAAAGTGAATTGCTGCTGGGCAAACAAAGGAGAGGCTTTATTTTCTTTTGGCATTCTCACTCGAGAGAGAACACAAGGCTTCTCCAGGTGCTCTGTAGTGGCAAACATCATGCCTCCCCACTACAGAGGGAAAAAGGTGAGTCCAAAACAGGGCAAGACTGAGCACCACCAGTGTGCTGTGTCACAGCAGCTACAGCCACAAGGCCTGCTGAAACAGGAGAGACAGGAAAGCCTTTGGTCTGGTCTGCAGTTCTATTCTCTACACCAGGTTCTTTGAAGTGCGTGAGTAATACCATGCTGAAAAGTAACATGGATTAATGGAACGGAGAGTTGGCTCTTCAGAGAATGTCCCTTTGGGAAAAAGGGCTTTTTTTGTTCATTCACCTTGACGATGTCATTCTAAAAAGGTAATTTTGGTCAATCCAGGTTTTTAAATACTGTTTATTTTTAAGAGAAACTGTAAAATATGACAACAGGACAATGGGCATCATTCAGCAATATCACTTTTGGGTCTATAGAGGAAATTAATAAAAACCATCAGCATTTTAAAAAATAAATATGACTAACGGAAAACAGGAAAAACTTCATTCATCTTCAACAACACAGACAGGTATAAATGCTGAAATGTTGCTGTGCAAGGTAGAGGTAGAGGTAGAGATAAACCAGACTTCTCAGATCTAGACCAGTTTTAGATCTGCCCCCCTCCATGCACACACTCCCAAAAGTTCCTGTTGCCAAGAATTTCATTTGAATCAGCCTGTCAGCCTCATCAAACTCAAACAAGTCTGTGTGCTCCTCGTAATGCTCTGAGCTGGAAAACTACTTCAGTTTTCTGTAGAAATCAGTTGCTGAGTAACCTGACCCCTGGTCCTGCGACTTGTGCAGCAAAGGAAGAGGCAGGAAGATTATACAGACAAATGAATGCACTCTGGATGATGCCCACTAGGACAAGTAGATGGTAGAGCCCTTTTAGGAATTGCAATAGCCCATCAGCTCCTCAGTGATGCACCCAGAGGCCATGCCTGGAGTTCCTCCTCTGGAGACAGCATGGTCCGCAGAAATATCCCAAACCAACAGGTGCTGGCTGCAGGGAGAGCCGATTGCCTTACACAGTCTGTTGACACCGAAAACTCGCAGAGGAGGACACAACCCAAGAACCTTCTGTACAAAGCAGCAAGTATCTTGACATGGTGAAATATAAAAACTAAAAATTGCACTGCACACAGATTTTTCCAAACAAACTCAAGACAACCAAAGTCAGATCGTACAAACCGTTAGTTAAAAAAATACCTTCTTGTATATTTTGAGAAGAAGTTGAAAGAGTCTTCGTGCAAATGTTCAGCCTGGATCAAGCAGAGGACATAAAGTTGTTGTAAACACATTAGTTCCTTTCTCATCTGCCGTATGCCCCCAGTGTAATCTATCTTCTGCAGTATAATTAGGGTTAGGAAATCCATTTCTTCTGTAAGTATCGCCTTTCAAGTTCCACCGATGTAACATCAAGACACTACTGGTGTCATATCCCACAACTGTTAAATACAATAACATATAACAACATAATGAATAATGGTAAAAGACAATAAAATACAGTAAAAATAGAATCTTCAAATATTTTGCACCTTTCTTCTTTAATTAAGAGGGGCTACGTGGTTAGAGGTGGATGCAACAAGTCTGAAGAAGTTTGATTTCGTTTTCCAGCACTTATGTCAGAGTGGTGGAGGTTGACCAAATGACATTCTGTGTGTCACTAGGTTTCACCTGTATGAGCCAGCTTCATAGCTGGCCTTAAAAGAAACCAAAAAAACTCCCACTACATGACTAACTTCAATGATCAGCACAGTCATAACACATTGTGAGGGTTTTAGTTTTTCAAATTACTCAAGCTGTTATAACTTAGTCATTATTTTAGCTATTTCTTTATCTAGCCACACTGAGATTTGACATGTTGAGAAACAGTTGGTCTTCCTCAAGGGAAAGCTACTTGTCCCAGCCCCTTCAGGCAATAACTTCATAGACCCAGACCTCCTTGGTCCCTATTGGGCAGAAATCCATCAGTGAGAAGTCTCCGGGTGGAAGAAGCCAGGTATGACATCCCTGCAGCCACACGGGAGAGGAAAGGAAAATGAAATACGGGAGCTAGAGCTCATTCCTTGCTCCTACCTTAATAACCTTGTCTGTCCCCGAGGTCAGCAGCCATCCCCTGGTGGCATCGAAGTGTACGTGAACAATGTTGTGCTTACTGTCATGGAAAGTAGCTGTAGGTGCCCGCCTGAAGTTAAATCCAAAAATCACCAAGAACTCAAACTGCAGGATTTCCCCCCAGAATGTTTGCTATTGAGGAAAAAAAAGTATTTGACTGCTGCTGTAAGCCATTAATTCAGCAACTACTCTGTAAACTGCACTGAGACCTTTCTGGCATGAAAGGAACAGGGGTGGGGGGCTCTCTATCCCTCCTGGCTCGATCTCCTCCTCATCCTGCTGAGAAAGCCCAGGGACCAACATGCCAGGCTGCTCCCCCCTGGAGCCTTGCACCCACCCAGGCCTTCCAGATGCAGGAGTTTCTCCCCATTCCAGTGCAAGCCGGCTCAGTGTCCACACTTACTCCTCATCCGTTATGGACTCGTGGCAGCTGTCGCAGACCCTCACTTCAAACTCGAACCCCATCAGCGGGATGGAGGAGCGCTTGGAGCTGCACTTCCCGCACACGGCTTTCCCACACTTCCGGCAGTGATGCTGTAGGAGACAACACACAGAAAGACACCTCAGGCCACAAACTCACATCAGGTCACTGCTCAGGTCCACTGGCTCTATCATCTCACTCCAGCAAAACACGATGCAGCTCAGCTCTGCCCCAGACACCTCATTTCTCAAGTTCCATGAGCACATGGAGCACTTTTACACCCCTTTAGTAAAAGTCTGCAATCCGCAGCCCTCTCCTGATAGGCAGGAAAACACAGCAGCATGTTTCAAGCAGACCAGTAAGTCTTTCCCAATACAGCCTGAGCAGTTACAGATGTTTATCCAATCTCATTGAAAACAGCTTTGGTTCCAGTACAACCTCCAAAAATCAGCTGTAAATTTCTTTCTGTAACATATTTGACTAACAATGAGCAAAGTCCCACATGGCTAAAGTCATGGAAGGCCCCAAACAATCTACTCAGCCCAATTACATGCCTATTACATGCATTTGCTATTGGGATTGATTGGAAAAAAAACAGTCTGTTCCTTTCAATCACAAAATCAAGCCTTAGAGAGGAACCCACTGTCCCATCCCGAGCACTTAGTGGAAGAACAAAGTGCAAGTTCTCAAAGCTTAAGGGGGAAAAGGTTACCAGAATCTGTTATGAGAGAAAAGCCTGATGGCACCACGTTAACACACCAAGGGACACATACAAACCTGCCTGAGGCCTATTTTCTTACTGTCCCACATTTGCTTGAAGTTCCAGAAGAAAGGCTGGTCACATTTTTGACAGGAGTCACTATCCAGCCATTCCGGGGTCTGCAACACACACACATAAACACAAGGTGGAAGTGAGCAACAAGCAGAGAAATTTCCAACGGAGCCTAGAGGCAGGACAAAAAAGATGTGTTGTGGTGTGGCAATATGGCCACCTAAGCTTGATTTAATATCATCATTTTCACAAGATGCCATTTTGACTGTTGTTGATGATGACAAGGTGACATTTGTTCCCTGGGATGTCTTTTTTGGCTTAGCTTCGAGGACATGGGAGGAACTGTTCTCACCCAAATCCTGAAGAAGAGTTTGATAATAAGACCGTAGAAACAACCCAATTCTGGAATGAAACATATAAAAATATTTTGTTCTGTCCTGTCTGGACAGCATTTACCACCTGCTAGTGCCTCTGGTGGGAGCTGAGGTCAAATCATATTTCCAATAGCCAAGCAATTCATCTGAAGGGAAAGGAAAATTATGGGAAATGCTGATGTAGTTGAGGTTTTTCATATTCTTTCTTTAACACCCTAAGAGGAGTTCCTGCTGTCAGAGGTGCCTGTGCTACAGATCACACACAGGGATGAGAAAGATGAGACTCACGTGAACAAGCCCAAGACTCAAACCAAATCCAAGCTCTTTTCCCTCATCAACCCATGAGTTTAAATAAACACTAACTATTGTTTAGTACTCTGTGAGGAAGTGCTATTAGTAAACTGCAGTTGTCTTATCAGAGCCCCTGGTTTCTCACATGCTGCAGATTAAAATGGCAAGGAACACAGCCGAGATTAAGAACTAAAAACAGCAGAAAAGCCAGGCAAAGGCAAGCCAAGGGCGGACGGAGACCCTCAGCTCCCAGGATAGCTTTGACCCCCAGCAATAAAGCAATCACCTGTTTCATATTCTTCTGCCAGTTATTCTGAGGGCAGTTCATTCTGCTGGGGAAAATCCTTGTCTTTTCTACCCACAACAGTCTTTCTTTTTAATGCCTACAGATCTACATCTCTGTGTATAACTTTCCATCTCTTGGGCATTTGAACACTATAGATGAAGAAGACATTTTGTTTGTGACAAGTAACCACTTTGTAGTCAAACAGAAACACAGCTTATAGCATCTTTCAGATGTCTTCTTACAGCTTTTTAAAAATTGAGTTGAAAATAAAGAATCAAGAGCTAAAATGGCTTAGTTGATTCTAACACAATCTCAGTGATGTGGGAAAGTCTGATAGCAACAAAATGAGTACTGAGCACACATCACATGGAGAAAATCCTTATATAAGGGCAAAGATACGAAAGCCAAAATAAAAAAAAAAATTATCTAGAACCCAAACCCAAGGTTTGCTATCTCAAAGATCCATGTTTTGGGGGTGGTTTAGCACCAAGGACACCCTTTTGTGCTGCTGATAACAAGAACAAGCCCACATAGCCATAGCCTGGGAAAGCTGTGCACCATTAGCACCTGCTGCTTGGCCTTTATTTAGCTAATAATATTTCTCCTCTATTTTTCAAACCAGCCTTCTCACAGCATTGCTGCCTATTTTGTGACAAGCCAATCTTAACCCTTACTGTCGCCTTTTGAAGGCAGCAAATAAGTAAAGGTTTTCATTTCTGGATGTTCGAGTTGCAGTAAAAAGGAAACATCTGTTGGGAAGGAGGAAACCGCTCTGCTTTCGTTTCACTTTAGGAGCTGATGACATACTTGGCCCCTGGATTAGCAATTAAAGAGAGTCAACTGAAATGCTAATTCACATTAAAAAGGGAGCTCAGTTTCTGCCTGTGCCTACTTCAGTAGTTTTTTAAAATCAAGTTTTCCACTTAGCGTTTCTCCTTCCTCAAGGGGGACACACTCAATCCATTCAGGCCACAACTCCTGAGAACCAGCAAAGCTGGTGAAAGCCCATGCTGCCAGAGGCCTTGCTCTGACCTACCCCCTGCAGGAAGAGGGCAGAGGTTTGCCGTGACTCACGGCACCAGGCTTTGCCAGGCTGCTGAGCAGGGCTGGTGCCTGACTCAGCCAGCACAGAGCTCGCTCCCCCTCTCTGAGTCAGGACTCAGAAATTGCTGAGCGGGGGCTGCTCCCACAGTGCCAAAGACCTGGGGAGCGTTTTTGGACCCGCTCACATTTGTTGGCCATGAAGCACAAAAGCAATTAGGAATGTGCGAGTGGAATCTTACTGCCTGGGTAAGAAAAGCCATCATTTACCCCACTTCTATGCGGTTACACCAGAGGGAAGCAAGACTGAGTAGCAGGTGAGATTGAAGCCCTAGTTAAATGACTTCTTATCAAGGGAAAAAAATGCTGGGTTGCATTTTTCCAGAGATGACCGAGAGCCTTCTTTACTTTTTTAAAACTAAAATGAATGAATCAGTCCATCCATTTACATCTGAACTGATATTTCTCATGGTGTGCTGAAAAACACAGCAGAGCATCTCAATGCCCTCCTTACAGGATGTCTTTCAGAGCAGTAAGGTAAAGAGCAAGAGCCATTTAGCAGCCTATTTAATACAAATTTTCTGCCAGGCAATTTCCCCTGTACCATATTATCAAAGGCACAGCATAATTGCTGTATAACAACTGGAGCATGTCCAGAAATATTTTTAAAGCTTGAAATGATCTTGTTTAGGTTGAAAGCTGCACATTTTAGCAAGGCCCCTTCTTCCCAGGACTGCTTCCGACCAAATTGACAAGAACTAAGCATCTACCTCCTGCCTCTCAACATCCATGTTCCAAACGACGATTCCCCCATCTGCACCGCAGGAGATGAGCTGCCGAGTGTGGTGAGCATAGGAGAGAGACTGAACTTTATCACTGAAAGAGAAACAAGACAGTTAGCAATCAACCACCTATGGCTACTGCCCAAGTGAGCACAGAATATCAATAAAGCAGTACAAACCATTTGTTTGCCCATATGTTTCCCTCCCCCACTCACTGCACATGGCATCCATCACATGCAAATCGGTCTTTGCTGTCGGGCTGGGACCACAATGAGAGTGTTGCTCATCTGGGCAGCATCCACAAAAGCAAAGACTTGTTCTGATATCTATTTTTGCTGCTCCAGGGATAGGAGGTCCCAGTTGCACTGGGAAGCCTCAACAGGGTTGCAGCTTCTGAAGGCACATCTGGATGCATAAACACAGCCCTGGTAAGATACCTTTTCGTCAGAATGTCAGTAACAACTTTGTTTTGTAAATCTCTGCAACATCTAGAAGTGAATCACCGAGAAACTACTGAAGACTTTCTTTTGACACTAAAAAGCATAAGGAGTTTAAAAAAAAATACAAGAATCACTAAACTGTTCCTAAGCCTTCTCACAGTAAGGTGGAAAATGTAGGTGCTTCTGTTTCCTCTTTTAATGAAAAACAACATGGGAGAAACAATTCAGCTTAAACTCCCAAAGATGGGCTCAGTCCTTCATAAAAGAAAGAAATTCAGGCCTCATCTCAGGCTATTTACAACCTGGGAAACAAAGGCTGTACAACACTGTTATGGAAAAAGCAAGGTTGTGAAGACACAGTAACTGATCATATTGTGACTGGAAATCATCTACAACATTTGGTTTCCTTTGCTACCACCACTGGTCTTGTCTGTCAAAAGGACTTGCATGCTAACACATTTATTTGTGCCTATGGCTGCACCTGCAGAAGGGAATGCATCCATGGGAGAGTTTGGGACAACACTGCCACCCTTCACAGCCTGCCTGCTGACACCAGAGGCACCGTCAGGATTTATAGGGCACTGTGTTGTACAGTTCCAGCCGACAGCTGTCACACAGATTAAGATCCAGAGGCTAACTTCATATTAGAAGTAATTTCCACAGCAATAAATCAAGCAGTGATGCATTAGCAGGCACCACTGGTCGGGTATGAGGGTGATCTGGGAATTTCAGCTAGAGCTCTGCAGCGCTCTGAAATCCCAGAGGCATCCCAATCACTCCACAGAGTGCAGCATCACTCAAAAGAAATGCATGAATATGTAAGAAACTGTTAGCCCAAAACCACCGTGGGATTTTGCCTCTCCAGACCTGAGCCTGGCATGCAAGTCCCACATATATGCAGTCCCAATAGTCTGAAACCAACTTGCTGCATTGCCAAAAGGTGAGGAGTCATCTCCACTAGAGCCATTCTGATGTATAACCAATGCCCAGCACGGGCTTACCCGCCTGCAAAGACATCTCTGGCTATGCAAATGTACTTGCAAAGACGGTGCCTCTTTGCTCTGAGGAGATGTGAAGGCTCCTACAGTTAAAAGTTAAAGCACATCACTTAGAATTCAGGCCGTAGGTGAAAGAGCACGGAGGGAAAAGGGATTAATTGTCCAAGCCCGATGCTCCCTCTAGGGGAAGGAAAGACCTTGACACCTAAAACCCGAGAATTTCCCTGCAGCTGTTCTCATTTGAGGAGCCTCCTCTTTCCAATCTCCCTTCACCACTCTCTGCAGACTCTTAAAACAGCCTGTGGGCCCAACACTGGAAAACTTACTATAAGCAAATTATTCCTTTGTATACGGACCACAGGGTGTCACACATACAAGCTTGAGGCTTGTGAAGACTGTAACCTTTGGGCTGTTTGTTCCCACATGTGGCTTCTGCCTTTAGCTTTTCTCCCATAAAAGCAGGAGGAAGGGCTTTGAACATACTTATGTCCTTGCAGCTCGATGGCTGTTCCTTTTCTTCCTCCAATATCCCACATTATAATGGAATGATCAGAACTGCCTGAGAATAAAACTCGCTGTATTGGGTCCCAACAGAGAGCAGTGACACCACCTGCAATAGGAGCACACACAACAGTCATTTTATTACAGGAAGTGGAAGATCGGAAGGTAGCTAAATATAAAGATACAACAAAAAATATGGAGTCATTAAAATGCAGATCTCTTTAGCAAAAACTATGCAACCATGTACCTTTCACTGGAAAAATAACAGTCTAGAAAAAACACTGAAACCCCATCCCGATCTTCTGTGGGCAGAGGGTTCCACTGCTGCTTGCAAGGGTGAATCCACTGAGCAGTAAAGTGTGGTAGAAGAATGGTCACAGTGGGAGCTACACAACTTTCCATCTCCATAATTTCCAGAAGATAAAAGAGAAGCAAGTGTGGAACACTATGGGCACCTTCTCAGTATCCTAGCACAAGGACTGAACTACCTTGTGCTACCTTGAGCTATTAGCACTTAGTTAGAGAGGAGGGATATGAAAAAAAACAAATGCTGAGGAATGACAGCATTTCTTCTGTTAGAAGGTACCATCATATCCAGGGCTGTTCTTTTCAAAGGGTGATGGGGCACAAGTCCCAGCAGTGAAACAAGCATTTAGTGCCTCCAAGTTGTGCCTATTCCACTTGGGATAAAGTGTCTACCAATACAGATCTTGCCTTTAGCAGCATCCTTTCTCCCTCCCAGAACTACCACAACTTGTTCAAGTCTCACTCTGCTTTAATTAAGAGCTACTGATTGTGGCATTTTCTGCCATAGATGTGTTCTGCTCAGAGCTCTGATCACTCTTGTTTTTACCAATACAGCTTCCCTGGACTGCTGGGACAGTTTATGTCCCTTCCATGCTGACACAAGCCATCCTAGTGTATCACAGGACAGTCAAACCATCATGATGCTGAGCACAGATGAAGACCCTCCTGAGCACCTTCCTGGGTCTCCTCCTGAGGCCTTACCTGTGTGTCCCTTAAATGTGGTAACAAGGCTGCAGGACTCTTGCTCTAGTTTGAGTATGGTCACTTGCCCAGAATGGTCACCAACAAACACATGCCGCGTTTCCACATCAAATCTGAAGGATAAATGCTGAGGAAAACATATTATTTACACAAGCTTTGCATTCCTTTCATGACTCACTAATTCTTTTGACATGAGTATACTGCAATCTTGTGAATAGTGCTCCAGTCTCAAGGAGGATTTCAGTGTACACACTGGAGCAAGTTCCTGGCAGGACAGAGGAATCCACTCTGGAGCAGGTTTGGTGGCAGGACTTGTAACCATGTGGGAACCCATGCTGGAGCAGTCTGTTCCTAAAGGGCTGCACCCCATGGAAGGGACCCACACTGGAGTAGGGGCAGAGTGTGAGGAGTCCTCTGTCTGAGGAAGAAGGATCAGCAGAGACAACATGCAATGAGCCAACTGCAACCCCCAGGAGACAGAGCAAATCAGGCACAAAGTTGAGCTCAGACAGGAAGAAGAAGGGAGTGGGGGAAAGCTGCTTTTAAGATTTGGTTTTATTTCTCCTTGCCCCATTCTGATTTCATTGGCCATTCAACCACCTGCTGGAACCACCTAACTGGACAGATTCTGACCTCTTCATCCAATTTAATTCCACATTAAGAATCCATACTGGATGTTTAAGGAGTAACTGGTTTTAGCACTCTGTAAGAGCAGTGCTATTTAAGGAGCACTGATTTTAAGCACACAGGACACTGGAGAACAAAAAAACCCAAACCTCTTCCTGGTTATACCAAATGTTTTTGCAGTACTTGCCAGTGATTCTCCCTTCCACTGCTTCCACTGCCTCCACCATCATAATCAGATGACCCGAATTCAACTGTCCTCCAGAAGTTTTAATCCATCAAAATTGGCTGTTCTCTAGAGAGATTTAGGGAACACAGGGCAAATTCTTGCATCATGCTTTCAAAAATATTTATCAATGAATTAAAAAGTAAGTTCAGTCTTTCTGCCATTTAGATTGGCTGAATTACCAGATAAGTCCATCTTCAAACAATAATTTTGAGTCAGTATCACTTCTCATGAGCTAGCAAAACATGCATCATCTATACCACATACACTCCGGGGCATTAAAAAGTCTGTTTATGCTAACCCCTGTTTTCAGCCTAAGAGCTCATACTTTTCCATTTCCCTTTTCATTTGCAATAAAGCTGAATTAATATTTCTTTTATTGTCAGGCAGCTGGGGCAGCTCTAGGTGAATAAGCCACCTGAGTGCCATTTCTGGAGTAATTTACTCTTTAGTTAACCCAAATTCCCAATACATAGTGAGCAGTTCCAGAGTGAAGGACAAGTGCTCATTATTTTATATTAAAGTAATTTAATTTTTACCATGTGTACACACAGGCACGCTGACCTGATCACCAACCTACTTTTGCTACCATTAATTCTCTGAAGAAAGCATGCACTGCATGTTTAAATGAAGGCCCTATCCATATTTATTACAATAGCAGACCACAATAGGTTGCAGATCGCCCATTGTGGTGCTCAAAAATGCTTAGACCTAAATATGCCACTACGCATGAAGGAGACAAAGCAAGGAGAACTGACAGTTTTTTAAATTGGCTTTAAATAACAGTTTCTCTCACAAAGCACTGAATCCATACAGGGCACAAAATTTGGAGGACAACTAGACAAATAAAGTAAAAGGGCTGTTTGAGTGCCAAAGAGCAGAAATGAAACTGAGAGCTCAGCAAAGGATACTGCAGGCCGCAGGCGCCCGCGCTGGTGCGGTAACCCCCCAGCCGCTGGCCACTCTCCGAACAGTGCCACGTGAAGTGTTTGTCTTGTCCGGTGCTCAACACCCACTCCATCTCCAGGACAAACAAAATCATGATGACCCTGCTTTGATGAGCTGAAAGTTAAGCAGACAGACATATAATCGCATTGCAGAGAAGAACATGGGGGCAGACAACCATTGCAAATACAAACTGCACCCAACTCCTCCACTCGCACTTCCCTACTGAAGCAGCTGGTGTTAATAATCCTGTTGACATCAGCTTCCATGGAAGCTTGTAAGGTCCCTGCTCTGCATGTTCAGCGTTTGCATGAGAAAGAGTGGAAGCGAGACTTAATTCCTTCCATGCCTATTGCAGTCATTTATCTTCTACAGCAGCACAAGCCTTCCCTCCATCATTGCATCATCACTAACAAAGCTGCCACTGAGGAATGGACTTGGAGCTCCATCTAAACCTCTTTTGAGCTGTTTTTTTGACAGCAGTGAAGATGCCTACACTGCTGCTCCTCTCGCTGTGAAATTTTGGTGGGTCTAGGCTGTGGTACCCTAGCAGAACGATGAGTTACAGCACAGGCACAACGCTGCACCAAAGGGAAGTTTCAGCATTAAAAGGTTACTGGAATAAAATTTTAAGAAATGAAAAATATCACAGCTGTGGTAGATGAATAAAACAGCTGAAGGAATAAATTTCTACTGCTACCAAAATAAAGCTATCAAAAGCTTTTCATTAAAACAAGGGAACGCATGCTTTTACAGACATTGTTTTGTATGAATGACCAGTGGGCTTGGTCATGAAGTGCTGATTGAGCTGATATTCTAATAAAACAAGTGGCTGGAAAGACATACAGAACTATTCCCAGCTGTAACTTAATGGTGAATGCCACACTCCTTAATCTACAGCCCTACTGGTTTATTATAGTTCTACGACCCAGCAACATGTGTCGCATAAAACAGACTGCTTTTATTTGTTTGTGTAAAAGATGACACAAAAAAATATTGAATATGTTTAGAAGCTTAAACACCAGCCCCAAGCCTCCATCTGAAATGCAGAGAAACTCCTCAGAACAGTACGGGAAGATTGCTGTCTGCCCTGTACAAACGTACAGCACAGATGAGAGCTGTGTTCAAACCCTACAAGGGGGAGCAGCTGTAGGAAAGAAGAGGAGGCTTCCAAGAGCCAACACCGGCCCTGATCCACACTGCTTCTTCAGACTGAGATTCCCTGAGCAGAAAAGTCAATAGATGTATTGACATAGTTTGCCATAACTGTGATTGGTGGCTAAACCAGTTTACAGTGTCAGGCGTGAACTGTGCCCAGATGCTTTCACCCTTGCCCATAGAAGAGCTCCGATTTTGGCTGTCATTTCCACACACTTTTACATTCCAGATAAAAGGACGGGGACCATCCAGGAGTCACTTGAGCTCTTTCAAGTAGATCCCATCTCCTCTCCACCCTTGCTCTCTCTTTCTGGGTAGAAATTCAGTGACCCCCTGGCTGGCTCATGCTTATCTTTACCTGTCTGTTGATCTCTCTGGGAACATCTCCACTAGCTGGTGGAGTGCTGCGCTTAGAGAGGGACATGACTGCTGCCACAAGCACCTCGTGGGCTCACATACATGTCCCAAGAGCTTGTGTGAACCATCGAGGTCACAGACACACCCATGCACTTCCACAGGACGTGCAAAGCTGGCTGAGATCAGACTGCTCAAGGCTAAGATCAGACTGCTCAAGCACATGGAAAATGCTGCTGCTAGTGACAGCTTCTTATGGTTTCAATTGGTTGTGAGGATGGCTGGCCCCACCCAACTTCCCTAAATCATCTTCTACCTCCTAAAAGACAAGGCTTGTAAATTTTGGTAGAAGTACCGCCTGTGGATGCTGAGGCAGCTCTTTCTGGCAAGTAAGGAGTAGACATTAAAAAAAGGTACTTGCCAAGAGGTGGATGGGGTGTACGTGACAGCTTTGCTTATCCTCTCTCCCCAAAAAGAGCTTTCAATTCAGCACTCTGCTGTCCACCTGCACATATTAGCTGGTGCCACCGCACACACGCTGATGGCAGAAATATCTGAAACAAGTGGAAGTGCACAGTGTAGATCATCTAAGTAGAGGAGCAAAGAGAAGACAAATGCAAATAGAAGGTCACCTGTCCTTAAGAGGGAATTTGACTCACGTAAGGCTTTAAGAAGCAAAATATCAGAAGACTGGAAGCTGATAGCAGAGCAAGGAAGGGGTCTGGGCCTTAGGATTAACACAGGTTCAGTGTCTTGAAGCTGCAAACAAAAAGCTGGTCCTTCATCTACTGAAGATGTGCTCACCATTTGTACGCAGAAAAAATGTGGAGCAAACAATTCCAAAGCCGCTCATTTGCAACAACAGCAGGATGGAGATGGGGGGAGGGAGTGTGAATGTGGTCACAGCACAGGAAAACTCTCAACAAGCACCAGGCAAGAGCAGATCTGTGTAAATCAGAATGAGAAGGGAGCCATTTGTGGGGAAAGATCATGCTGTACAAAAGGGAGAGAAGCAGCAGAGAGAAGAAGGGCACAGGTCCATGTGCAGCTGGAGGGTGAGAGGGAGCAGGGTGGTTGCTCTCTTCTATGAGAAAGCAGCAGTGAGCACTGTGCAAAGAGCAGGCTGGAGAGAGGATGGAAAGGTTGTGCCCAGAGAAAAGAAGCTGCAGCCAGGAGGTGCACAGCAAGATGTCAGCACAGGAAATGGAGGGTCAGTCCTGTGTGTAAAGGCAAAGGTCCGAGAAGCACGGCCAGTGCACGGCCATACAGTGCAGGGCAAGAAGCTGTGCTGAGGGGTTACAACAGTAAAAAGTATCAGCAAACACCAAAATAGAGGTGGAAATTGCCAGGAAGAAAAAAAAGCTTAGCATGAGCAAAAAAAGCACAAGTGAAGAGGCTGCGCATAAGGGAAAGCAGAAGTAAGGGCATGACATGAGCTGGCCTGAAAGCGTTGGGCCAGGTGGACACCCTTGAAACAGGCAGGCTGCACACAGCATGGGGCAGAAGCAGGTCTACAAATCTGGCTAGGCAGAAAAAGCATGTGTCAAATAAATAAATAAATAAACCAAAACACTAAACCAGGAGCTGTTATCTCATCCAGAGGGAGCACAGCAAGATGGTCCAGGTACAAGAAGCAGGGTGGAGAAGGCCATGCGGAATGGGAAGCAGCAACAGCCATATGGCTGGACCAGCCTGTGAGGGGCTGGAGGGGGCTGGAAGCCAAGGCTGCTGAGGGGAGGGAAGGGTTTCTTGCAGGAATGTCGGAGGAGCTGCCCAGGGAGAGAGCAGAAGTTGTCTACACCTTCAGCTGGTGGTGAGACTGAAGAAGAGGGGATGGTGATATGAGAGGCAGACACACAATGAAAAAAAATTGATTTCCCAGAGCATCCCAAATGGCACCGTTCAAATGCTTGCACTACTTGTCCTTATGCAAGGGAATGAGTCAGTGCCCGCAGGAGACCAGTGCCACAAGACCCAGCCCGGAGTCCTGACTAATCCTGTGCCACATCCCCCATGACTGTGTTCAGATCCCTTTCAAGAAATAAGATTTCACAACTCCAGACACGGTGTTGCAGCAAAACCTCCAGAGAGCATGTCCAGCCATGTACATTGCCAGTGCCAGGCTCCATACGCCACCAGACCTGGCTGCACACCCCTACCAAGACCAAAGCACAGCCTATCCACGTGCTGTCATTCTCTGTCACCAGAAGATCATTTGACCAACATATTCACGGTCTTTCAAGGCACAATAATGTTCTTTAATCATTACAGCAGCCTCAGCTATTTATAATAATACCTTGTTGTGGGAGATGATCAATAGCCCACCAGTCACTGGACAAGAGCACTGCTGACCATTTACAAAGCTAGCACACACAAAACCAGCCAGCATGACTCAGCTAAAGCTCCTTAGTAGGCTAAATAAAATTATTTACTCCCCCTAAAATACTTTTGAAGAATATAAAGGTCTTGAAAACTTTAAGCAAAACTTCTTAAAAGCAAGACTTTTAACAAATGAACCATTAGAAGGCCACCGTATCCAACAAAACTACCTGTTACTTTTAAATTGTATTTTTCCTTCCCCAGGGTTTTACTAAGATGCTTATGCCAACCCCAAAACTCAGTATGGCCATTGTGAGGAAGGTGCACTGCAGGGATGGGACTGTGGAGGGAGTCCTCCTGGATCATCTGAGGAAGGTCCATCTCTGTTGGATCATGACATACCGACCCAAGGGAATACAATGCCCTTCCCTGCATATTCTCCCAGAAAACATGGTGAAAACGTGGCTCTTTCCTCCTTGCTGTGTCCCAGCTGGACTTTGGACCCAGTGAGGCCACCAGTAAGCCCAGATCCAGTGTTCTGCTTGGAGGCAAAGGTAGCAAGAGGAGCACGAAAGTGCCTAACACTGTGTAGACTGATGGAACTACAGGACCACGTGACTGACAGCAGCTCACAGAGCACCTCACTTCTGCAATGTTTCCCCAGCACTCCAGACCTCCAGCATGGGTTCAGCCAAGCCCAGGGACCAGGCAGAGGGGGTGCTACACTCCTTCACCAACACCTGGTGGGAAGAGGGGAGAATCCAGGAGCAGTCCCTTTGGAGGGGGGTGGTGGCAGGCACTGTGCTGTGGAACAGCGGGCAGCCCCAGGTCATTGGTGCCCTGAAAACAGTGGGAAATCTCTTTGGGCTTTTTCTTTCTTTTTCCTGCCTTGCACTGTCAGAAAACTGTTCACTGCAGTTGTGCAGGTGAGTGCAGTGAGACACTGGCACAAGTTGTCCAGAGAAGCTGTGGATGTCCCATTTCTGGAAGTGTTCAAGGCCAGGTTGGATGGGGCTTTGAGAACATGGTCTGGTGGAAGGTGTCCCTGCCCATGGCAGGGGGGGTTGGAAGTTAATGATTTTCATGGCCTCTTTCAACACAAACCATTCTATGATCCTATGAAAGACCTTCCCACGGTGAGACAGGCAGTCTAGGAAGAAGGTGACTAGTTAGGAGTGTGGTCAGTTGCACCTGCTCTCCATGGATGTTAGTGGACACTCATTGGAATCCTTTGCTCTCTGATATTTGGGGAATCTGAGCTCTTGGGTTTCCCCCCAGGACAACCCATGGAGGTTCTCCATGGCATCTTCCTATCCAAAGGCCTCCTCCAATGTTTGCAGCACATCTGGCACATTGCAGAAGGCCACGAGAACAGCTTTCATTTTCCTTCTTTTCTTCTCTTTTTTAATTTTATGAGAGTTTTTCCCCAGACCTTCAGTGGGCTGTCACAGCTAACTGGCTTTTCTGAAATACTGCCAAGAAATCCATTCCTCTCTTCCAACATTTTCAGCATTTTCCCTGAAGAACTCATCAAGAAAGTTGTTCTCATGCATAGATTGTTCTGCATAGACAGAAGAAAATACTTCACCTCTTTAGTGCCGCAACATTTAAATATGAAACTTAGAAGCATTAAACTGTGGCGACTGCAGAACAATCACAAATTTGGATACTTAACACCTGTACAGTCAGACTGCAGCAATCTTATTTAAGATTCACATATATATATTTTATCAACATTGGATGTATTTCTTCAGTTTTTACCAGCTAAGAAAAAATGGAGGCATTCTAGCTTAATTTTACAACACACCAGACATTCATGAAACAGCTGAAGTGAAACACTCACATGTTAGCCATGCTCTGCAAAAATCAAGATTCTCTTCTTAACTTAAAATTTAAATGTTACAAAGTGATCCCCAGAGACTCCATTTAGAGATTTAAATTAACCTCTCAATCTTTCAAGGTAAAAACCTCGAAATACATGAGTAAGTACATATTTTAAAATGTATGTGAAAAATCTCAAGCTAACATGTCAGAGGCTTCTGTACAGAAACATAATGCTTAGGATATAATATGATATGATATGATACCATATAGTATCCTACCACCTCTTAGTCTAACAGCAAAAAGACCTGTAAGAATAAATTGTCACGTGTATTTGTTATATTTATAAGAATACCTGTCCAAAACTGTCCTTTAGAGGTCTGAAAAGGATAAATAGCTAGCTTTCTGAAAACATCACATTAGTGAACACCAGGCTAATTAGAAAAGGTATGGGCTAGCATTTCTCGACCTTTTACTAGGAGAGATATTCACTGATAAACTTGTGGTTATTGGAACTGACAGTTACTGAAATATAACCAGACTAACCCCAAAAGCTTCTGCCTTAAAAGATGGGTTAGCTTCCTAAGTTGTTTCAGTAGATACACTGGATTATTGGAGGCTGAAAACTAAAACTCCTATTCCCCAAACGTGGACAGATTGCTGCCTACTGTGATATTCCAAGGGAACATTTAAAAGGACAAACAGAACATGAAACAGCTCTTTTAAAAATCTTTTAATCTCAGAACAAAGCACATTATAGATCTATTGATAAAACCAGCATTTACATTAGTTAAAAAAAAAAATCTATCAATGTAAGGGAAACGTTTCCACTCACACTCCTTAAGAGAACATTAACAAAAATTAATGACAATACAAACCAATTAACACAGATCGTGGTTCTTACCCTGGTAACTTTTCACTAGTGTCATCTTGTTGTAATCTTCTGATAAAATGAATTCCTGAGGGAGGGGAAGAAAAAACAAAAGAAACATGGCTTAGAGATGTAAAGTGTTTGAGACTGTTTACATTTGAATACTTTACATAGGTAAGCTCTCCCTTCTTCACAACCACAGTCCTATCTATACTTCCAATAGCTTTGAGTACCTAAAATCCTAAATTACTTCATTTTTTAAAGCTGCCTAAGAAACAATATTATGAGTGCTTCTGAACGGAATGGATAAAAGAGGAACCATTAAAAAAGAAGTGAAAAAAGCTGACAGAAATGACTGGCTGTGAGCTGAGGTGCCACAAAATGAGGAACCTGAGACCTGGCAAACGCCTGTTGCTCAGGACTGCCTGGGCAGAAACCCACATGTGTGCACAGCTGTGTGTGCACGCGAGCACATTTGTGTATACACATGTATCCACGTGTGTGCAATCCCTACACCCCAACCTGAACACTCAGAAAACTCAATATAAACCTGTATGAGACTCTGCAAGTTGCTCAGTCCAGGCTAGGCACCAACAATACATGATGGGAATGGAATGCATTTCAGGTTTCTGTTAAAAGCCTCTCAGTGCTTCAGGCAAACAGAAACCCAAACTCTTCTGTGCCTAGGCAAGAGCACACCTATGGGGATGGGCTCTGCTGCCTTGGTGCTGCTGTTCAATTTCCAATATGGCTTTTGCATAGGGGAAATGATGAGAATGGCAGCTAAGAGTCTGCATGGCAGTCTCAGTTCCTGGGAAAATCCCAGGTGGTTAAACTGACTGACCACCCAGGTGTTCCTGCAGATTGTTTTGAAGAGGAGAGTTGCTCAAAACTGAGGAAACAGAATGGCCACAAGCAAACTCCTGCAACATCTCTCTGGAGGAAACACCCAAGCAAAGGTTAGGCTCTGTGGCAGCACCACATGAATTAGCTTTCAGAGAGCTGTCAGGTATCTATGTGCATACATCACATACTCAGAGAAACACAAAGTGAAAAATGAAGGAGTGTAAAAACACATCATATTAATAATTTATAGCAAACTACACAGAAACTCCCTGTGCTAATCTGCCTAGAGGACAGAAGAAGTAAAACCTAACTCATTTAACCTGAAATAGGATGGAAAACGAAAATAAACACTACAAACACAAGATAAGTGAATTTGATAAACATACAGTTGTGAAATGTTCTTGTGCACATGCCAAAAGCACTGGAGAAGACTGGATTTCAGGAGCCTACAGACTATGTTTAAAGCAAACCAAATGTTTAATGCAAAAGACATTCTAACCCCCAACAAGCCAGTATTTCTCGCCAGTTTCCAAACCAAAATTAAAAAAGAAGTCACTCTGCATTTTCTGTTGGGTGACTGCAGGTAATCTGCCTGGCCTTCAGCACCAGAATTATCCAAACACATCATATCTACTGCTTGACACCAAGGTGGAGAGGTTACAGTACTCCTCTGTGCAACATCTACAGATCCCAGCTTCCAGAAAAACAACTGTGAGTGATTTGAGGCAGCTATGTGTTCTGCTCTCTCCAGGTTTCTGTTCATAAATTTGTAATAAATACGTTCTCTTAAATTGCTCTATTTCATCTTCCTTTCCTTAATCTGCTCCACCTCCCATTAGGTTTCCCTGGCAGCTAAGGACTGCAGTAGGGGTGTTACTTAAACAGCAGTAAGAAATAAATTAAGTCAGCTGGATTTCTATACCAGGGTCACCTTAACTCCAAAAACCACAGAAAGTTAAAAATCTGCTATAGCTTTCCAGCTACCTACAGGGGAACCTATTTTTGTTAACCACTGCCTGAAGAATACTAAATCACCACATGAAATGCTTTACTGCAAAGCCTATCTGAAGCAGGACCCTTTGCTAGAATGCTAATTTTCTGCTATTGTTACCCAAAGAGAAATTGCTTTAATTGCTGCAACATGTGACGGGAGGATGTGTCTGCCTTTCCCACCAACTTGGCTGTCCTTGCCTTTGACTGCAGTGGTACACAGATGCTGGTGACTTCAGGTAGGATGTAGAGAGAGGATTGCATTCTCACTTTTATTTGCACTTTTCTCTTAACAAATTTGATGTGGCCACTCTGTTTTGCGATCCAAAGAGCCCCACAGCTTCAGTGGAAGACTAAAAAGGCTTTTGAATCTCTCTATTATAATATAATAAATCAAACATATGAGGTTTGTAAAGGTGTATCCAAGTATTGATTCCCACTGTATGCTTTAATACAAACCACAGCTATGTACTATCAATACACTGCTCCATCCAAAATGAAAACAAATATAGTACAAGATAAACACAGCTTCAGTAAACCTGAATACTGAAGATTTTTTTTTTCCCTGAAGGCTTCTTGCATATCATTTTCTTCTTTGAAAGCATATGGTAATTTGTGATGCATTTTCTAATCTTTCTGCAGGTCTCCCCGCTCCCCTTTACACTCTCAAGTGTTTTTGCACTGCACCTACTGCCCTCTCCCTCTTCAGGCCGAATGCATTAGTTGCGTCACTAGACAGGTATGTTAGCACAGGGCACCTTGCTCAAGAAATTCATGCCCTATTGCACACACATTGTGTCATCTGCACTGCAAAAACACCGACTACATCTCTTTAACATTGTGCCAGCAGAAGCTGCCTTCTTATCCTTGCCTACGTAGATGTTTTGCTCCTCTCAGAGCTGCTGACGCTCAGTTCTCATTAGGCAGCTTCTGGCTCTTCTTAATGAGCTGGAAAAGCTGGGGTCACCTACACAGCTCAGTCAGTGCTTGTTAACAGAACAGAGAAAGATTTCTGAGTCCTCTGTGAGCCCTTTTGCACAGGGGGTGCTGGGGCATATCAGAGCACTTAGGATGGCAAACCCAAACATCCTCCTTGCAGGGATTAAAAACAACTTTTCTGGCAAGACCACTCATTATCCTTCAGAGGTGGTTTTGGAGCTCCTTTACTACCTTTTTTATCATACTTAAAATGTTAATGCTCAGTCTTGCCTATTTCAGGTAAGCTTATTATTACAACAGTGACATGGTACCATGAAAGTCTTCACAAGGCACAAAGGAGAATTCTTGAAGACTGTCAAAATCTAGATGTCCACTGATGTACAAAGACTCGCAACTGTTCCTTTGTGTAGCACACCTCCCCCACACTGAAACACATACACCCACCTGGAACTTCTCTTGAGCAAAAGACTTCTCTAAAATCTCATCCTAGAAATAGCATCAGCATCTTGTTCAAATAATTCAGAGTCCTTGGTCACAGGTCTGGGTGACATGGTCCAGGAACTAGGGAAGATTCATGCCTTCCCAGAACTTCAGGTATATGCCAACTGATGTATCACAAAATGGATGTATCACAAAATGGAAAACTCTCCTTAAGCAACTGAATCAATTTCTGAGTTAATAATCTCTCTATATAAGTTATGTGTTACCCATTCACAGCCTGGCTCCCACCCCGGGGAATTTACAGTCTGTTCTTTGATCGATGATGCCATTTTGACAACGCACTATGAATCTCCTTATAGGCTTGACTTTATCCTGTTAACACAAGTGACCGACTGCACTCTCAGGTCTTCCAGAGAACAACAAACATGCTTCAGAAACGGAAGAGAATGAAAACTCTTAAATCTTCTGTCAGACATTACATCTATATCTGTCGGGGAAAAAAACTAAGCCTCTATAAATAATGACAGCATTTTTGCTTTATTTATTTCATAATTTCCTTTCGTTTCTTGAGGGAAAAAATACTAAACTCCCCACAACAGCAGAAGGGAAGGTTGTACTTAAACAGGTAGAGCCTGCCTCAGTCTCAGGTATTCAAAGTACTGTTCATGGTCAAACCTGTAGACAGCTGTAAGATCAGATGAGGTGGAAGATGAACTTATCTTAATAAGTACCATCCCCAAGGAAGAATTCTGAAGGGGTTATTCTGGTGCCCTGTTGTCCTCGTGGCTCTGCTTAAAGTATGTAACAGCTTCATACAGACATAGGCATGCTCAGCAAAAAAAAGATCAATTTAATTCACCTTCAGCTACCTAAAAACTAAATCCCTCATTTCAATCTCCCCAGAAATGAAGAGAGAAATTTATGTCATTTCGTAACGGTTTCTAGGAAAAGTAACATGGGCGTATCCAAAGACAATTCATCTCTCCTCTACTGGCTGCAGAATCTAATGCTTAACTTTATCCAGGCAATGAGTTTTTACATGGGTGAAATGAGGTGAGAAGTCTCATCTTGGCAGTGGACATCTCCCGTTTAGTACAAGTGGAAGACCTTTCTTCTGTTTCTTGTGGTATCTTGGGAGTCTTGCACCCCTTAGAATGTTTTTCTCCACTTCAGAGCAAGGAATTTATGTCCAGGATAAAGTCTTCTGGCTTCCAAAAGGGATCTCAAGCAGTCCCTAGGATGCCATCTCTTCTCCAAAAAACGGTTTGCAAAGTGTAAAAAAAGCAGATCACAAGCTTTTTTTTTACATTAGGTGCCACCACTCTTCAAGCAAGATGCTAGACAATCTTTACTCAAGATAATGGCGTGCTGTGCTGCACAAATGTTTGTGCAGCCCTCATGCTGAGAAGTGACAAAAGGTTAAAAACAATCTCTTCCTCTCTGTAGAAGCAAAAATTATTGCCTTGTTTCACAAAGAGAGGTGGCCCTACAAGTTCACCTCGGGTGGCTTTGCTGGAACTTCTTTCTGTGCCAATAGTGTTGCTGCCCGTCCTTCTCAAAATGCAGCATACACATTCCTGAGGTGCCACGCTTATAATCAAAATCCATACAGCTTAAAAAAATTTCACATAGAATAATAAAAGGCACTTTCTTATCTCCATTTACACCTGAAAGTACTTCCTTGCACTGCAAAAAAAAAAAAAATCATTTGAGATTATGTGTCACTCTCATGATTATCAGCTCACAGCCCTTACCAGGAATCCTTTCTTTCTACCCAAAGTGAAAGTGCAGAATAATTTTCAGGGTTTTATTGGTTGGGTTGGTTGGTTTTTTGTTTGGGTTTTTTTTTAGCCCTGCACCCAGCATGCACAAGTGTGCTGGGCATTACAGAAGTGCTAATGTGGAGCAGCTGACTAATTCCCAAATATTTCAAGCTGCTCAAGCAAATTGCCTGTACTTTCCCTTTGAGGAAATTAAAATAAGGGTACTAAGGTCACCTTGCTGCAGTAAGTTCTGCTATTTTGTGGTCAATGTGCCCTGCTTATGTATTCCTGTGCTAAACTAATCATCATAGCTGGGCCCAGGAAAGAAAATTTTTCCTGTCCTCCAGAGGGTGGTTGTAACCCACGTTCAAGTACCTGGGGATGTTCTCTACACGCCAGTATTGCTGGGATTTGAAAATGGGGCTCCCCTTGCTCTTCCATTCCCACCTCCACCACTTCTTGCAGCACATTACAGTTACGGCTTCTCTTACAAGTAAGTATTAGGTTTGCTACAGACGAAAACATGTCAGTCTTTGTATAAGTTTGTGAAGTGCATTTTCCTCTACCACACAAGTGCTTGCAGCTACAGGGGACTAAATCAAGCGACACAGACAAGCACTTCTCCCTTCCTATATACACTTGCATCCAGAAGACTGGGAGAAGAAAAACCCAGCTTAGCAACAAAGAGAACCTGCCTTAGACGTGGCAATATATACCTATAAATACCCGAAGTCACATGTGGGTTTATCATCTGCATCTCTCATTTACCTTTTGTAGCTTCAGAACAGAAAATATTTGACCCCATTTACTCTGAAGCATCCTCTGACTCGTCAAAACAAAATGCCCCCAAGACAAAGGACACATCTCCCATCATGCCAGAGTATTTAAATACCTTATCTACAGTTGCCTTCACATTTCTCAAAGGCCTAGTGAAAACAAAAGTGCCTAGTAGGACCTGCAAATTTCAGCTGTTTCAGAGACTGGGTAGGAGAGAATTTCAGAGGTGCAGAGAATTCTCTGGAATCTGTCCCATCTCCTCGATACAAAAGGAAAAATCTCTGCTACTAGCCATTAATAGCTTTATAGGTCAAAACCTTCACATCTTTGATGGAGCTTACAGGCAACAGCTAAAAGGGTCACACCCCCTCTCCCAAACACCATACTGGCTTTAGTGCAGACAGCTGCCCTCATGTCAGCCTGAAAACACTCATTCGGTTATAAGGCCCATAAGGCAGAGACAACAGCAGAAAAATTTGAGGTGAAGTAAAATGATCTTAAACTGGAAGAGGAGTCTATTAATGAGGCATAGGTGAAAAATACCTCTGACCCATGACTCTTCCACTCTTCCAAAGTGATACAGCTTTTTATTCATCATCCCACAAGAGAAACCCAATTAATAAGGTCAACTGCTACCCTCTGTCACAGATCTAACAGACACGCTCTTCTTTTAATATCCTACTTCCTTTCCACACATCTATCTCAGATGTTAATGAACCAAATCTCTCAGCAACCTCACTGCTAATTAGAAGCAACTCCTCTTAAGGGAGAGGAAAACAAAATGTGAACTCCGAAGTTTGGAAAATCAGATCAATATGGAGCAGAAATCCACCTTCTGCCTCTAGGAAGATGATTTTTCCTCCTCTTAATTGCTGCTTTCAGAAAACTTTGGTATCATGTAATTAACAAGTCACTTAAATTTAATAAAACAACAGCTGTTTTTCTGTGTTATTTTTTAAGAGATATGCAAATTAAGACAGTTTGTTGACTTGCCTAATAAATACTGTAAACCCCACTCAATCTCTTTGTGGCAGCTGGAATAAAATTTTTAATCATCTAACATTTTCTACACTACAGATTCTGTTCCACTAGCATTAAAAAGTCTGTCTCCCAAACACTAGCAAAAATATTCTCACCACATCATCACACACATACTTCTCAAAAAGGAAGCATTTCAACTAGAAATCTTTGGATGTACTTACTGAGATTGTACCATTGTCTAGACCTATGGACAGCCTTCTGGTTTCCGGGTTAAAAGACATGCATGAACATGGAGCTGAAAAAAATGAACATGTTGATGAAGTTAACAAAACTGCGATTCTCATTTTCTTGAAGTTCTGGAAAGCCTAAAACTAGCTAGCATGCTTTGTGATGCTGTGCAGCATTTTCAGCCTTCCAATAGACAAACATTAAAATAAAACTGTTCTTGCAATTCATTCAACCCTATCCTATTAGGACATGGAACAATAGCTATTTCTTGCTCCAGTTCCTTAATTCTTTTTCTTACTAGTTATATGTAAACAGACATTTCATATAAGAACGATGGTGCTGCTTTGATATAAGAGGCACCTGACATTTCAGTATAAGTCAGAGATTACTTAGCTGAATAATTTAGTTTTTTACATTTGCCTGAACTGTGCTGACAATAAAACAAAACACTACATTATGTCAGAGGCTTGCATCCTATACCTGCAGTAAGAAAATTCCCCAGTAGGAATCCACATATCAGCTAATCTTAAGGACTGAGTTCAACTGTTCCCGACTCCAATTTCATCACAGACAGCACTATGACAGTATCACATACTACGACCGAAAAAAGAAGTTTGTATCTAAAACTAGCCATTGCTTGATTACATTGATATTACTCTAATAAACATCAGGATTTATCCTTAAATTGCACGCAAGATGGTCACAGTACGCTCCCTCAAGGATCTGGCAGGGTTTGTATCAAGGGTAAAACCAGATTTCCTTGCAAGAATTCAAGAGCTATGCTTGGTTTAATTGAAAAATTGTGAAATTACATTCAGAAAGCAGGAACTGCTTTTACTGCCCCACACAGCAGCATGCAGCTGGGAATCCTGCTGTCCCAACAGAAACCATCAGGAATTATTTTTCAGGATCAATTTGCAACTGCAGCTAGGATAACAGTAAGAGTGCTTTATAAACCATATCCTTATGATAAATATAGAGTACAGTCAGATGCACTTTTAGTTCTGCTTTTTTCCCCCCTCTTGGTTTCCATTCTCCTTTGTGATTGCTCGCATGTTTGTGTTACTAACAAGCTTGGAGTCCTCTCTTTTGCAGTACTGTAAACCAGTACATTCTCAATTTGTGTAATGTCTCACTTAGGACTAAGCAGCTCATAGCTTAGCAAATCTTCCTTGATAGTTTAGTTGGCAGCAAAGCTACATGAAGAAGAGAAGAGTCAATACTGACTGTTCAATAACACTTGTTCCACCTTCAGTATTGACTCCCTCTTGAAATGCTTCCTGAAGGACAAGTAACCATAAACAGAAAGCCCATCAGATCCACATCCAGGCAGGCACCTCCGTTTATTTCTTTCCTGGCAGGGTTGACTGAATTGAATCAAAGAAAAAGCTTCAGTTCAAGGAAACTGACAGAAAGGAAACAATTAAATCAGGCCTAGTAACAGTGACAAAATTGCTCCTTCCTGTACCTCTCCCATAGAAAAGGCAGACTGGAACCAATCCTTCCAAAGGTGATGCATTACTATTAAATTGAGGCTTCTATGCCTGTATCAGAGTAAGAGTTGTAGAAATAAATGGACAGAAACCCCCCCCCAATTCTAAGCAGAAGAAACATCAAATAATATTAAAGGCACTTAATGCCAGAATAGGCATATTCTACCCAGCAGCTTTTAAATGCTGGACACTGTGCAGACATGGAAAGAGCTACCAGTAACTCTGAAGGCAATGAGCAGCTCGCAGAGAAGAAGTCTCAGGTAAATTAACTATTTGAAGTATGCTTTTCCCAAACACTTCAGAGGCAAATGATGCAAGCAATTGCTGGACACGATCTGATTACAGAAGAAGTAACTTCAGAATTCCAGACCTGTGTCTACACAAGCATAGCAGTGTAAAGATATTTTGCTATGATCATTTTCCCAAGGGAACTCTTCAGTAACATGTGCACTTAGAAAAATCATTATGTCAGCACTGAAATTTTGTCCATGCCAGCTACACTGATGCAGTCAGTGGTGCCAGTTGTAACAACACTGCAGCAGCTTACTCTGGTAAAATTAAGACGATATTCAGGTACTTAAGCACTTAGGCTCATTAAAAAGAGGGGGAGAAAAAAAAAAGAGGAAAAATAAAATGAAACAAAAACCTGAAACCTTAAGCTTCTGAAATATTTAAGACCCTTTTTAAAACATATCCAGGAAAAATAACAGCACTCTGAAGGCTCTCTACTTCAGTACCTAGCTATGATTTGGATTTCAGACTGCAAAAAGATTGATCTGAACTACTATAGGGGACAAGCAGGATATTCCTGATGCAGAAGTCTAGCTGCAGTCTTTGTCTTAAATACAGGGCAAATACACATAGATTTTTGCCTTTAGAAAACGAAATATGGAAAAAAACCCCGATTACATACTTCATGCTCTCAAGAGTGTTACCTTTATTAGAGGCTGACAGAATCAGAAGAGAAATACAGACTTTGTACCTGCAGTTTCAGGGACCCCCCACTTTGAAGTGCCTAAATGTGACACAGTTTAAGACCAAAGGAGCATGTTTTGCTTTGCAGTTTTTTCACCCTCCTGTTCAAAGCAAAGTGTTAGTTATGGAAACCATCCATAAGACAAGCAGTGTATTATCTGCCTCAAAGACTGGATACTCCATTGTTCCCCAGTACAATAAATCCTTTACTCCATTCCACATCTGTAATAGGTTTTTTGGTTGCATTTGGGTCTTTTTGTGTGTTTTAGTTTTGTTGGTTTTTTTTATTGGAAAAGTTTACTTGACTCTTGACCACAATTTCTTTACCTTTCATAAATTTGTGTCTGCTAAGTTGTTTGTTTAATTCTGCGCCCAAAGTGACAAATCTAACCATGGTTACTCCTGTAATCAAGAGCACACATCCAACCAGGGTTACACTTTCACAGAGGTCTGTTGTTAATCAGCTGTTGAGACAACACTGGTGTGAAGGAAATGTATTAGCATGGTTACAGCTAGAGCTCTTTCCTTTCTCATAGGCTAGAGATGATCAAAAACGTGGCCACTGCGTTGTCCAGAATGTTTTGACCATAGAATCACTCATAGGCAGGACATAAAACTTTCCTGATTAGGGGAAATCCTACCTCTAAACTCAGAAGAGATTTATAATCTTGACCTTTTTTGCAGATATTTAATGATTTTCACATTCAGAATGCACTGATGACCCTGTTTGGGTGCAGAACTTGACCAAAGCGCATCACTGAGTCAACCCAACTCCTCATCCTTCTCATCTCCCAGAGGACCTAGGCTGCAAACTCAGTTATTAAGTCTACCTGATATCAAATCATAGAATAGATTGGGTCGCACATCACCACAGTCAAAGTCAAAAGTCATGTTAATGGGGTATTTATAGGTAGGACTGCCACTCACAGCACAAAGGCACCATTGTGCCTATTACATTTTTACACAGAGAACCTCTTGGCAGTCATTGTTCTTTAAACAACACAACCCAGTATGAACCTAAAGCAGAGCACCATCAAAATGGTGATCAACACAGAAACAGACAAAACCATCGTTTCCAGTCAAGTGCAGACTTGTGCAGATTCTGACTCAGAGCCCTTTCTATGATTTCCAAGCTTAAAGGCATGACTGATAATGTAATTCATTAATTACATGTAATGCCATTGCTTCAGTTGTTAATTATACCTGATCATTCTTGAAATTGTTGAATAACACAGTGTAATTTTAGTATCTCATGCCTCAAAAGCTTACCAGCCTTTGACGTGAAGGAGCACTGACAAGTGTTCAAATTTATGAAGGAGCTTTGAAATAGTCCCCCTTCAGTGGAACTGGATCTACTCCATCATTTCCACTGAAGCTGTTATTATTGGCAATAATACAGCTTTGCTAGGACCAGAGGAGAACCTAATGAGATTCAAAAATGCAAATGTATGCAAAAACACCACATGGGAAAAGGGAAGTATCAATGCCAAACAGCTGGAAAAGCCATTTCATAACAGTTTGGCTGGGGAAAGCAAACCTCTTAGGACAGGTCAAGGGAACTCAGGCCATTGCTAATGATCATGACAGAGCTCCCCAGACTACCACATCATTAGCTAGTTCCCAATACCCTCCTGTGCAAAATCTTGAGCAGAAAGTACCTTTGACAACTGACACGTTCTTATGAGCTAGTCCATCACCAAAGGAAGATGAGGGGTCCTCCTCTCTACCAAATAATTGTTTTATTAAAGCAGGCGAACACCATGGCTGCCCTAGGGTCCTAAATTGATGGTTTTGTACTAAAACTTACACCTATTAAATGTTTTACGTATCATGGAGACAGACATCTCTTCCAAATCTACCTATCCTAGCTTAAAATAATTCTTTCTCCAGACAGTATGAATACCTCCATGAGACCTGAAACATGCTCCCCAATCTGGGTTTAAGGCCAGCTTTACAAGCTTTCCAAAGACAGGCTAACCCAGCACATCTGATTGAAGCTGATTGAAGAGCATTAGCATATGTCTGCCTCTGATGACCTACAAAGTTATACTCCTGCACTCAACACAGGGGTTACAGCAAACAGCAAGGGCTGTCATTTCAAGTCTCTCTTGGAAAAATGGACATTGATCTGCAGTTTCTCAAAAAATGAACACTCTCTCTGGGAGAGGAGACATAATGGAAGGATTCATCAGGGAAATTTGGTTTTCCACATTTAATTGCAGAGGTAAAATGATTCTGCTTCTAAACTGGAAGAGCTGACTTCCCTGTCTAGTATCCTCTCCATCATATTAGCTGCCATGGAATATTAAGTTCTTACCAAATAAAACCATTTACCATTGCACTCTAATGGACTGAGCACACACAGTAGGAAGGGCAGAGTGATTTATACCGGAGACTTACAAAGCTTTATGGACTCCATTAGAGGCAGAATACAAGAATACATTTTGAGCTCCCACATTTTAAAATCTATGTTTGCATTAAATGCTCATCCCTTGCTAACATGTCTGTATCCTTTTACCGCTGTAATCTCTGATGCCTCTCAGAAGCATTAGCATGTAACTTGGTAAAGCTTCACCAATACCAAGAAGAATGTTCAGGAATAACATTTGACACAAAGATGTAAGCTTGCAAATGGTCATAAGCATGAAGCTTCATCAAAACCAGAAAAGCCATTTTGCAAATCCACAGTAGATATTAATCATCTCCTTATACTTACATGGCATTGCATGGTATATGCTGGGCCAGTACTGCCCACTGTCTCTCTTCAGCCAGACACGAACTGTTCTGTAAAAGAAAAAAAGCACAACATACATGTGAGGAAGACTTAAAAAAATAACCACAACTGAATGAAAGCAAAGTGGTCACTACGAATGTACAAGATGTTCTTCAAAATTAAATTATTTTGCTGAGAGGGAAAATAAACCTGTGAACTCCTACACCAGCCTGATACATCAGCCTCAGATCAACCCCTGCAGGGTGATGAGGGCAGACCACTCCTCGGTTCCATGTAGTATTCAACACCTTGGGTGAACGTATCTCAACAGCATTTGGAAACTGCTACGGCTTTAAGTCCTTTGCCTTTACAAAGACTTGAACGTGACTGTTCATTCAACACTTCATGTGAGGATTTGGGACGCCACAGGTAGCCCAGCAGAGCATTCCTGTATCAGCGCTTCCAGTCTCTGCAGAAGCCTTCCCCCTGCTCTCAGGGTAAGCCTTGGCCCATCTGCTGCCTGTTGTTTCACTGTTCTGCTTCAGGAAAACCACTAAGAAAAAGGAAGGAGGTTCTGAGATTTTCAGCTGCTAATTACTGTCCATTTGTGCCAACAGTGAGCTCTTCAGCTTCAGGACCTTTCCCTCTCCTCAGTGCATGAAGAGTGCTATCAGAAGAAGCCATGAGCACGAAGAAGCCAAACTCTCATCCTTCTCTGAAGAGGATGACCGAGGTGACAAGCAGCCTTGCAGGTCTCCTCTGCCCCATCAGTTTGGAGTTGTTGTCCTTGAACGGAGGCACTTAGCACCGCACAGTGCTCCCCACAAACACATCAGCAGTTTCCTCTCTACTAGAAGATCTTCCCAATGTGTCTCAGGATTACTTTTGCTTTCTCATAATCATATTATACTGTCAGATCCCTGTTACTCAATCCATGCCCTTCAGACACTTGAGACATTTGTTGCTTGTTTCCAGAGCAGAGGTTCTGGACTGATGTACCATCTGGGTCATTAAATATTTATTATTTCACCCTTCATTGCCATTTGCTTGTTTTGGTCCAGTCTCTGAAGCCTCTTTGAAACTGAGGCTCTCTCTTAACTTCAGTTCATCAGTTAATTTCATCAAAACATGTCTAGTAACAGTGTCAACAGTTAAAGCAGCATTAACCTCTTGCCTATTCCTGCATAGCCCACTGTCACCTCAATTACAGCCATCTGTTACCTGCCTTATTGTTCCTCTAATCCTTATAACATCCAATGTTAACCAGAAAACTCTCCATATAATACTGTATTCCACACTTTATTGATTAACACTGAATGTATTAACCTTCTCTAGAAAACATAGCTATCCAAGACAGCACCATGTTAGCACAGCATTATAGATTTTGACTAGTCACCCACTTCTATTTAGCCTTTTCCACCAAAGTTACCATGCAACAGCAGATACAGGAGGGATCTAAAAAAGTATTGTTTCTATAACTTGCACTTGATACTACTAAGGAAAAAGAAACAAGCAAGAATGGCTCTTTCCAGTACATGAAACATGGAAATACAGCTTACGGAAAAGACTACATGATCATTTCTACTGTTAGCTCATTTTATTAAAATAGCAGATTGCAGCCCTCTTTAGTCAGTACAAGTTCAGAGCAATACCATACTATAATAAACACAATATAATAAATATATTTTAATATAATATAAAATAAATTGATCTAAGGCATTACCTACACAAATATAGTCTGAATTGAGATGCCATGCATAATAAAGCAATTCAAGAACTAGTAATCTATCCTTCCAACTTCAAACTAAAGGCTGTACCACCATGTCTTCCTGTATTGCATATATCCAAAATCAGGTTTCTGATCATCTTACCCTGCATTCAAACTCCTTTTACAGCAAATAATTCAGAGATGCTGCGTATTTGGGTGCTACACAAGCTGGATCATCACAGAAATATATCAAGCATACACTTTGACACAGTATGTTGCTCCAAAACCTAACACTTCACTGGGGTAACAAGTCCCAAGGTTAGAAAGCTCTCACAAATTACTGAAAACATGTAACATTCCTTATAATTACCTCCCAAGTCTAATGGCCATTTCATATTGAGCACAGCAGCAGCTCTGAAGCAAAGCCACCAAAACTTTTTAGAAGGCACAATTCACCAGCCAATAACAACGCTGACGTATCTTTGATCGTGAGAGGGACAGACAAATCCTTCCGTCCTTTCTCCCCGTAGCTGATCACAGCTGTTGACTAGAAGCTCCAGAAGTACATCAACCACTCTGTTTCCCAAATGGACAAGCTCTTACAAATGTGCTTGTCCTCGACAAGTGAGGTTACTGTGGGAATGAATGAGTGTGCACAAAAAAATAATGGAATGAATCACAGGGAGCTGAAATAATTCAATATGAAACTGCCCTGAGGAGGTGCACCTGTGAGAGACCTGTCTTTCTTGACCATCCCAATCTACATATTTGAGTGCTATCTATTTCAAAATCCCCAGGCTTCAACAATGCCTCTCCTCTCCACTCTGAGGCTCTGGCAAATAATAAATCCAGTACAATACCTAACAGATAATTCAGCTTGCTAGGAAAGGACTATGTAGAAGAACAGATCTTTCAAAAGCTGGAGGAGATAAAAATGAATTTTATTTGCAAAAATGGCAATAATTTGGATGCTTTGGGTTGGTTTTGTCATTGTTTATTAAACTGTACCCACTGCAGAATTACTAATTAATTTGACAATTACATCAATGTTAAGACTTTCAGATGAATGATAATGAAACAAAACATATTTTCTAGCAAAGCTTAAAACAAACAACAAAAAAACCCAACTGCTGGAGGTTGTCTTAAGAGTGAAACTACTTTTACTAATATAGGCCTCTTCCATAGGTACACAGTATGCTCATTTCTTAGTGTAGTCAAATATATTTCCATTCAAGGACTAAATCATGTGACTAAATGAGAACTAAATGAGAAACAAAGCATTCTAAGAATAAAAATACTATGAAAAGATGTCATCTAACTGTAAGGTGTGTGAAAGGGAACATAGCCAGCAAGTCAGTGCATGTAACTCTTTAGAGAAATAACTATCTCCCCAGTAAATGATTTTAAATAAAGGAAAATAAAAGACCTTGTAAACAATTTATTTTAAAATTAAGGATGATTACTCTGCATGTCTTTAAAGCAAACATTTAAAATTTATATTAAGCATTATAATGGAATTCCAATATCTCTGTATAAGCTCATGTAAAAGCGTGAAAATTATTCCTTATGTCAGGAAATGACAATTCAGAGTTTTCTTCTCTTAAGATCACTGAAATAGATAACACATTTTATTGAAAGAAGGAAAACCGACCTCAGTTCAGTAACCTTTCCTAGCTAATTTTTTCTCAAAGTAGATTTGGGCTAAAGAAAAACCACACCAACTACTCAATTTGGGAGAAGCCAAATGTTCTTGGAAGAGCAGTTCTTTTTCAGCTGCAGTTCCATACATTTCTGTATACTTCTTTACAGAATACTACCCACTAGATGTGAAACCCAGAGCTTTTGGAGCTTCTAAAGAATGCAAAGAAAAAAAACCAAACATGAATGAAAATAAGCTTTTTTAATGGATATCCAGCACGAGGACTACTTGCTGCTTGCACGGTTACTGGACTTAAACAGCACCCACCCAGGTCAGGATTCATTCTTCAGCTGCTCTAGAGTGATTCAGTCAGCATCACCATGGAAATGAGTTGTCCCTTCATTTTGTTGCCAGTGAATTGACTTGGAAAGATTTTTAGAAGCTGTCAAATCGATGGATATTCTTCTAGTCTTTTCATAACAGAGATGATTTATTTTTAAATGAGACAGGCCATACAGAAATAATTCTGCCATACAAAAGACAGGCTATGTCTTCATATATTAAGGGGATGTGAAAATTGCATATTTTAAAAGAAAAATTGCTTCTCTCTGTTATGATGAAGAGAATGTGCCTGAAGTCCAGGTGGCTGTGGATACACCAGCAGGTCTCAAGGACACTGCCAGGCTGTGCAGGTGTGCGGGAGGTAGGCTTCACCTGAGCACCTACTACTCATGGAGGTGCCCATGTCAACAGCAGCACGTCCACCTCAGCACGGCAGCTCTGTGCGTCACCATCTACAGAGACTTATTCAGGCACTGGTATCTCATTTATGATAAAAACAATTTGTTCATACAAACCAGCTTGGTGCATCTAGGCTGCAGTGTGCCCCATGAAAATCTGCACAATGCTGCCAGGTTGGATGTGAGGTTCTCTGCTCTATCCCTACTCTGGCCTGGGCAACCACCTCAGTGCTGGAAAGCTCAGTGTTGCTTGGAGTGCTGGAGTTGAGTTTCTGTGAGTGACTCATAGGCAGGGCTCCCGCCTTTTCTGCTTTGTGCCTTGCATGAAATTAAGGTAGAAGACAAACGCTGGTGTTGCACACAGTACAGACATAATGACACGTCAAAGCACTGGCCCGAGACGTTTGTATGTTGCAATACTGTGAAATCTGTGGTAGGGAGATCCATTACCTCAAGAACCAAGATCCCTACAACCCTCCACTTCTCCAGAATATCCATAAACCTACCAGTTCTAGTTGTACCGTTTGAGTGAGGAAATCTAATGCATCAGTTTCCCATAACAGATCCTTCCTCTTCTGTTCTTTTTTTTTTCTTTTTTCCTTTCTCACTCCTGTCTTTCTAAAAGTTTCTCTTTGCTGAGATGCACTTCTGTAACATTATCACCTTCATGCCCCAGACATACACCACAGTATAACAGAGCAGAGGCAGCCCTCAACACATACAATTTACTACACTATTTTGTAGGTATTCTTGGGCTTCAGGAAATTGTTTTAAATGGCATTTTAATGTATTCGTTATTGTTTAGACCTTGGACCATATACTGTGGGATTATTTTCTCTCATCTTGCTGAGTGATCAAGATCAGTAAGCATCAAACGAGATGTGAAATTATTTTTAAGTTTTTATTTTATTATTTTACAGTTTTATTCTTATTTGTAGTGAGGACAGAAAATACAGAGGAACAGAAACTTTTGTCTGTCACTTTCTAAAGTCATCAGGCTTATTCAGAGACCTTTTGCACATTATAGCTCCTAGGGAAAGGGGGTATGTGAAGAGTGCAAATGACATGGTTAAAAATTAACATTTCCCACTGTCCGTTGTTCTAACTACAGAACTGATTTAACACAGTTTCAGAACAGTTTTGAAAAAGGAAAAGGAACACACCAAACTATTCTGGAAGGTCCTTTAAAACACTCTTCCAGCTATTTATTGACAGAAGAAACAAAAAGATATTAGGATAATATTATATAAGGGTTAGTGCAATCTGTGAGGTTTCAGGCATACCTAATGGAATATTAACACATATTCTTACCATCAATACATTGAAGACTTCTTTAGTGTTGAAAAGAAACTCCACCTATTCCTAAATATCCAATAACAAGACACTTCAGAAGTATTCAAAAGACACATCTCTCTACAAACTAAATATCTGCATTTGTGACAGCAGAAGCTCTACCTGATGTCATTAAATAAATGTGACAATAGCAGCATCCGAAGTCCAAGTACACCACTGACGGCTTTATTGCCTCTAGCAGAGACACACCATCATTAGAAGGAGGATAAGGAAAATTATTTAACAACTGTGTTAAACTGAATTATGCAGTACTATAAATCCCCCAGCATCTCCAGGGACTTGTGCAGGCAAGAGATGTGAAGAGATTCTGACTTCCACCAGTTAATGACACGGAACCCTACTGTGAATAAAGGATCTTTCATGCTTAGTGGCAGCTCATGAACCACTGCCAGTGTACTGGAACCAGTGATGAGGAGTTTCATCTCTCCAATAAATTTTGAAAGAAAGTATATGAAAGCAAAAGTCAAAACCAGAACCAGTTTCTGGGTCAGCTTGTGTTTCAGGGAAAACAAATAGAAATGCAATAGCAGAGTGCCAAAGCCTCAGGCAACAAGAGGACTTCATCTAACAGTCCTTATCCTATATCCACCTAAATAAAAAGCAAAAGAAAATCAAGACAAAACCCCCGTACTCCCACACCACCCCCACCAAACCCAACACCAAAGGCCCAGGGAAGTGCATGACTATCTCTTTTACTCAGACTCACCCATACTAATTCCCACAAAACCTATCACACAACTGTGATGGAGGGTTATGTATGTACCCTGAAATTCTGGGGCACATTCCAGGTGCTACCTTGTTTTCACTGGTTTTGATGAACAAATGTGTGATTTTAGCTGAACTAATTAAAGATTAACTCACTGGACTTTTTCTGAGACTGAGACAGTGGGCAGCTATACAGCCACAATACATGAAGGATATAAAGCTGTTTAGAGAGCATGCAATGGAGGGCCATAAGGATGGTGAAGGGTCTGGAGGGGAAGCCACATAAGGAGTGGCTGAGGTCACTTGGCCTGTTCAGCCTGGAGGAAACTGAGTGGAGACCCTAGAGCAGCCTACAGGTTCCTCTCGAGGGGAAGTGGAAGGGCAGGCACTCATCTCTTCTCTCAGGTGACCAGCAATAGAACCCGAGGGAAGGGCATGAAGCTGAGTGAGGGGAAGCTTAGGTCGGATATTAGGAAAAGGTTCTTCACTGGAACAGGCTCCCCAGGGAATCGGTCACAACACAAAGCCTGCCGAAGTTCAAAAAGCATTTGGACAAAGCTCTCAGGCATGTGGTGTGATTCTTGGAGTGTCCTGTGCAGGTCCAGGAGTTGGACTTGATGA
The DNA here is from genome assembly GCA_013398855.1 of Mohoua ochrocephala. Lineage (NCBI taxonomy): Eukaryota > Metazoa > Chordata > Aves > Passeriformes > Acanthizidae > Mohoua > Mohoua ochrocephala. The sequence goes on along the minus strand of VZTA01024010.1, from coordinate 38,822 downwards.
TCCTTGTGGGTCCCTTCCAACCCAGGATACCCTATGATTCTATGACCACTGTAGATCTGGTCTAAGTTCTTTTGTATTACAAAAGGGCAGGTTCAGTTTCTAAAATAAAGTGCAAGAGCTACAAGTTCAGGAAAGGGGGAAAATGTGTGGGGAAAAGATTAAAGAGTTCTGAAGAATGGACTTTATTTTGGGGCTCTTTTAGAGAGGTTCTCTTAGCAGCAATTACATAAAGGCATTTCTAGATGATACAATATCCTCATTGTAACCTTGGTCTGTAACTTATCATTTGGCTTCCTATAAAATAAAAGCCTTTTGAATAATAACTGCACTCCTTACTGTGTATCTCAAGCCCTGCAACAAAACCATAGGAGCAGTAAGATCTGACTTCAAGAGGAACCTGGGCCAGCTCCCAACAGCCAGCATCTTTGACATCCTGCTGTTGTATCCAAAATTCTGCTGCCATTGTCACCAAACCAGCAACCCTCATGCACAAAGCTCAGAAGCACCAGAGAAACAGGATCACGGCGAGGGAGGTGAACCAAGCAAGGACTGCACACAGTCCTGGATGTGAACAGCACAGGGAGCACACCAAAACACATGTGGTGGCTGCCAGATCTGGTAGCAGTACCTCAGGCACCAGCTGTGAGGGAGGAAGGAGTCTCATGAGCACTTGAACATTCAAGTGCACTGTCAATCCCACCCAGTGATATAAAAAAAACCACTGCACAAAACAGAGTGCCAAGCAAGCAGGCAGATGGACTGAAAGGCAGGATTTTTTTCACACAAAGCTTACTAAGCAGTCAAACCCTGCTTTATAAGATGTTTCCGCATTTAATTCATGCTGCTGTAACTAAATGCAGATGCACGTTGCATAATAGGGAAAATGTCAGAGTTTTGGTAGGTTATATGCAGCTAGAGAATTGCATGGGTTTCTCAGGGTGTTATATTCATCAGTTGTACTTAGACCTCAGAGAAAGTGACACCATTTTATTTAACACAGTTTTGGTTTACATAGAAGGCTTTTTGGGTATTTCGTGGGAAGTGACTAGAAGACAAAGATTCAGAGGAGACAATCTCAGGAGAAATGAATTTTTATGACTCAAAAAAAAAAAAGATAGTGACATGACAGCTTTACTACTCAGCTGTGAAACAGTTTCCACCCATTTTTCAGTTTTCTGGACAATGAGCAATGCAGTTCAGTGATTTTTCCAGTTACCTGAGCACACATGTCTGGAGCAGTGCAAGCTCTGCTCCTCAGGCACTGGACAAAAACCAGATTCTGACCAGTTTCCACTTCAGAAACTGTGGTCAAGTAGAGACCCAAAAAATGAACCATAAGTCACAACCACAGAAAAATACTCTGTTATGTTGAGGTTACTAGAAAAAGGTTCAGAGAGCCGAGCTGCCTCCGGTCTTCAGCAGCTCCACAAAAGCAGTTGTCATCATGTGTCATAAGAAGCAGAGTAGTGACTACATCACATTCCAGCAAAAACGCTGTAGGGAAGCTAACCTTTTTCTGCAAATGCAGGTAAATGCCGGGCTGGAGTTCCCAGTGAGCATCACCCTTCAGCTTTGGAAAGTATTGAACAACAAGTGTTACATCACATTGGGACTTTTTTCCAAGCGAAGTTTCAAAATTAACTACCTCATTAAAAACTGTGCACCAGTCTTCCTCACAGATCTTGGGGGTAACAAAACGATCTTCATCTCCCTCTTACCCACAGACCTCCCTCACCCATACCCCACACCAAAGGATTTCACTTGCAGAACAGATGCAGCTTTGGTGATACCTGTACCGATCAATTCCTGTTTGCATTCAAGAAGCATAAACACACAACCTTTTGAAGGTAATTGCATTGGATAATTTAATTATTGCAATCCAATTACTTTCACCTCCTTCCCACATTCAAATATTTCAGTAATGGAAGTTATTAGAAAGATCCTCACTAGATTAAAATGCAGGCCTGCTACGCAATAAGTGACTCAGTGGAACCACGCTAAAAATACCTAGTGGATCCAGAATTTGCAAGAAAGAAACCCTCCCATGACCCTCTAAATTGCCCATGTAGCAAAGGTGAAGAACTAGAACCCACCAGGTCACTCTCCTGCTTCCAGCTGCCTGGTAGGAACATCAGTCCAGCAGAACACAACCCTTTTTTTTTCTCCAAAGCTCCAACTTAGTGATAATTTTAAAGTTATGCATGCTTCACTCTGCATAAAAATGAATGCATTATTCAACTGATAAAAAAGTGGCTCTGTGAAGTGAAAGCTGAACACACTCATTTTCAATGTACATACCACCAGTATGGCATTTCTAATAAATTATAGTCACATAAAGGTTAATTTACAGGAAAAGATTGATATTTGATCCCAAGCACTAAATTAAGTCATACCCTTGGGCCTCAGCTTATTTTTCATATAAATGTTTGGTTAACTATCCAGCGTAACATCTAGTAAATTATGCCTTTACTGCAGAGGAAGGAAGCCACATTTCCACATGTACAGGATGATGCCCTCTCTCAGCATTTTAATTTCTGGACCTAAGTCATCTACATCACTCATTGCAAGAGACTAAATTAAATCATTAACTACTCCACTGCTTCTTGCAATATATTTGAAGTATTAAACAGAGTATAACCATTCATTGAAGATATTTCAGAATCCTGGTGTAAGGAAAATAGGCTCCCAGATGCAAAGAAGGAAGACCGTGCACGACCTCTAAAAGTGTTATTTTGCCTTGACAGTGTATTTATCACACTCAATCAGAAAGCACTCAACATTTAATTCATGTAAGATAAAGTTGTAGGGGAAACCCTGTGTCTCTTGGATTTTGAGAAGAGCATCATATCCCAGTGCAAATAAACCCTTTTTGAAGCAAGCAGCTATTAAGTCCCAACACCCACAGATTTTCCAGAAAGTCATTAATTCTCAATGTGAACACTTATTTCTGTTACTATATAAACTACCACTTTAATTAATTGTTTCTCTGATTTTGTTCTTTGTGAAAAAAACCCAAAAGAAACCAAAACAACTGTGCTGGTTTTTGCTGGGTAGTGTTAATTTTCTTCACAGTGGCTGGTATGGGACGGTGATTTGATTTGTGCTGAAAACAGTGTTGATAATAATGAGATGCTTTTGTTATTGCTGAGCGGGGCTTACACTGAGCCAAGGCCTTTTCTGCCTCTCATCCCACCCCATCGGCGACCGGGCTGGGAGTGAACAAGAAGATGGGAGAGGACACAGTTGGGACAGCTGACCCCAACTCACCAAAGGGATATTCCATATTACATGGTGGTGTGCTCAGCATATAAAGCTGGGGAAGGAAGAAGGAAGTGGGGGATGATCGGAGTGATGATATTTTGTCCTTCCAAGTACTGGTTACATACGATGGAGCCCTACTTTCCTGGAGATAGCTGAACACCTGCCTGCTGATGGGAAGTAGTGACTGAATTCCTTGTTTGTCTTTGCTTGTGTGCCTGTCTTTTGCTTTGCCTATTAAACTGTCTTTATCTCAAGCCCTGAGTTTTCTCACTTTTACTCTCCTGATTCTCTCCTCCATCCCACCATGGGGGGACTGAGGGAGCAGCTGTCTGGTGCCTAGTTGCTGCCTGAAGTTAAACCATGACAAAAACCCAAACCAAAATCCAACCCCCACACAAGTACTATATAGGGAAATTCCTTAGCCAATAAATAGGACAATCAGCTGGTCACATGCAGCTGAAGGTGCTGAAAGCTCATTGAGACACCCTCTATAAGAAGAGATAGGCTTCTGGTTTTTAAATACTGCTGAACAATTACAGCACTGTTTTTTCAGAGACAACAAACATATCTACTTGGAATGTATTTGTGCGCTCTGCACCACACCAAAGTGCCTCTGGAAATGCTCTCCTTGAGGCATCAAGGACTTTCTGCAGAGGAATCGAATTTCCAGTTCCTCCAGCTGAACTTGAACAATGATTCACGAGTGATAAAATGTTCCCTCAGCTTTTTGCTCATTGCCATTTTCCTCTCAGGGCAGCCTGACTCAGAGGTATTTTCACTGTCCTCACACAAATACAACTCCTACAGGCTTTGCTCTTCTAGAGGAGGCAAGAAGCCACTCTGCTGCTCTGACCCAGCAGGACAGCTTTTGCTGGGGAGTCTCAGTACTCTGGGAAGGAATCCAGCCAGGCCAACAGAAGTAGTGCCAGCAAAAAGGGACGAAGAAAGCAGGGCAAAGGTACGCAAACCCAGCCCTGTCCTGAAAGGTTTGTACAATAGCTGCAAAGGAACTGCAGCCCTGGAGTGCTTTACCAAGGGCTCTCAGATTTCTTCTTATCATGCATACTGCAGAGTGTGTTGTGAGGTGCCAACAAAGCCCAAACCTCTGACTCCATAATTTAGAGATGATCTGGCATTTCAAGGGCTTAAATGACAGTCAGTTTGTCCTCTCTGCATTCCCGTGGGGGCTGCATGGGGAGATGGAAATCAACAGAGTTGAACGGAAACCATCTTCAAACTGGTATTGTGAGACTGAATAGTCCATCCTAAACTTTAGGTTTTATTAGTTAAAAAATCTCTCTCGAACATGCAGTGCCTCTTTACATCCCGCTACTTCTTTCATGTGGCCTACTTGCAGCTTTTCCATTTTTCAGCATTCAACTTCATACTGTAGTAATTTTACTCTATCATGTTTAAAATCGTTAACAGCAAATTTCAATGAACATCCTCTTGCTCTCCTGTTACAAGACTAGAAGTTCTGTTGTCTCTACCTTCTCCACTGGTTAGTTGCTGGGTATACTTGTATCATTTTTCACATGCCTCTTCTTTAAGGTAATCAATCATTCCAGTCTCTTGGAAGAGCTGTTCTTGTGTTCTGTTCCCCTTACTGCTTTCCAATCCCTCTAAGGAGGCAATATCCTGTCTGAACTGGCATCTTCTGTCCTAAATGCAGCAATCCAGACACAGACAAACCTGCTAAACTGTAAGAGCATTATCACTCTTCTCTTTATGCATCTTCTTCCCATATGTACCCTAGCAGCATTTATTTGCAGCAGTTGGACACGGTTTTTATTCGTGCTGGCAGGATTTAGAAACTTACAGACTATGGATGAAAGAGAAAAAAATATATTTATCAATATTAGATTTTCTTTGCAATACACTGCTATCCACTTGGTAAGTTCTCCTGCACTTCACATCTCTCCAGACCCAATCAGCTTATCTGCTAATTTGGGTTAGGCAACTAGCCCAAACCATTAGGGGAGGGAACAGAGGATTTGTCAGCCACAGCTCTCAGGGGCAATCCCAGAACCACATGTTTCTGGCAAGAGAGATGGAAAGAAAATTATAAAGGAGAGCAATAGGCAGAGGCTATCAAATACCAGGAAAAACTTGGACCATTTGCATCAAACTTTCTCCTTGTGAAGACAGGACAGGAAAGCCATGTCTATTGCAGCAGCATAGGGAGGACACAAGGCCAACTCTTCTCAGGTACAAAAAACTGCATTCTTTAAATATGTGAAATGGTGCAACATATTGCAGTGCAGCCTTGTAAAGATGCCTGGTGGAACTGTGTCCTGATAGGAGACCACTGCTTAGGTGACTGACCAAACCAATAAAGCCTGTAGCAATTTCAGTTCAATTACCTGGTCATTGTCTCACTGGTAACTTCCTCCTTGCTATAACAGACAGAGATTCTGGTTCATGGCAAAAGCATCACATATTATGAAAACCTCTTTGCCGGCACCTTATTACTACATTACTTTACTGACATTTTTCTTTAGAGGATTACAAGAAGAGTCCTTTGCAATTCCTGTCCAGATGCTGTCTCAGCTTGCATCCTCCAGATTTTTACTGCTGCCATTCATAGGAGAAATATCAGTATTATCTTGGAAGAAATAGGTTTGAGGTTGTCAGATAGAGTCACCTCTAAAGATCTGCTTCTCTGCTTGGCAGCATCCCACATGTAAATCTTATTTCAAGCTAATACAAAAGGTAACATCCTCAAGTTCAAAAGTAGTAAGTACTTACTAGGTCATGCTACTGGACATGGTGATTACAATAAAGGTGTCGGTAATTATATATTTGCAGGAATCAGGGATTCAAGACAGAATATTTTCAAAGCAAGGATTGTCAAAGTCATTGCTGATTTAAATAGTGGGCAACTGTACATGAACACTGGAAAAAGCTGACCAACTTTCCCCATCCTGAATAAAGATGAAGTTCCTTACCAGAGAGCTAAAGACCACCTACTTCCAACCCCCCTGCCATGGGCAGGGACACTTTCAGCTAGGTCAGGCTGCTCAGGGCCCCATCTGACCTGGCCTAGAACACTTTCAGGGACGGGGCATTGGCATCTATGGATGTTGCCTTCCAACACAAGACTACTAGTTAGCATAGGCATGGGCAGTGCAAAGAAAGGTGCCTGAAGTCATGACCTGGCCTATTCAAGGGCCATTGCAAGCAGAGAATGGTAGCAGATTGAAGCAGACCAGATCTATTGCTGACTTTGGCAGAGGACACCAGATTTTAGATGGTAATACAAGGTAAAAGACAGCTAGAGACAACCCACAGGGCAAGTAAATCCTCGTGCTATTAGTTAAAGCACAAAAATCTGCTCACAGCATCTGCTGGGGAAAAAGATGAGCTGAGATGGGGTAAAGGCAGTAAATAAGAGAAGGGTCCTTTCTGATCCTGTGGCCTTGCAGGCTCAGCACTGTCTGAAAAATAAAATGTTTGTAATTCTGGCTCAACTTTTTTGCAGGTCAGACAGGATTGCTTCTTACACAGAGGGCAGGGAGGGGAGGAATAGCTTTCCTTACGGACAGTTAAATCACCATGCAAAGAGACGACGTGTCCAGTGTCCTCAAGCCATGATATACATGTCCCACAGACTAAAACCCACTCTGCTGGTTTCACAATCCATGTGTGTTCTGCTGTGTCAAGCAGTTCCTCCTCCCACTCTCCTGTCCTGGTATCTGAGACATGCTGAAAACATCCAGGTGGAATGACCTGACAGTCCACTAAGTCTCTTCCGCATGTCATATCTAATAGAAGTGAATTGTGTCTTCTTATCAGGCACACACAGTGAGCTGTGGAGGGATGTATGCAATTTGTGAGCAGTTATCAAGAAATGTAAATTATTAACAACCTGCAGCAGGTTAAGCAGTTTACTTAATTGAGAGATGTCCCAACTACTGAGCGTCAGAGGGAGGCAGTGCACATGGAGGGCATTATTTAGAATCAATTTTTACTCCAGTTGGAGGGGAAGAGGCGGAAAATATTAGACAGAGAGTCCTGTTCTGTAGACAGGATCTGGCCCCCAAAACAGATCGGATGGACAGTTTGCTCTAAATAACGTCAATAAACAGGAACAGCAAGTTTACAAGAAAGACTGAGAGCAGTTACAACCTCAAACACTGCAGTGAACAAATGGGTTGCTTTGGAAGTACACACATTTTCATCATCTGCACTGCTCAGTGGAAATAAATACCAGCTAACAAAGGCTGTGAGCAATGCACAACCATGCCATTCGGCAAATGCATCTTTTCCCCCTGGCACTGTACCTTTAAAATACTCACTTCACACTCTTAAGTCTGAAAGATCAAGGTTTGTCTTTGCTTTTCCTACTCACTTTTTCTTTTTTTCAGAGCATTTAATGGTTGTGTTCAGTCAATTTTTGAAAGGAAAATATTTCTGTAGAAGGAAACAAAGGTTCATGGTATGGCAGCTACATGCTAATTAAAAAGCCACTGAATGCTGAGGATCTTTGTCCTACCCTTCCCAGGGGTCAACCATTAATTCTATTTAGGATATAGGAACCAAAAAGACAGTCCAGTAGCCTACTTCCAAGCCATGCATTTAAAAGCTTAGAGACATTTTTCTGTACTCCCAACAGTTCTCCCAGTCATCCCACACTGTCTCTTCCTCTGGCACCCTTCATTTTTACACACATTTCAACCACACTATTTCTTTCCCAAGAGTTTTGGCTCCAGCATGTGGTTCAACAAGAGCTGACAGCGATTTACAAGTCCTGCTAGACTTAGCCTTTTAAAATTACTCATGCTATTGGCAAGAATATAAGCTTGAGATGTGTCTGTGTTTGTGGGAAAGGTGCAGATACTCCCTTTGCATCCCTGTTCTTCTGTTTTCCTTTAACCAGCAGGTACCAGGCTACCAAGGTCACGTCTCCTTAGCAGTAGGAAGCCTTCAGCTTTTTCACCCCCACAAGCAACTGCAGAGGTAGCCCATGTTCCTCCTCAAGCAGCTGATGTTCCCTTCCTCACCAAGACAGCTTTGAAACAGCAAGGCAAAGGCAAATATTGCCCTTCCCCCCACCTACTGCAAATGAAAGAAACCCTTCCCATTTGATTTTCATTTCTCTACTGCTCATAACATCCCATCCCACTCCCTCATGGCTGGGAGGCATCACACATTCACTGTCTCTCAATTACTCATAACAATTCAATGCATTTTAATAATATTTAAACAGGTTTTTAAAAACCTAGTAATAAACTGGGAATTACTGTGGACTGCTGCTGGACCACAGAAGGATAGAGTGGGTACTTCAGGTTTTCAGAAGGCAACACCTTGCAGATAAAACCAGCTATACACACTAAATGCTTTTTCACATCACCAATGCACAAGGTAGTTTTTACCAATCTCTGGTGTCAGTGATTTTCCTGATCCAAGCTGTCCTATTTCACTTTCATATGAGATGACTTGGATATTGATATTTAACAGTATTAGCAAGGATATGCAGCTTCTCCACGTTCATGCAGGAAGGAGACAGCCTGCCTTTTTTGAATTCCAAATTGATAAGAGGACGGTCACTGAGAGAATTAACAAGCAGGAAGGTGAGGAAATGAGAGAGTGAGTTGTGAGGAGTTAGAGATAGAACACGAATGGGAAGAACAAGCAGTGGGGAACAGGATATAAAGTACAAACAATACAAAGCCTGCAGTAAGGATGGCAGTGAACATCTGGTTCAGTAATGCTCAGACAAAGAAATGGAAAGAGCCCAGTGTTTTGGTAATAACAGCTCTATCCAAATGGAGGTAACAGGCTGAAGACAAACCATTAAACCCCAAGACTCTCCCACCACTCCAATTACTGTGGTATCAGGGCAGTTTTGTGTATGGGCATTGTCCCTCACCAGAAGGAAGGGGAGAAGTCCAGCTCCACATTTCACATTTACGAAGCAGCCTGGTGACAGGGAAATGAAAACCTCGCAGCTGCACTCAACAGCTACCCTCCAAATGTGTAAATTGGAAAGTATTTCCCACATTAAGGCTTCTCCCCAAAGTGCAGTTGCACCTACCTTGACACCTCACAAATAAGAAGTTCTTGCTCTGTTACTTGGGACACTAAATCCTTTAGGCTCTGTTTTCTTTTAACAGAGAGGAATTGGTTTTGGCATTTAAGACACAAAAAGGTTCATTATCTATCGCTGCGAAACAAGCATAGAGAAAAATAAACAACAGTTTGAAAAAGGAAGTTATGACCATTGCAGGCTATCTGAATTCAATGTCAAGTGATCTTTTTCCCAACTGCATACTGCAAAATTTGTACATATTTTAAGGAAGAGAAAAAGCTCCTATTCTGTTGTCTTCCTCTGCAGTGTTCATGGAAAGTTTCAAGTCTCAGCCTTGGCTCTTAAATTCCTACTCTCTTTTCTTCCCCAACTTGAGTCAAGTTATTACTGGGTCTCAGGAATGAAATATTTTTCTGTTCAAAGCAGCTTAGCTTTTGAATAAACAAACACACAGAATCAAACTTGGTCCTGTTTAGGAAATATTTACAAAAATGACTATTAGTCAAAGATAAAAAACATGTGTTTGAGATGCTTCTAAATCAGTCCTGGACATATAGAGAAAGCAGCGCCACAATCCATCTCCACAAGAGAACTTAAGGACAGTGACACCAAACACCAGCAGGTCTAAGGTAAGAGCACAGGTCTGGGAGTTCTGCTTCCATTATAGAGGTAGGTACTGAAAAATGGGACTCTCATGAAACACCACAGTGCAGCCACTCCACACTGTACAAGCTTATCAAAGACGTAGCAGTTACATTTTTTCATAGCAGTTAGCTTTTTCATAGCATCAAGACTGGATGTGCAGTGACTGAACAAGAACTGAACTTCTCTGCAAGGCAGGATGGATAATCACACATTCATCCCATTCTTTCTCTCTACAAGGAAACCTTTCCATTTCAACTTTCAGCTTTAGCAGATGATTTTTCCTGATTTTTTCAGACAATATGTAACCATATCATCTTGCCAAATAGCAACACCAGTGTCACTCTGATCTGATTTCAGAAAAGAATATCAATTTAGTTTCACAGGAAGGAGAGAGCTAAGTTAGACATCTTGTTCTGTATATTTTTGTTACTTCTGTATAATTGATAGCTATTTGTAATTTAATTTTATTTGACTCCAAATATGCTTCTCTCTCTTAGTCTATGGTTAAAATTGTTGTTTCTACAAGATTTTATGCAATGGAGGCCAAGTAGAATTTCTATTTGTGTCCAAAGTAAGACAGTGCAATCTTGTGGTACAGCAAAAGCAGCAGATTTTGTAGAAAAATACTAGAAAGATTGTTGTACAACCCTTATGTCCTGAGTGTTCCAGGCATACATGATTTGAAGGAAATTTTGTTGCTTTCTTGATCCTCTGATGCCTTAAAAAGGCAACCAATCTTATAACAACTCGGGGCCGGGCTAAAATACTCTTGACACCTTTTCCTCAGTATCAGAGGACCCATACCAGAGGATAATGTCAGATCAACCATCCTGAGAACAGCTAAAGTAATATTAAAAATGAAACAAGAATCTTTTCATAGAAAACACAAAAGGCTCCTACAACAAGACGCTCCACACGAGAAACAAACTAGACGATATAAATAACCTCGCAGTCCAAGAGGGAACAACAACATACTGCAGAAGACGAGGCAAGTCCAACAATCCTTGCCACTGGAAACCCTGTCTCCAAGACACAAAACCCAGCTTAGCAACTTGGGCCAAGCTCAGGAACAGGAGGAGAACACAACTGCCACAGGGCAGCGCCATGCCAGAGAGTGTCAGAACAATGATGCTACATCCAACGCCTATTTTCTGACTCCGTCACTGCCCCATCCCAGTTACTGTGGCAGTGACGGCTAAGGGATATCTATCACCCTTGTGCAGCTGTACATGCACTCCTCCAGCAGTGCAAATATCACCTGTCCTTTTGAAATGCTCAGCTGATCCCATTCATGAAGTCAGCAGCCAAACTCTCAAGTGACACTGGAGCAGGATGAAACCAGCCATGACAATTTTGGTGTTTGTTTGCATGTTGAAACAAAAGGAAATTACTATTTCTTCCTAACAAGAGACACATCACTGTTCCCAAAACAGTGGGTAAAGGAGAAGAAAAAAGAGAAGGACTGAAATACTGTGTGAATCATCCACCAGATACTCAAATGGAAACAGCTTGTACAAAAACTTTAAGATTATGGAAGAGACTCTCTCCAAAAGACTTTGCCCAAACAACACCTGTAACGCCCTGTTACATTAACACCTGTTACACTATCAGTGGCAGGTAAACTGGACAAGGCAGAAAGACCCGTGTGATAGTTACAGAACAAGCATCTCTAGCTATAAAGTACTTTCTATTGAAAATGTGCTTTGAAGACTAAGTTAATTATTGTACCTGAAATTTCCTTGCTTTTCTTAGGTAGAGGAGCTCACAACCTATTGAGGCAGCCCACTTCCTCTTCATAGTTCTTTGTGGCATCATCAGTTTTGCTAGGAAATAGAAGTTTCTTATTTTCTGTCCTCCTTGAAGTTTTAATACAACCTACAAAACCTATCAGAGTTTTCTATAATCATTTGGCAGCAACACCAAATGTATGGGTGGAAACCTGCTTGGGGTAAGGTCTGTGACAACTGCACGTCCAGCTTATCTCAAGTATTTTAGGAATTGAAAGGAGCACAAACGTAATTTTTATGGCTGAAGGTCTTTTCAAAGATTAAATGTTTCAGTAAAACTTCACAGCAGAGGGTCTCTGGACTTTCTTGATCTTCTTCAAGCTATGGTCTAGATTTGGATGTCCCTGTTGAAGAATCCTCTCTTCAGCCCCCAACATCCAGCTGCCTGTGTTTCAGTTGCAGATGATTGGTGACTTGTATTTCAAAACTGGTCATTACTACAGCTTAGCACTGTTCTATGACTTCAAAAATACAAGACCAAAGCTTTCACATGGCCTGAAACAGCGAAGGGACTGTCACACTTATTAGAACAAACCTGGGTACTTTTACTGGCAGGCACAGCGCAGCTGCAACGACACCAAGCCCACTGGAAGGATGCCACCCTGGGACGGTGTAAGCAGGGAAGGAGCTGGCATCTAAGGAAGCATTCATGTCCCATCTCCCAGACCTACAGGACATGCAATGCTCTGCTCAAACTGGCCAAAGATACATCCCTGGGTGTCAGAAACAAAGGCTCATGGAGAAAACATATCTTGACAGCTGTTGAGGAACGCCAGTAGATGTATTCACGTCAGTTCCAGGTCCAATGCTTGGGCCTCCTGTAGTGCGGGAAGCAAGCACAGAGGTCTGACCGGAGAACAGAGACAATGAAAGCAACTTCAGTGCTCCAGCTGGGTTCCAGCCCTGGCTGCAGCCCTGCGGGTCATTGGCCAATGTCACACCCAGGAATTTGGCAGGCACATGCACTTGTGCTCAGTGCAGGGGCCCTGGGAGACCTGTCCTCCTCTAGATGTCTGGTTGAAGTTATCTTAAGAATCTCAAACTACTTTGGTCTCAAATTCAGGGGTTTTAAACTTACTGTTACATATCTCCAACCAACAGAAGTGTTTAGAGGCATAACAGTTTCAAGGGCTGTGTCTTGTTTAAACCAGTGGCTTAGGTGGTTTGGGTTTTTTTTTAAAATCATAGAACCAATTTCATGTAGGCAATCTGATACCCCACCAGGAGGAATGGCCACATGACCTGGGTGCTCCTACACACCTACATTAATAAGTGACACAGGCCTGGGACCAGCCTCCGGCAGTGAGGCCACCTGGCATAGAAACCAGCAGCTACATCCAAGCTATGTACTGGGAACAGTCCCTGGTACAAGCTGACTCCCAAACCCTGTGTGGGGACTGTTTGATGCTGTGCAAATCGGCTCATGGCAAGAGCAGTGCCTGATACCAACAACCAGACACCACAGCCAGCCAGAAACCCGTGCTTGAAATATACTCTTGCACTATTTAATTTATTAGAAATACTGTCACTATAGCAACTGGCCATGGGTTCAGCTGCCCATTTCTCCCAGCTGATTCATGGAGCCATTAAAAAAAGGAAACAGTATTGATCCCTGTATACACCAACCACCTTGTGCAATGCTGGGCTTGTCTAAAAGAACAGGAAAGTGAGAACAACAAGGGGTTGGCTGTTTACCCTCACAAGAGCTCTTCTTTCTTGTTACATTGTACACCACAATAATATCTCAAGGTGGTCCATATTTTCCCACTTTCCCTCCCTCATTTTTATTAGCCTGAGGTCAGTGTAACGGCATTGGTCAATAATTGAATAAAACCATTTTTTGGCTTAGAGTTATCATACCCAGCAATAAAGGCAAATGAAACTCAAAGCAAAAAGATGACAAAAGGATAATGCTTCAGAATATCACAACAACCAGCTGGCAAATTAGGAGCCTGCCTTCAAACACAGGCAGTATCATTTATTTCTGGAAAAATACCATTGAATCCGAAGTGTCAATACATGCACACACACCACTTTTTGAAACCACTGTTTGCACTTTTTAATCCACGTGCTAAACACAAACACAGATCACTAAGCAATTACCCATGTCATTTGCTTTTCCTGTTTCCAGAATTTTTGTCAAAGTGGTTATTTATCTACTTCTCCCATATCATTTTGTATACAAAACACTTGCCTGCACACTTAATAGTTCAGGTTTTGTGCTTAACAGCTGAATAACAGTTACACTTGTTTCTAAAAGAATTTGACTCTTAAAGCCACGTAAAAATGTCTGTTCGTGTCAAAAAGGGCATGTGAACACAAGTTCAGCTTTAAAGCACAGGAAAGACCACGGGAGAAAATGACTGAGGCAGAACAAGCTGTTGGTTAGGTTTATCCATGCTTCCGGCTGGTGACCTCAATATTAGCAGTCCTTGGGCCATCCATTCAGGCGTGTTCACACCTCGTAAAAACCACCCAACAATGTTCATGCCTGCTTCCTTGAGGACAAGGTTTTAGGTCATCAGGTTTTTAGAAGAATGAATACAAGCTGTGATCAGAAGGATGCTGTGGATGAAACTAGTTGGGGATGACGACTTCTTGGCTTGGTTTCCAGGTCACAAAAACTTATTAAGGAAATCCTCACCAAGCTTCTCTCTCATCTACTAAAGAATGAAGGAAGGAGGGAAAGTAGGAGTAAAAGCATCTGAAATCACAGAGGAGCTTTCAGAATTCAGATGAAAGTCATGCATTTTTCAGCCACTACAGCATGTAATTATTTTTTTAAACAATCAGTACATTCATAGCTCCCTTTCCCTACTGCTTTCTCTGGTTTATAATACGGGTTAGCAACAGTATTTGTGGAAAAGCTTACTGCTGGAAACTGAAGGACCGCGACCAACAGCATTTATAACATTTCTTGTTTAAGAAAAAAACCCCTACCCTTACTTTTAATCCTCCACTCCAAAATCAACACTTTGGAATCTGAATTAGTGGTACAAGCTACTGTGGGATTTTCTCCCTTCCCCCTAGTCTTGTGTTCCCCAACCATATTAGGAACCATAAAGAGTGTGCAAAGGGGAAGATGAAATGGCAAACAACAGAGGTCCCAAATGTTACCCCAGAGCAAAGCCTGCAGCTGGGCAGCCTGTAGAAATCCTGCCTGCAGCAGGGCTGAGAGAAGGTCTCTGCAACAGCCCATCCCAACAGGGCTCCTCATCTGCTGGCGCTTCATAGCTCGGACTGCCATGGAACTCCAAGCACCATAGCAGGCTCCCCAAAATTTTATGTGCTTTGGCCTTTTGGCTACAAATAAACTTGGCAGCAACAGGGATCAGAGTGTGAAGCTAGAAGTTCAGTGTTTGTATGGGTCTGAGCTGATGTCCCTGCTGGAAATCTGGCAGGATCATTTATCAGTCGATATTTTCAAAGCATGATGGTGGATTCATTTATTCCCACTCATTTACTGGCAGTTGCAGAAGTTACCAAGAGGAGATTATTTTATGAGGTCTGATTCATTTCCTGAAGGGAAAAGACTGCACTCTTCTTTGGAAATGGATTAGTGCCTACACATTGTGTAACCAACCCCTGTATGTAACACACTGTGCCAAGTGCAGTGGTCTACCCCCCATTGCAGCTGAGACTCTTACAGGAGCTGCTTTCCCTGCTTGCTCCTACCTGAAGGAATCCAGCATACATCCATTCTTAGCTGCCTATACCAGCTAATGCAGTCTCAAAAACTTAAGATGTAACTTAGAACTTAGAAAACTTGAGGTAATACCAGACAGGCTTTTGCTTATCAGACAGCACTAAAAGTCTCAGCTGCTGAGGCAGCCCACAGAACAGCCCAGGCAAGGCTTTGGTAGACCCAAAGTGCTCTTTTTGGGCTTAATCATAGTTGTTCTGACTGAATGGGACATAGGGCTCAGTGGAACAGAATAAAACACATCACTTGACTGCCGTAAAAAGTACTAACTTCTTAATTCCAGTAATTAAATAACATCAGTCCAGGCCTAGGGGACAATAAAGCCAAAGGTGTCAATTTTGATTCGGCAGATACATTATCTTTTCACCCTCTCTCCTCAGCACAATTAATGTGGAGATTGCTTTTGTCCTCTTTTCCCCACACTGCCCTACTTGGATCTCTAGTTTTTATCAGTATTTGCTTCTGCCTATGCTAAAGTAAATTGTTCCCATTGCATAATAAAAGTACAGAGAACATTTGTCTCTAAAAGACAAACATAGGACTATTCAGCAAAGACCCTTTCACCTCCCATTAAGCTCCTGGCCAGGAGAAAGCAGACTATGCTGAGGAGTCTGAATCAACGGAACCAACAGGCCAGTTGGGGGCCCGTTGTCAGGGACAAGAACAGGCACAAGGACCGTGCCTGATGCTGGAGAACAGCACAGGCATGACCTTTCCTGCTGGACTTCCAGTAACTACAGAAGGGCATCACCCTTTGACAACTGCTTATTGTTGGTGGAGCTGCTGAAAGAGCCAGTGAAGCCAAGGTATGATTCCCAAATCCAGACAAGACACGAGTAGAGGACCTCCAGTGCCATGAGAATGCTGCAGCTGTCTTTAGCCAACGCTGCATGCAGCAAAAGCTAGGCTGGACCAGAGGCTATGCCCTTGCCATCAAAGCTGAACGCATCTCCTTGGAAATCCTACTTTCATTCTATCCAATGGAATGCACATGGTGCTGCAAAACATGAAGCCTTTGAAATGTCCATTTGAATCGCTCATTGGACGACTCCACAGCCCACATTTGCTCTAGCAAAACACAGAGCTGAGGGGAAGGGCAGAGTTTCTCTGTATTGGATGGGGAAAAAAGAACGGACTATGGGAATGAGAAGATACAGCTCAATAACACTCAGGATCAAGAAGAAAATATATAAAGTAAGGATAATTCAGCACATAAGCAAAATAAGTGCAAACTAGTTACAAACAAAATGCAGGCCATCATTTCCAGTTTCACAGTACAGATTCCTAAAGTTTATGTATGTTGGAAATCAGGCAAAATACTTAATGAGGACCTGTCTCTTAAAAGGGATTACATTACATGTTTTTTTGAGATAAGGGGCAATACTTTGATTGAAAAGGCAATCCCTTCTGTATCCTTCTGCACTAAACTGGCCTAGAAACTTGTATATAGAGAAATACCTTACAGAATAGTGAGTTCATCACTCGACCTTGCAGTGCCAGCTGGCACCTGCAAGAAAAGAAACCTCACTCTAGATGTTCTTGGAAAAGCATCCAAATCAGAGGAGACATCTATAAGATAAGCTTTGCCATATTGCTACAGAAAGGCTAAACAGTGACAAGAAAAGCAACAGAACAGAGTAATTTTCAGTGCTCTCCTACTTCATCTTATCCTTGCATCACAATAAACCTACTGGACTTCTTTTTTCAGTCCCTGTTTATATGGGTTTTTTTTTCTTTCAACCCACAGATAAGTTAACAGCGTGGAAAACAAAGACTGTTGGTACTTAGATATATAAATCTTGAAACCATTGCACCAGGAGGATATGTACCACTGCTCTTTGCCAACACCAAAACCCTCTAATCTCCCAACCTCTAGCATGCATTAGCTTGCATAAATGTAATTATGCTTTCACTATACCTTATTATCCTTTAAGGTAAAGTAAAGCTTTAGCACCAACTCATGACTAGACCTTATCAGAGCTTTAAAGGAGAAAAAAAAAGAGCTGTTTACTTTAAGGCCTCAAAGTAGTCCACAAAACAGATGCACCTCCTGCTTAAGAATACAATTAAGCCTTTATTTGCTATTATAAGTGAATTTGAAGCCAAAGGTAAATTTACTACAGTTGCACTCACTGCTGGAGGTGCAAAATCTCATTATCTGTCACGTTCTAAACACGGGCATGGATCTTCTCTCCATATTCCTTCAAGACAAAGAACTGCATTTGTTCTATCACCTGAATTCAGATAATTCAACCTGGTGGCAAAATAGGCCACTTCACATTAGGACAGCCTTTCCTCAGATTTCCCTCCACAGGACGCAACTCCTAAGGAAACCATGATTACAGACCTGTAAAGGTCAAAAGCATTGCTTTCTGGGGCTGATCGATCACTACTGCTATTGCAAAAACCTGCTAAGTACATTGATCTTTCACCTCACAGCAGGAGGGAACGGTACAGGACTTGGAGAATAAAAGACAACATTAGACAAAACTTCGCAGTAAACTTGGCAGAAGAACAGCAGTGCTTTTCTACCCAGAACTGCGCATTGGCATCGCCTTTGATTCAGTGCTCAAAACCTTAAGAGTTCCCTGAAAAACTTAATTTAAGTGGCGAACACACATGGTGTGACAAGCAAAGCCCATATGTTCAAAGTCTGGCCAAGGTTAGTTACACAACGCTATTTCCTGCAGCCTGACTAAGAGAAAAATTTAAAAACCACGTTTTTTAGCCCAGCCTCCGTGACTATTCTCCCTCTCATGAGGATGAAGGCAGTACTTTGTCCATCTAAAATTTTGGCACGGTCTAATTTGTAAAATTCATTAGTTGTTTTCTGATAGCCAAATATCCATTTTGGCCATTATTTATGTGCAGTTTCAAGCCAACAGGCACGCAGACTGTGACATATGAAGAACCCCAAGAGATGTATATGGCTTGGTGATTATGTAAAGGTCCCTCCCTGGAGGGTTGCCTGGTAAACTTGCCCTCTCCTGCTTCTCCTTTCACAAAACTGTCCCTTTCCTTCTCCAGGCTTGCTCCAGCCACTCGCCCAAACTGCTTGGAGGAGTACTTGCCATTCCTGTGTGGCTGTTTGTTTTATAGTTTTCCCATTTATGTAATTTCTTTACCTCACAAAAGTAAAAAGAAGGAAGTTTTGTTTTCTCTTTCCTGAAATGCCCCACGCAGGACAAGGCTCTGCTGAACAGGATGCTCCCCGCTGTGCGTGGCTGTTCTCAGAACTCCATGGCTGCTGCTCCTATTCCCTCCCATGGTGCCCCATCCCACCCTGCCACATCCAGCAGCGCATGGCTGTATCCATCACTCCTCACACTGCATGCAGAAGGGAAACAGCTATGGTTTTTCTTGCTTCTGGCCTTGCAACAGACTGCATTAGGGACTACTGCAATTCTTTTCAAATCCCTGGGCAAATACATGCAGGTACCAGAAGTTTTGCACAAACCCACTCATATTTGTCCAGTGCGTGATGAAGCAACGAGGGCAAGGCAGTGTTTTATAGTTTTAAAGACTGTAACCTCTCTTTCAGTGTCTGAGAGGTTACAGTGCACAGAACACAGTGATGCACAGAAGACACTTATGCAGAAGCCAGTTGCTCTCCTCAGGGCACTGCTCATCATTTAAGAAGCTTTTAGAGCTCCTGACCACAGAAGCACCAACACGGTGCCTGCATTATGCCCTCCTGCTCTCTCCTTTCCATCTGATCTCTGACCTGCCAAGTATTTTCTGACTTCTCTCAGGGCTGTTGCAAACTCCATTTTACAAAACTTGTGCCACTTTTGAGCAATTCTCTTCCATGTAGTATCACACAGCTAAAAGATGTTGCTTGGAAACCTGTGCACAGATCACTGTTGGCAGATACCAGGCAGGCACCACTGCAGCTGGAGAGAGGGAAAGAAAAGAGTCTGTCTCAGTAAACAAAATACTATAAAGTAGCTCAAACAAGCTACTGACATATTTCTATTGTGCTACAATAGTCACATGCTATTTGAGACCTTCAGTCTGCTAAGTGACCCACAATGAAAGGTCAGCCTCACTTAAATAGCTCGGTAGCTTCAAAACTGTTGCAATTCCTTTAGTTTTAGGTATTGCGGCCGTTTCATGTTGCAGCATCACTGCCTCCTCTAGACATCTTTATCCTGAGGAGAAAAACCAGCAAGTTCCCTTCAACAACACATATTTAGTTATATGCCATCTCTGTACTGCATGTACTCCATAACTGGCACTTGTTTTTCTTTCAGGGTCCACAGGCCACACACAGAAGTGGCATTGTGCAGTCCCCTCTTGGCGAGAAGCACTGCTCAGCTGCAGAACTGGAGAGACTGCAGGGGAAGGTCACCAAGCCTGACAGACATGAGACACACTGACGAGAGATCCAGTCTCTGTGTAAGCAGATGCCAGGGAAACTAAGATGGGGTCAGGGAAGACAAGAAGAAAAATGAGAACTAGTTAATATGGGAAGCAGATGCATCATCCCGAAACTTGCTGCAACTCAAGAACATTGTTCAGCAACAGGCAGAAAAAGAGGCTACCAGGAGGCAAACAGAAGGTGTCTTAAGTAGCTCTTCTTATTCCAGCTAAAACTTGTAAGTTAAGATATATTCACTCACATCTTTTACAGAAAGAATAATCTCTAAAAGAGAGAGGGGAGTAAAAACCATTGCACCTCTAACTCGAAAGGCTCAAGCACCTAAGGTTCCACTCTGTTCTGCTGCCCAGCTGTGCTGCTGAAGCCGGGTCTGTACAAGTTGTGGTCCAAGTCACGTCAGAGCACATTTTTACAGCTCTCGTCTTGCAGTTAAGACATGAACTTAATGCAACTACAGGAGTTCCTCCAATCTGTGCATTGACCTACATGAGCTAGTAGTTTCAGGATAACTCAAATCAGAGAGATGAGACTAAATGCTTGTGCTTTAAATCTTTAACTGACACAGAGGGGGAGAGCATCTTAAGGCAAGCGATATAAAAGCTCGGACGAACTTCAACCAGTGGTGGCACAAAGTGGCACAGAGGGTTAAAAAAGCACAACATTGCGAGGTCTCCCACAAGTTACTAAGTGGAGTTTATCACTCCCAGTAAGCACTCAGCAAGACATTTTATGTGCTAGTCTCAGATTTTGGCATCTCAACAGGATACATGTTAGTCAAATCAGGAACAGTTACTTTTCAACATCTGCAACAATGTCTGATTCCAAGAGCTTTTTGGACCTCCTGTCTTCTCTCTTCAGCCTCTTGCCAGCATCCGCTTCTTCCTCGCAAACAGCCAGCACTAACCTCCACCCCGACCTTTATTCCAAACACACAGTCATCAAATTACAACATATCCAAAACATTTAGTTTAAAAAAAAAAAAGCAACCAAATTGCATCTACAGCACTAGGTCTCTTCAATTCCTATCAACAATTTTATTGGTGACTGATGTTTTAATCAAAATTTAAAGAACCTCCAGGCAGGGACAAGTCTTTTTCCACCTGTGAAGAGCATCCACACCTTCTGCAGTGCTTGAGCTACTGCTCATGCTGCAATCATCTGGATGTGAAACCTACAGGCTTAGACTGATAAACATACACAAACAGCATCGAAATCAGTTCTCACAGCACCTGCACTTGTGCTGCGAACCCACAGCCACACGCAAGGCAGAGAAGACCTCAGTGATGTAACTCTATGCTTGGACAAGAATCACAGACCTGTACGGCAACCACACTTCTGGGCAAAGCAATCACTTTCTACCACTCCACCACAGGAGAAAGGAAACTCAAGAGAGTTTACCAAGGATCTGTGGTTCCTTGCACCCTGCCTGAACACAGCACTGTGTGAAGAAACCCACTGTTCCATTAGAGCTATTTCACTCGCATGAACTATAACACTATATGCTTAATGTTCTGGATCTGGACAGGAAAACTACAAGGAGAACAAGATTGCTTTTTATATACTTAAGGGTGGAAAGATCAGTTCTCCCTGTTAGAAGTCATGTCAGCACAAAGCCAAAGACAGCTCCCATATTTCTTGCCACATATGCGTATTCCCATTCTTAGTTCACTGTTAGTTTAGCAAAGAGATTTTCATTTACACAAGATGGACATTAAGTATTTGTGTCCCCTAAAAAGCCTGCTACTTAGCATACCCAGAACACAAACCTTGGGCAACAGCTGAAGTGCGCATCTGTCTTTAAAACCCTCAAACTGTAAACCAAACCTAGCAATACAAGCTCTGCACAGTTTTCTCTATGTGAGGTGAAGACACTAATAAGATAAGCACTCTGGGCTCACTGTTTGTACAGTGATCCACATGAAGAAGCTGAGACATCTGAGTTCAAAAAGAACTTAAGATAATACAAGGTAATGGAGAAGACAAAGGTCTTTACTCCCTTAATAAAAAAATTAAATAAAAATTTAAAAGCTATGGGATAAAAGGATAAATATTTTTCTCCTAGGTCTTGTGACCTTCTAAGAGACTAGAATGCCCATTTTTTAAAAAGAAAGGATTTTGACAATTTTCCATTGACTGTGAAAACTTTTACTTCCTGTGAATACTTCAAGGAGGACAGCTCTTGACTGCAACACCTACATTTCCAAGGTCTGTAGCATGGAAGTGAGCACAGAACTCCCACCCACAAGAGGGCATAGACCAGAGTCCACAATTACCAGGAAAGCTGCTTACACCAGCCTCTGTGAAAGTTTTCCTCACTTACAATCCAGCTGGTGGTAAAAAGAGGGCTGCTGGCAAAGTGCAGGTTTACCACGACGACACCCAGTCCCCTCCTGCCAGCGTCGCGCAGTGACACGCGATCGGCACGTTGGTGACACACGATCAGCACATTGGTGACACACGATCAGCACACGGGAGGCCCAGCTGAATGAGCGCTCACGTCTCTGGCAGGCTCTGGAGAAACACAAGTGTGCCAGCACCGAGCAGAACTGCTTGCACTGAAAGCTGGGTGAGTCAGTGCACTCATCCCACTGTATCCCATGCTCAGGTAAGATTAATGACACTAAATCTTCTCTGGAGCACGGAGTTAGATATGCCTGAACTTGACATGCCAGTGACCTACTTTTCAGACATGCCCAACACCCACGTCTCCCTCCGAAGGCAACAAAAGACAAGGATGCTCGGCAATTTTGCAATGGCAGCACACGCTTTTAATACTGAGGAAGCTGATGACAGCTTAGGGTCAGCTGGGCACATTAGGAAAATCCCACCTCAGTTTCACATGAGCATACAATGCTATGGATCACTCAAGACTCTACATGTTTGGCTATATATGTCTGTTGATTCCACATGTTTGCTGGCGGGGAAAGAGCATGGATGAAAGCTAGTAACTTCTTAGAGTCATCCTGCATTACATTTATACATTCCTGGATAACAAATGTTACCACTACTTTAAGGCTCACCTGTCTAAACAGGTGCATCCCTTTCCTCAGGAGAAAAACACAAAGTATCTTATCCCTCCCATGCACACCAGCTGTACTGTAGAGATACAGGCTCAGTCTGTTTCGCCCAGATAAAGAATCAGAAAACCCACTAAGGTTAGGACACAACGAACATCACTCAATTAACAGGAGTGACCAGGATTCAGAAGAGAAAATCTGTGTGCATCATCTGTACAAATGACACGCACTCAAAAGGAACTCCAACCTTGTAGAGTACATAAAGTTTTCAGAATCTAGTTAAATATGTAACCCTCCCCCACCCTCTCCAAGATTCCTTCTTTCCCCTCCTCTTTCTTTATGAGGAATAACCACACTCTCTATTGTTGCATAGTTTTCATTTTATTTCTTAATACATACGCATGTATGTGCTACAAACATGATTCAGGGCTATGTAGTGCATGACTATGTCTGCAAGCTATAGCTAAAAACACTTCTGTTGTCTTTTACAACCAGATAACACCACTGGTGCCACACAAAATTGAGACCGGACACCAAGCCAGCTCTTGTTTTTAAAGATTTAGGTGTATAGGGTCACATCATGAAGCAAAGAAAACCTTCAAAGTGGTACCCAGCTGTTGCGTATGCTAAGACTACCAGCAACTTCAATAGTGATGTGTTCAGCCATTCCCCCGCAAAACAATTCCTCCTTCACCTACAGAAGATGTCCCAGCCTGAAGCAAGTGCTGGAGGTGGCAAGTCATTCCAGCTGAAGCTCTCTACAGAAGCTTCAGAACATTTTCCTCATATGAGCAATGCATCTCACAGGCTGGGAAACAGGGACAAAACTCACTATTTGGCTAATAAGTAAAGGGACAGATAACATCTCCATGACCATCCTTACCAGTTTCCAGGAAGCTCTAAAAGCCCTCCACATTCCAAGGCCATTAAACAAACATGTCAACACTAACGTTAGAAGGCAGGTCCAAACAGGAAGAGGTGCCATAAGGATCTGCACAAGCCTAATCATAATGCACAGGTACTGAAAGTCTGGCAAATTATGCTTTCACCCCAGGTATCCTAAAACCTGCAAATTAGACTCCCAACCTGCTATTCCTTCCAAGTCAGTTTTAGACTCTTAACCTTTTAAGCACAATAAAAATGCTAATGCAAGCAGAAAATGAAAGAAGGAGCCATCAAGCAACATCTTCATGCCTAGAGAAGTAAAAGGCAGGATCACAGCTTGTAGCATGTTAAGGACGCTGCAAGCAAGCCCCGCAAGCAGGCACATTACCTGGTTAATTCCTTTAAACTGAAAATAGCCTGGGAACCTCCAGACTTTCCTAGTGTGAAACTCCTGGCTTCTTCTTCACTGCTTGTTTCTTGAAGCTGACATCTCAGTTACTAGTGAAAACAAAGATGTCTCATCAATCCCCTTCTCTACACAGAAATATCAACCTGGAGCATCGACCTATTATCAACAACTAAAGCTATTAATTTTTCTCTAAGGTGAGGGAAGATGCAGAGATTGATTTCTTCTCATATAGATGTCTCTCTCAATCTCAGGAATACCTTCTTACGGGTAAAAAGAATTGGCTGAGTAAGCCTAACGAGCTACAATGAACCAAAACAAGCTCAAGCTTTTTTCAACATCACATCAAATACATAAAAAATATAAAGACAATAAAATCGTGAGCACATAGCAATGCAAAACTCTGCCTCAAGTTCCTTTGAAAGAGTACTTGTTTTAAGTAGCTCAGCTCCTCTTGCTACCAGGCACATGAGAGTTCACTTGGAGACCTCAGCCTGGGTGAACTTAAATGATCTTAAATTTGCATATATTTGACAGCTGAAAACTAAGTCACAGTGAGGACAAAGATGAAAGAAAATACTTGTCAGTTTTTCAGAAAGCTTGCAGAGACATAAAAGCAGACACTCAACAGAACAACAGGCATCCTTGAGAAACAGTCCATCCAGATACCCCTGAGTATCAAAACATATTGACACGCTGGTCGACATATCTATTTCAATCTTAGGACATACCGTACACCTGAGCTGCAAAGAAACCCTGCTTAAAATAACTATCTATGGACACTGCAAGAAAAGCAAGCGCTTATTTTAAAATAAAAGAGCTTCAAGATAGAATTTTGAAGCTCCAGCTGCAGGGCTGAATTAAGTTTGAGCCCTTTCAGAAGAGACAGAGTTGCCTCCGGGCAGCCTCAGCCCCTGCGAAGCCCTGCTAAAGGGCCTGAAAGCATTCTCCTCCTTGGCAGCCTTTCAACAAGGGATTTAACTGCAAGATCTTATCACTGATACATGGTATTTTTAAACAATTACCAAGAAACGTTTGGAGAGGGAAAACGGGAACCAAAACTACTGTTTCAGCCGATGCCACCACAATCTTTAGGCAAGGTCAAAGATCTCCACAGACTCCCCGGCAATCCTTGTGATGAAGAGAATCTCAGAGCCCATTTTACATATGCTAAGAAAAGTCACTCAAGTCCTGCAAGTTTCAGCGGCGCCCCAGCCCAGTCACTGCTCTGACCCACACAGCGGTGGAGGAGGAGTGGGACACTAAGCTGGAGATCCCTGCTCCAGGCTCCTTCCCCTCCAGGACGTTATACGTCTGCCTAAAGCAATGTCCCCATGCTGGACCACCGCCACCTTGACGCTTGCCAGGGCACCGGGCGGTGGACTCTACAGTCCCACAGGGATGCCGGTGGTCTGCCTCCACCACCACCCGCCGGCGGGACCCGCCACCTCCCGCCGCCGCTCGCCGGTGACGATGGCGATGGGGCACCACCACCCAGGACACCGCGCCGCGGGCCCACCACTGCCACCATCACCGGCGGCAGCGGTGGGAGGCGACAGACCACCGCCGCGGCCCCGCTGAACACCCGCTCCCCGGTACCTGTCTTCGGAGACGCTGATGACCCCGTCCTCCTTGGGCACTATCGCTGCCATGTTCACCACCTCCTGCGAGCCCTCCACTTTGTTGAGCAGGAGGGGCTTGCGAGTCAGCGCCTTGGGCTGGGGCTCCGCCGCCATGGGGCCGGCGAGCACCGCCGCTGCCGCCGGAGGAGGCTACAGCCGGGGGAGGGAGGGAGGGAGGGAGGGAGGCGGCCCGCACTGCCGAGGCGGAGGAGGGACTTGCCGGAGCCGGGCGCTCCCTGGGAAGCAGAAACAGCGCGGCGGCGGCGGCGGCACCGCCCCCGAGCGGG
>VZTA01024010.1:0-12712 GCA_013398855.1 Mohoua ochrocephala | reverse complement strand
GCCCGCCGCCATCTCGCAGAGTGAGGCTGTGGCGCGGCGCCTTCGTAAAGGGAAACCTGCGGCCGGGCGGAGGTGTAAGCACACCTTTCCTGCCAGGGCCGCCCTCCCACGCCGCGGGCTCGCCTCAGGGGCAGCCCGGGGACCGTGTCCCTCTCCTGACCCGTGCCCGGTGATGGACTGTCGGCACCGTGCGGTCCGTCCCACACTGCTGTGGCCGCTGGGCGAGGAAAAAAAAAAAAACCAAACAAAAACCAAACGAGTGAAGATTAAACTTAAAGCGGCTTCTTCCCTCTGTTTACATTTCCTTGTCTGAGCTTTTCTTGGGACTGAAGGGAAACATGGGATTGCTGCTGCTGCATTAGACAGGGACGCGGGCAGGCAGGGCTGCAGCGCGGCGCCAGCAGAAATTCTCTTTCAGAAAGTTTATTCGTAAGGGAAACGCAGCACACTTCCAGCAGCTCGTTTTCATCAAGCGGCTTGTTTTCACTCGCTTTCCCTGACAGATTCATTGAGCTCCAAGAAAGTCAGATCACTTGCCCAGAGCTCTGTGCTGAAGCCAGTGAAAAGGCAACTTCCTCCCGAGGCATATGCCAAACTTTCATAATCTGTCTCGAAAGATTCTGGAAAATCATGCTCAGTGTCTGAACTGTTGCCCTACATTGCAGAAGTTGTCAGCAGATTGGAAAGCGCTATTTCAGCTGCAACTTTAAATTTACCCACACTAAGCCAATGAGCAGCAGTTCTCCATGGAAAAAAAAGTCAGGTATGAAAAAATTCAAGATGAGGAGTTTTAATTTTTCTCCAGGAGAAGCACACAGCAGCGTCTGCAACATAACAAATCCTGGTTGCACACTCACACTTCTGTTGCCTATGTAGTAGATAGAGGCAACAGAGGAAAGATAAAGTCAATTCCTTGTGACAGAAACTAAAATTTCACCACGTTTAGTAATCTCTGTTCTGCCAAACAAACAAGCAGTGTCTGCAGGAGCACAGCGAAGACGTTTAAGCTTTCTCAACTAAACATGACAGGTCCGCAACTGTATTGTAGTGGGAAAAGGTCTGGTCAGCAACAGCTGGATTACAGGAAATGAATCTGCAGTCTCAAACTATTTCCCTGAGGATGTGTGATTGGACTGGATAACATCTCTTACTCATAATTCTTAAAAGGAAGCTACTACTGAAGAGTCGAAGACCCACCTTCTTACTGCTATGGATGACCCTGCAGTCCTAGGCTAGACCTACAGATAGAAATGCTTGTCTCACTACTTGGTGAGGTGTGAGGTATTCTCTGAAGATTGATATACTTGATAGTTTTCAGAATATATCTAAAAATGTCTTTTAAATTGAAGTCTGGTGAGGTCTGCTGAGCTTGCAATTGTTTGCACTCAGGATTAGGCACTGTGGATCACTGACAGATAAACAAGGGTTGAGCATATGCTGGAGACAGCAGGCTGCAGGCTTTTGGGAGACACAGAACACGTTTTCCAAGAAGGCTTTTAAAGAAGAAAGTAGTTGAGAAAATGAGTATCTTGATAGGCAAAGGTGTGGGACACAGGACTGGAAGGAGGTCCTACATACCTCCCAAATCAGCTGAAGTATCCTCAGTTGCCTATTGAAACATCACTCTCCCTTATTAACCTTGTCTCTCTTATATCCTTAAACAGTCTCAGGTCCAGCTACTCCTTCAAGGTTTAAGACACTGTTTGGAGGAAAACATTGAAAGGTAGGCATACATTTTGGACTGAAGTGAAATAAAAATATGATGAAATCAAATATATTCTTTATATAAATGGCTGATCTTTGGAGATAAGTTACCCTTTGCGGAGAAAGGAAGAAGAAGAAGAAAAAAAAGACAACACAATGAAAGAGAGATTCCAGTGGCTATTCAGGATAAAATTCTTAAGGGCATTTTTTTAAAGCTTATCTGTAATGGTGATTTCCTCTGCAAGACCAGGAAAGTACGTGAATAATAGTAAGGTGTCCTGAGGTCTAGTACATCATTTTACCAGGTGTGCAAACTTGAGATCAATGCTCTACTCTCCCTGATGAGATGGGGAAATATGGTTGGGAAATTATTGCACACAAAAGCAATTTTGCTATGACTGAAGGAAGAAAAAGTAAAGTATGGAAACCTGGGGAGAGGAGGAAGATAGACAGAGAAGAAATAGAAAGATTTCAAAGTGAGAATCTGGAGCTTCTTCCTGCATTCTCCTGGACAGGCTTAGAGAGTATTGTGGTGGAAAAGGCATGGAAATTACTAACAAGACCTGAGTGTTTTCCCAGATCTACCACTGTCACACAAAGCAATCAAAAACTTTTTAAAAACAGTTTTCCTACAATGACAGAAAGTTGGTAATCATGTCTTGTGTGACAGTTCAGACAAAGTTAGAATTGCTGTAGACATCAAGTTTAATGAGAACTTACAGAAGCAAAATTAGGGTGCTTTAGAAAAGTGTTTCTATAACCGAAAACAAAAATCAAGCAAATAAATCTCATAAATACTTCCTAGAATATATTTTTTCATTTTCCATCATAGCTTTCAGGTCAGATTGCATGGATTAAAAATATTGCTAAGACTGAAAGCAGGACAACTTAGTATCTGAGTCTGAAGCCAAGAAAAGCAAGCTTATTCAGTTCTTTTTCTGCATTAAAAATTTTTTGTAGGGTTAAGAATTATAAGATGCTCCTCTGGCATTTGCTTTTTGCAGGAAATTGCAAAAATTACGTGATGACATCATTTAAAGGTTCTATTTCTTGTCTACTAGGTATACTTGGGTTATGTGAACTTTCTTGGAAGAGTGTATCCACCAGTTACACAAAATGAACAACAAGCTGAAAAATGCAGCTTACTTTATATGGAATTAGTATTACCTCATCTTTGGTTCTTAGCGTCATTCCTCTTACTCCGTGTTCTGGGATGACAACTCGGTAAATGAAACATCCATCCCTCTGTTAGTTCTGGCCTTTGTAGTCTTGAGTCAGGCTGACTTTCCCTCTTTTGATTGGGGTGGAGCAGAGTTAGGCTGCCTGCCTGTAAGCAGCAGCAGCGGCTCACGCTATTCGTGTGCAGGGTGAGGACAGAGGCCCCGGGGAAGCGGCTGTGCTGGTTTGGACTGATGCGTTCACACACAGTGGAGCCTCTTTCCATGCCTTCGTACTGCACCAGAGTCTTGAAGGACTTTCTCTAATTCCTTATCTCCAGTCTTGTTTGGAGTTTGCGAGTTGGAGCAAACCGAATTCCCCATCTTCTCTGTCAATTTGCTTTAAAAGCTACTCTCTGGCTCCATCTTCTGTTTGGTTGGTTGGGATTGGGATTGGTTTTTTACGTCTTTAGTTTTAGATATGTAGGGGTGAGATTCTTCTAAGTTTTACATACTAAATTTGTTTTAAAAAGTAGGTAATCACATCTTGTGGGACAGTTTAGAGAAGC
This sequence comes from Mohoua ochrocephala, assembly GCA_013398855.1. Lineage (NCBI taxonomy): Eukaryota > Metazoa > Chordata > Aves > Passeriformes > Acanthizidae > Mohoua > Mohoua ochrocephala. The sequence goes on along the minus strand of VZTA01024010.1, from coordinate 9,282 downwards.
AGGAGAGAACCCCGACCTGAAGATGGAAAGAGTGGCCCAGAGAGGAGGGAACTGAAGGACCCCAGTTCTGCCGTCAGCCCCGTGTTTATAGATTCTCCTGTTCTGCAAAGTTGTTACTCCTATTACATGACGAGGTGAAATCCTGTGACCAAAAAGCACAGGAACATGTTCTGTTTTGGTGTAATTGTACTTTTCTGCGTAATTATGACCATTACATGATCTGGCAATGTAAGTGACATCTCTCATACATTTCAGCTAAAACTGTCAAGCACTGGAGCAACTGAGCAGGCACAGGACAATTTAATGAACAGATTGGTCTTTTCGTGGATGCTGTGAAAAACAGACCTTTTACAAAGTGCTCGACAATAATAAGAATAATAGTAAAAGTCCCCAAAAGAGGCCTCTAATAAAGAAAAACTGGTCTATGGTGATTAATTTTTGGGCCCGAACTATTCATGCCCTTTTGAGCCATTAAGTAATCTGATTCCAGTTGCTCTCACTCTGCAAGAAGGGAACTAGTGTGGGAGCAAAACTGCACTTTGACTGATTCAGTGCTTAAATTTGAAACTGCTCTATTGACAGCAAGCCAGATTTCGGCTTCTGAGGCCTCTTCCTTAATCACCCATGCAAAATCAAAGACCTTATATACACAAAAGATAACCACATAAAAAAAGGTAAAAACCACTTAGCAACAAGTAGAGCTGCCTCTCAATAGTCATTGAATATGGTGTTTTACTCTATCTCATGCTTTTCTTCTCTGCTTGTTCATAAACTAAATGTTTCCCAGCTTTACAATATATGGGATTTACAATTTCTCCCATACCTGCACTTCCATGCAACTGCAAAGATGCATGTTTAAAATTCTTTCCTTCTCCTATTTTGTCATCAGTGACAGCCTTCATAAGATAGTTACTGAAAAGTATTTTTAATTTCAGATGCTACATCATTCTTGGAAGAATGTGGGAAACAAATATAGATGAGCTCTTTATATAGGAAGGCAAACTTCATAAAGTACCAAAATGTTCTGTGGAAAATTTGCTTGTCCATCTTGCTTAAAATATGAAACTTGTTACAAAAATGCACCCTTAAATTTAATCACTGCTCCTTATTTTGCTCTAGGTATTTATCAGTCACACAATGAATAGTATACCACCTATCATATTTCTATTAATAAGCCCTACATGCTCATTGTGACGGTTTGCTTCTATATTTTATTAGTTTTGATTTATGTGGTCATTAAGAAAGTGAGGACCTATCAGAAACAGAGTTTGAGTCTGCTCTGGGTCAAAGTTATGGAGAGAAAAATTGGCATTAAAAAATAAACATGGCTGTACCACTGTGTAGCACCTTATCGAGAAAATATATACTCATTTTTAGCTGCCATGCAAGTGCTGCTGGCTTTGTAACTGACTGTGAACATGTGAGAACAAAAAAAGTGATGCTGTGTCAGTGTGTGGGCTGCAAATGAGAACTCCTGGCTCATACATTTTGCCCCATAAGCAGTTCTGGCATTGTAGGCAGTCTTATTGCTGTTTTCTTTGTCCTCATTGATCCTGCTGTAGTATTACTCACATTTTGGGCTCCCAACTTTCTCTAAAAAAAGCCTCTGTAATTTAATTCACTGTCTTTTTGGTAGAACTTTCTGACCACTAATTCTTCTAAGCTCATTATTCTCATATTTTTCTTGGCCTCAGGACTTAAGACCTTTGTTTTCTGCCCTAAATCTTCCCTCTGTGATATTGAAGAATCATAAAGTATCATCAGCAAACACAATTTTGTATCTGGAAAATGCATTAAAATCACCTATGTAACCTGCATGAAAGGTAAATAAATTTGTCTTACGTAATGTATGAACTATATAAACGCTTTGAAGTATTTCCTTTTCTTTCATCTGAAGTGTGCAATTAAGAACATATCCAGGGAATATCAAGGAACAACTTCCTACAATAACTTTTGTACATTTGGCTTCTTTTTTTTCCTTCTCACATGTATTACACATGGGCCTACAGTAGATGTTGTTAGATTGACAAAATGCTTTCAACCACCTGAAACTTCACAAAGTTCAACAAGGCCAAGTGCAAGGTCCTGCACCCGGATCAGTGTATTACCAATACAAGCCAGGGGATGGAATGGACTGAGAGCAGCTGTGCAGAGGAGGTCTTGAGAATACTGGTGGATGAAAAATTGGATATGACCCAGCAATGTGCACTCACAGCCCAGAAAACCAGTCACACCCTGGGCTACAACAAGAGCAGTGTGGCCAGCAAGTTCAGGGAGGTGATTCTGCCCTTCTGCTCTGTCGCTGTGAGACCCCACCTGGAGTGCTGCATCCAGCTTTGCCATCCCCAGCACAAGGAAGGACATGGACCTCTTAAAGCTGGTCCAGAGGAGAACCACAAAAATGGTCAGAGGGTTTGAACACCTCTCCTATGAGGAAAGGCAGAGAGAGTTGGGGTTGTTCAACCTGGAGAAGAGTAGGTGCCAGGGAAACCTTATTGCAGTCTTTCAATATATAAAAGGAGTCTGTAAGAAAGACAGAGAGACTTTTTACCAAGGCTCACAGTGAGAGGACAAGTGGCAAGGGTTTTAAAATGAAGGAAGGTAGGTTTAGATTAGGCATAAGAAGACATTTTTTACGAGGAAGGTGGTGAGACACTAACACATTGTTCAGAGAAGTTGGGGATGCTCCATCCCTGAAAGTGTTCAAGGTCAGGCTGGATGGGGCTGTGAGCAACTTGGTGTAGTGGAAGGTGTCCCTGCCCATGGCAGGGGAGTTGGAACTCCATGATCCTTAAGGTCCCTTCAAACCCAAACCATTCTGTGATTCTATGATCTGAGTGCACAAAGAGAAAAATCAAACAAGAAAACTACTATTAAAATATAAACTACTATTAAAAATATAAAAACGTTTATTGCTTGTTAATATTGAAAGTGTCTTTGAAGAAGGAATGAAGGAATATTTAAAAATACAAAAAGTCTGATACAACTTATGGCCAAAAGATCTTAGCAGCCCTACTGCTAACAAAGCTCTGGCATCATTTTAATATGCACTTTTCAACAGAAAGGTTTTGGAGGTGGGCAGTTTTCTTGCAGTCAAGCCATTGTCACCCCTTATTGCAATTACATGGAAAGCTCCATATTGTACACATGAAGCATCTGAGTCCTTAACAGGTGGAACCCTCACTAAGGCTGCCAGTTTTTGTCAACTCAAACCTGTGACAAAGGATTGCTTTAAAAGCTTGTGGTTCCTGAAGCAGGGCAGCTGAACTCATCCCTCCTGTAGAAAATGATTTCTGCAAAGAAGTCCCAGGAAGCAGCTTGAGAGCAAAATTGCAGAAGTTTCAGTGTATACAGGGACTTATGACTCACTGCTGCAGGGCCGTTTGGAGTTAAAAAAGAATCCCAGATTGTCTAATCAAACTTTTGCATGTCTTATTCTGTGCAAATAGTATGTGCCACCTTCTCTTTAGCAGGCAAATCACCATTGCTGGCCATCACTGTGGTAAGAGGTTCCTCAGCCTGTGAGCACATATATACATCCCATTAATGCCACATTTAGAAGGGCATTATCACGGATGGTGTTGTAGAGCATTTGGTTCTGATTACCTCATGGCCACTCCTGATAATTTTTATTCCAGATAGATTGCAGCCAGAATGTCTGATTGCTTTGAACATCTTGCACAGTAGTAGGCCCATATGTTTATTGCCACAATCTACAGAGTGCCCTTTGATTTTGAAGAGAGAACCATATCTGAGTCAAGTTTAGCTGCTGTAGGAAGACTTCCTTTGGGACAAGAGTGGGTGTGAAATCACTGGCCCACCATAGGACAGCCACCAAATGTGAAAATTCATGAAAGTGGGAGAAATACTCTTTATTTTAAAATGGGAAGTGGTCTAGAGACAAGAGGCCACATGTGTTTGGAGGGCAAAACCAATTATTCAGTCCTGTCCTCATCTGTAACTCAATGACCTCCTTGTATAAAAATATCATCTGACAGGATAGTAGAAATACCCCTGTGAAGACTGAAGAACTGACGAATGTACAGCTTGTACCTCTGAAAGTGCACGAGGAAACTCCAAATAGGAAAACAAAGAAAACCTGTGAGTCAGTCCATCTGGGAGAGAGGAGAAAAAAAAAAATTACATTCTCTGTAGTTTTCATTAGCCCCCGAAATTCAAGCTAACTAGCCCCAGAATAGTCTCTGTATTGTATGCTTAATATGAGCACAGGACAATTTTCACACAGAGGCTCTAAACCAGGTATCAGTATCAAAAGATAAAGGTGCTCAAAAGAGTTCATAGGAAGCCAAGCGATGCTCCTGAAACCAAAAGAACTTGTCTGGCATGTTAGATCAGTTCCCAGTAACAGGAGGGGACTAGGACGATAGTTATTTGCCAGTGAACCATGACAGGAAACACTAAGAATTGGCCATGTCTCCCAAAGTGTTCAAGTGAGAAGACACTGGAGAAGGGGATAGGTAGTGATTAAGAACATGTAAAGACCCTCAAATTGTACTGAATGAGTGTTGGAAACAGCTTTCTCCATCTGAAGAAAACCATAAGTAGATATGCATGCGTACTGAAACACATTAAAACAAACAACCAACCAACCAACAAAAAATCCTCAATCTCCTCCCCTCACCCCCTGCAAAAAAAACTCAAACAAGAAAAACTCCCACCAAACTGAAAAAGAAACCTTTTGCCAAAGCTAGAGAGATCAAGACCAAAATTGTTGCAAGAAATTCAGGTACCTGCTCCAGCTCTACTAGCTCATAAAACAGACCAGAGATTGTTCTTCGGGTTCTGAGGCAAAACAGTGAGTCCCAGCTTGCATTGCAGAACCACATTTTCTTCTTCACCCAAAAGGGATGATGTAAAATTGCTTTTGAGGAAATGACTCCTACTCCATGCTGTCCTCCAAGCCATAGCCACATACCATCTGAGAGGTTGCCAGGAGTTACATGCCAAAATTGCCAAGTAATCTGCCTATACACCAATTGTAAGAGCTCTGCATGGAATGCCAGAGCATTGGCTTCTGAAACTTACCAGAGTAGATCCAGCTGATGAACCTTTCTCCAGGGTTTTGGTACCTTCCTATCCAGCAGTTTGGCCTCAATGACCCTTCCTCTGCAGAAGCAGGTACCAATGTGACATCGAGCAAACTCCCTGGCATTCAGGAGCTGTGTGGTGAGAGTCCCACGCAGCTGCAGGGACCCCGGCTGCTAGAGGAGCACTCGTTTGCAGGCAGCCTAATTTCTCTCCTTCACAGTGGCACACACTGAAGTATAAGCCATCCTCTCAAGCACTTCACTGTGCAGATTTATGTTCTAGGGACTTCAGCACCTGGCTTGCAGAATATCTCCACAGGGATGTCTGACTGGACCAGTATCAATCAGCATTCAATTCCTTGACTCTCTCCTCTGGCAGATGAGTGCCAGATGTTAGAGACTCTCTTACCTCCTCTTCGATACAATCCTGCCTGACAATTTTCCTCTCACAAGTGCCGATAACCGAACAGAAAAAAAAAACAATCCAGAAGAGAAACTAGGACAACTTTCCTATGCAGGGATATGGGCTAGAGCCTGATCTGAATGGGGAGGAGGAAAGAGGGAATGGTTGTGCAGCTGCAGCTTGATTTCATACTCTGAACACATCACTCCAGGGCCTTCAAATCCTCTTTTAGGACTACATTTGCCATATGTGTAAGTGACAGTCAAAGAGGCTTTGCTACCACAGACCATTTTTAGCCATCTACCCTTTCCCCAATTTGAAGGCGTGCAGTGTGAGTTCTGACTTGTATTCATGGGAGTACTTTTTCACCGAAACTATACTTTGATTAATTTCAGGGGTTTTCATTCATGTACTTTGGTTTTGGCCAAGGAAAAATATGGAGCTATGCGCATGTGTGCATTGTATGTACGCATACATGAACAAAGATTCAGAAGAAAATGAGGGGAAAATACCACTTCTGACTAGGCATAACAATTCTGAAAAGAAAATTTATACACATTTTATGCTTTTGTTTTATAATAAAGAGGTGACATGCTGCTCAAGTGCTGACTTGTAGCAGAATAAATTAAAAATTCTTGGACCATCAGTAGCAAGAAATCACAGGGCTGTACTTACAGAGGTCATTAACTGTCCAGACATCTGTTGGGTAACAAATTCTGCCAAACGTAGATCATGAAGCGGTTCTTGAATTATGCAGAGGATAATTTCACAATCCAGAAAACAGAGAATTCAAGCAGAGAAAGAGCTGTGTAAGACCTTCTCATTGCCAGTTGGGAAGGAATTCACTACGGTGTCAGAATTACAGGAAAGTTTGATGCTAGTGGCAGTGGTCTGCTGCATTGCTACCAGTGCAATAAGGAACAGCTTTAGATGATGGTCGCAATCACAGTTATATACTCCACAAAGTAATTGACATTATAGCAAAATTGGCCGCATTAATTAGAGGGACACTGTGACAAAAGTAAAAACTCCAAATGTCTCAGTGAAAACTCCAGTAAAGCATGTTAACACAGAAGTAATAGATCTCAGTATAATAAAAGGGAATTAGCAAATAATGAGCAGATGCAGAAATGGAAAAATTGGTGCTAAGGTAGAAACAGTCTGGAGCATTCTAAACAATGTATAAATTAAAGCATAATAGACTCCAATTCCCCTTGAAAAAGGAATACTGTCCCATTTCCCATAAATTAACTGTAGTAGCCAGCTGGTAAAGGATCACAAATGAGTCCAATTATGCTGCACTGGACTATAATTGGGTTAAAGGGCTGCCATTTACCTCTGAAATGAGAGCTCAAATGATATCTGTCAACCTTTGGAATCAGGAGTTACACTGGCATCAGGAGTTACTAATTAGCAGCTGCAGCAGTCCAGCACACAGCACAACCAATCACTGAAAACACAAAAAAGTGAAAACACTTGTCAGGGCAAATTAGTAGTTTTGGCTTTTTTTTCTCTCAGCCAGCTGAGGAGAGCCGTATCTAAGTAGATAAGCCATATCTAAGTAGAAATGTCAAGAAAAACATATTGTAACTTCTTCTGAAAGAGAAGATAAAAAGGACCTGAAATGGAAGACATGAAAAAAAAAAAAGAATTGATCAAGGAAAATAAAATTTTAAAAAACCAACCCGCAATACCCTGAGAGGTAATGGAACGGATATAATAGTTAAAAGCCTGGTTTTCGTCTCCTTTTCATTGTTAAGTTTCATCATCCTTCGAGACCCCAGTTATAGAAATCACTGCTGGCTTTATTCACAACTCACACAAACCAGCAAACAGAAATGCATAGATCAGCGTCAAGTTCCTAGGAAAACAGACTAACAGAACATAGAAATACCTTAAAAGAGGAAAAGACCAGGAGAAACTCAGAGAAAACATTACACTTATCACACGACTGGTGTACACACACGCTCTGCCAAACCTGGAGAAGCATACACTTACTGTCAATGTGAATTATGGGATGGGCTTTCTCGGACCTTTTATTTTGGCCCCATGTTTGGAAAATAACCATAAATGGTATGTTGCCTTAAAAATGGCTTACCAACAGGAAAATATTAGAACTGATTCTGAAACGTTCGAGGCTTTCCGATTGCAACATCATGAAATTGAAAGCCATCTCCAGCAACAAAAGAACTCATCACTGACAAAAATAGCACTGCTTGGTGAAGACTGTTGTTATGAAAAAAGGTTACACTTCTAATTCAGGGTTTGCTATAAGCTGGTCTCAAGTCAGTTTTAAAATTTTCCTAATGAGAAATGTTTTTGTAGTCTCTAACTCAGTAAGAATTACCTTTTTGCATTTTCCAAAGCGGTGTTTTAAGTGTCCTTCCTTCTCATTTGAAATATTTATAAAACAAGACACTATTTTTCTGCAAATTGGTGCAAGACAGATTTGCCCACTGTGGCACCCATTTAAGTTTTCTATGACAAACAGGCCTTATATCAGGGCTTCAATGGGTGCGTAGAAGTAGAAAAGAAAAAAAAATCCTCTTACTTCATGTTAATTGCATCTTTTGAATAACATGCTCAGCAAACAGTCCCAAACACCTTGACATAGGTCCTTGAAGGCATGGAATACAGATGACAGATTTCTTCTCTGGATGAGAGGCTTTATCAGGTTAATTGTATCCTGGAAGACCTATGTCTGTGCTTTATAGATGGCTTTTGTAGAGATTTCCGATTAGCTACTAGTTGAGATTTGATTAAGTTTTCATTAACTGCTAAGTGGAAAAAGATCAACTGGTCCATATTCCATTCAACATCAGTCATCGGCCAGCTGCTTTGCAGAGAGCAACAGAGTGCATCTTTATTTTAGAGCGTATTTTGATTTTGGGCAAAAGATGACAATGCACAATAATCACATTCAGAGTAAAAGTTGGACAATAAACCTCTACAGTATAGCAATATTTTAAAGAAAGAACTCCCAGCTCTCAAATACCACATGCAGGTGTGATACCTCAGTGGGAAGCAGCTTATGGATGAATGAGTAATTGTCTGTTTACCAAGACTATGCCCATTACATTTGCCATTATAAAAACCCAAACAAAACAAACCACAAACAAAAAACCCCCCACCTCATTGCTCTGCCTCCCTGGGAAGTGCTTGTAGGCTACCTTTTAGCTGTAAGTGCTTTATAATCCAAGCTGACTATAGCTGAAATTGGTGTCCCTTAGCTGCTTGATTAGTTAGATAAATTCTGCACGCTTGTGTCTGGGATCCATGGTAATGGAGTTACGTTGCTATGCTATGAAATGTGCGGGAGGGTCCAGCACTTCAGGAAGGATATGATTTCCAGGGCTAATGAAACTTGGTAGTGAAGGCAAGAAGGAATGCTTGGAGGAAAGAACAAAAGCAATCACTGGAACGGTGACAGGGGATTGCTCAGGCCGGCGGGTACAGGCAAGGCATCGATGCTCCAGGGAGGCTTCCCTGGGAGGGCTGTAACAACCAACTCAAAGATCATTTAAAAGCGGTGTTGTGGAGGAAGGGTACCAGAGTTCTGTTCCCGCCATAGGAAAGCCTGCATGGCAACATTTTTACAGGTATTTGTGTGGAGGACACATTAACCCCCAAAACCAGGGCAGATTGCTACAAATTATCTTTCTCAAACTTTCAATGGACCTAACTATTATCTCTGGCTATTCCGGCAAGAGAAGATTTTTTTCTCCCCTGGCGTAACAAGCAAAAGTCTCCTCAAACCCGTTGTTTTAGTGAACGCAGAAGACGACTCCTGTGTTCATGACCTGGGGGACTGGTGGGAAACTGAGAAGTCTG
>VZTA01024009.1:258-38901 GCA_013398855.1 Mohoua ochrocephala | reverse complement strand
AGGGCTGAGCCACCACCACAATAGGGAACTTGTGGGAAAGGAAACTGATTCTCCCCAGTCACCCAAAGATAGTTGTTCCCTGATAAGATTTGCGTAAGTATTGTGTAATTAGCACCACTCAATGAGTTCCATTAAAGGACCTGTGCCTCAGCAGGGAGGTTATTTTGGTCTGGTCTCCTGTGCAGCTGGAGGGTTCATTGCCACCTTCACTCCTGACTGGACGACAATAATTTCAGAGCTTCTTAAGGGATAATGATGTCTTAAACCTAATGCTTTTTGGTTATAAAAAACACACAAACATCAGAAATACTGATTTTTAATTATGAGGCGAATGCATTTCAAACAAATAGGCAGGTTCCTTATAAAGCCATTCCTAAACTTGTCTATATGACCAACATACAAGCATATAACTTTGTTTACTATTACTCACAAAAATAAATTTTGAAATATTTAAAAGATTTAGTTCTAGTTCTCTGAGAAGAGTTTCTGGTCTCTCAAATTTTATTTCCATTTTATATCATCATCTTGATGTCTATTTACAGCACCTGGCTTGGAATCTATAAATAATAATCTCACTTTCAAGGCAAAACTTCTTTTCTAAAGAAAAAAAAATTTAAACCACAAACAAACCAAACCCCCAAACCCAACTCTGTTAACATTACAAAAAAATTGTAGGTTTTTTTGAAATAAGCCAAAACATCAGAAGTTAAAGCTGGCATGCAGAGATAAAGTGAAAATAAAATTAACAGAAAGAGTGTTGTAAGAGTGCTATTAAAGCATTGTGCATTGACATTCACATGTATTATAAATATTCATGGTTTGTGTGTGATTGTGTATGTGCAGGCATATTTGGTACATGAGTATTTATTTCAGCATCTGGTTTAGCCCAATTCTGATATTGGTAATGAACCAATCCTATTTGATCTTAAAGCATGTTATCTGCAGATTCATGATAATATCACAGATGGAAATATGGACCATTAAGATTTCAAAGATCAATTCTAGAACAAGAAAATAATGGACACAGCTCTTAATGTAACCTACAAACCCTCTGCCGTGCCCCAGTCCTGCTTGACCAGGTCACATTCCTGTTTCCCAGCAGGAAGATGCTTCAGCATCCTGGTGTCCTTCCCAAACAAGAACTACACAAAGGCAGAGGAAATCCACCATCCGTTTCTGAACAACCTCTGATGGGAGCAATAAGAAGAGGTGGAAGGCAGGGCACACCAGAAAATGCCTTTGCTTGACAAAGGACACAGCCTCAGTTTCTCCTGCTCATTTATTCTCCATAATTTAAAATTCCTGGTTATTGCAAGGTATCACATGCAAAACAGGGCAATTATCATCTCTAGTTTCTACCCTACACTCAAAACAGTTCAAATATTTCTTGACAGTAATTAAGTAAATGAAGTTCTGGAGGCTCTGATATAATTGTGAGAAGACAGAGTTCTCAGATTTCTTTTGTAATTAAATATTTTTTCATCACTTTGCTACAGTCTCACATCATTTGCACAGAAATAGATTTTAGTAACTGCTCTGAACACATGCTTTGAAGAATTAACTACTGTGTAAAAGATAATGATTTCTATTTTCAGAAAAAGACTCTACATGATTTTTAACTGAAAGATCCATCTGAGCAGGCTGCCAGTTTGCCGTCTCTTTTGGTACAATCATGTGGGAAAACTGGGAGAAGTCATTCACTTCCCACCCTTAGTAAATTGTCTCAGACCACTTCAGATAGATGGGGTTTTTCCTTTTCTCTTTGGCGAAGGGAAGAGTTTGGGTATCACTAATTGCTCCATGCACGAGCTCAAACACTGTTGACTTAAATTAAGTTCAGGAGTGCAGTTGTATTTTTGCTTATTGACTTGTCCCTGTCATTAAAGAAGTGCGAGGCCACAGTTTCAGGCAGGTTTTTCCTCAGATTTTACAATCAATTCCTCCAGGACACGTTTCCTACCCATACAACAATACATGAAATATTGCCCAAATGTTCGCTGGTTCTGTTGGAAAGCAGATGAAAGACTTCCCTCCAAGGCATTTTACTTTCTTGGAAGGAGGAGCATCGATGGGATTTCTATCAGAGCTAATTAACTGGATGATTATCTTGCAAACACCCTTCCAGTTGCACAGGTCAGTATAAGGCTTTTGAGATGCTGTCTCAAGGCCAACTGCCCCAATGCAAAATGTGAAATAGACATCGCTCCACAGGTGGCTTTATAGTAGTGCCATACAGATATGGCAGTGATAAACTGAGAGTGGAATAACTGAGAAATCCAAGCCCTTACAAGCTATTTTTCAAATCAACTACCGAGCTGCATGGGAATTGGTGAGTCCAAGTGTGAGGAAGGCATGATTTGAAGCCTGTGTACACACTGCTAAGAGGCAGGTGCAATTGCACCTCTCCATCATTGCTCTTAATAAATACCTAACTTAGTTTTATGAATTGACTCTGTGAGTACATCGTTAACCAGCACAGGGTAAATTCATCATGGTGAGCAAGATAAACATAGAGAGATCCTCCATGGGGAAGAGAATGTGACTAATGGGCGTGGAGGGTGGAGAAGAATTCAAAACTACAAAGCAGCTACAGTACAGGGTGTTGGGCTGACAGGAATGCTGTATTTCAAGAAGAAAAAAACAATCATTAAAGAGCAGACAGCTGTTAGAGACCTGTGATTTTGGAGAAGGAGTCAAAGGTGCTTCTTTGAGAAAGAACATGAAATGGGAAATAAAGAAGAGAAATTGTGTTGTCTGGGAAGATAATGTGAGTGGGGGAGGTTCAGACAGGAAAATACTTGTTTGTTTTCAAAACAAAAAAACCCACATGGAAATATTAGCAGTGAAATCAGAGAAAACTCTTCAGCAGAATGTGTTAGCTGGTTAATTTGGGGGTTTATTTTGAAAATCTAGAATATGCGTGCATATTTGCCTATCCATGCATGTGTGTGGACAGGCACATGCATGTATGAATGCACATTTTTATACGTATGTGCGTTTATTTAGGTATGTGTACATATACAGACTCACACCCCCTTCATTTCCACACACAGCAGATGTCTGATTGCCATTTCCAGACCTACTGCATACTTTGAGTACCAGTTGCCACCTGCTTTAAGAACAAAGTGGGCTATTGAGCAGAAATTTAAGCAATGTGTTCCATTAATACAAGTAAAAGGCAAATCACGTTAAACAATTAGTAAAACCAGGCTTATTGCCCCTTTTTTATCTTCAGAGTATAGCACATGGACACAAGGCTTAGTGATTTTTTCTTTTACCAAACAGCCAAAAAAGTGGACAAAAGACAAACAGTAACACAGTAACAGTAACGCAGTTGGTTTGCACCCAAAATGTTCTATTTTGGAAACACCTTATCACATACAGAGCAATTATGAAAATAGAAACACACCATTCCAGTGGCATGATAAACTTCTCAATCCGCCAAACAAAAAATAAAATCCAAGGCAGGAAAGTTTTACTGTTACTTTATTTTTATTCTGTTCCCAGGTTTTATTCTACTCAAACAATCAGAGAAAATGTAAACTGGAGAATAGCTCTGGAGTGAACCACTGCAGAGAGGTTCACAATACACCGCCTGAGAATTTTATCAGAGGAACTTCTCTAGCCCTTTACAGCATCTCTGGTTTGCTTTCACTATCTTTTTATCAACACATTTTTCAGATAGAAAATATTTTTGAAAAGATTACCGATAGACTGAGCCTCTGCATGTCATTATCAATTTAAAGTCAGAAGAAAAGTGTCACAATTACCTTATGATTTCTTTGTGGGCTTGGGAGACATAAAATAAAAATTGTGATGTCAGCAGAAAAAATATTCCACCCAAATATACTGCTAGTTAGTTTTCCCCTTGTTTTAAAATATAAAATGAAATATGGAAATATAGAAGGAGATAGGAGTGAATGGAAAACTGAAAAGTTCTCATTTCCATTTGAAAATCCATTTTTTTTCTCTCAGGAAATTGGATAATTAAAATAATCAGCATTAAACATAGCCAACACATAATCCTCATTATGCTGTATTATCTTGAAATCCCCTTTGCTAACTTTGCCTTTAAGAGCCTTAGATGAAAACTTGCATCTTACATAAGCATAACACTTGATACAGCCATGCCTATAGGCACCACAAGATAGTTTACAAAATCTTAAATTATGTATATTGTAGGTTATTCACTCCATGAATAAAGTATTAAATCAGTAGTTCAAACTTCAGCAGTTATGCAAATCTGTGACTGCAGTCTGTGCTGTAGCACTGAGGTGGCAAGATGAGGATGACGGGTTCATGAAGTTTTATCAAAAGCCAAACATCAAATGCACTGTAACACAAATACTTTTGAGAGTGTCTGGATGAAAAACTTTCTCAGTGCTGCAATGCTCTTGGTAGACTTCAGACCAAAGATGTATTTTAAAATTACATGTATTCAATGAATTATTTGCTTATGTGATTGTTGCCAAATCAGTAGAGAGAAACATCATTGCAAACTTGAATGAATATTCATATGGCGCAAGTAAACAATGAATACTCATCATGGCAAGCTGACAAAAATTATGCTAAAATTATGTTGAAATTGGTTTGGGAACAAATTCAAATTCATAGCCTGTTGGCAAATGCTTTGCTGAAAGTAAAAGAGCTACAATTGTCATAAAACCATTTGCATACTTCAAATGTTGCACTGAGTTATTTTATTTAGCCATAAGGACTCTAAGACTTTCAAGTCTGAAATCAATTCCCATGGGAAATAAACAGGTTTTAGAAGATGGGCTGATTAATTGCCTTTGGTTCCCAGCATTAACCCTCTTAGCAAGACAGATGAACAAGCTGGCTCCACAGATTCCCTTATTTAAACACCATTACAGATCCTTGGATAACATCACTGGGAACTACAAGATACTAATTTTCAATTCCTGTTCCAACAGAGAACCTAAGCTGAACTTTCATTTTCTTTCCACATCAGCTGATTGTTAAGGTGGAAGTTTAGCAGGCAGCCATCCTTATCCTAGCCTGACTTTTTCATACCTTTCAGTTCAAAAGTCCCTTCAGTCACTGGAGCCCATTAACACCTGCTACGCCTCTCAGCCAGCCTCTAACTCACTCAGCACTTGTTTGGCTTTTCCATCAGCTGGCTGTTATTGCAAACATACCCACTTTTTCTCTGGTTCTCATTGGGCCCCTTCCAGCACCAGTTTATTATCTACTCTATCAAACCATTTCACTTTAAACAGTCGATGAAGACAGCTGCGTTGTCAGATGCCCAGTTTGCCTTGGAGGGATTTTTCTTCCTGAGGTGGAACTTTTCGTAGGAGGGAGCTGAAGATGTAGTTTCTAGAGACCTGTAGGTTTGTGCTTTTATTACCAACACTGAATTTCTTTAGTTTTCAAATACACCACTTGCTTTACATTGCCTGAATCGCTATTGAATAAACTAGAGAAGGCAAAAATAAATTTTGTTTGTTCGTGTGTTTTTAAACTAAAGGCAATTTTCAACCCACAAATAGTGGTGACACGATGCAAACATATGTGTTTAGCCACCGCTGGGGCCTGATAACTAAATGGATGACAGGATGTGCTTTATTATGTAAGCTGAACGGTGCCTGCTTGTCACCATATCCCTGGACTTCCTACCCACAATGTCACGGTGGCCCTCAAATGAGGGACTGCACTGTACACTTAACTAAGAGACCAATTTGGAGACAATTTTTCAAGTATCCACAGCCATCACATAGTCAAAATCCGTTTCTTTTATCAAGCCAATAATTTTGCAAATAAAAGCAAGAGGCTGAAACACTGAACTCCGTTATAATGACTTCACTTACAAGATTTCCATAAACTCAGCAAAGCTCCATCTAATTACCACAGCCTTACAATGTGGAGATGAAGGCTGCTTGGAGGAAGAGCTTTTTAGAAAAGCAGTATGGAATGAAGGCAGGAATTGAAAACCAGTCATGAGGCCAACATTTCAAGCCTAATTAAGGCAAGAAAATTTTGTCTATAAAAAGTCAACCCCACTACTGATACATTGAGAAGTAGTTGGGGGAATATTCCCAACTCAATTACGGCAGTTGAAATCTTATAGGTATTTGTAAAAACAGCACAAATCTGATTGAATACTCACTAATCCTGCCAAAACTTTACCCTTCTCTATCTTCTTGGCTCTGCCTTGTCTGGGATTGCAGCCCTATCTGTAGCTTTGTGCTGTCTCCATTCACAAATGTGAGCAGCGGAGTATTGTAATGAACCTGGGCTTTTCTGAGTTTAAAAGCTGCTTGGGGAATTCGCTGCAGGAAAAGGTCCAGGCAAATCCTCTTCACATTTGTACACCATCTGGAGTCCTGTCACATGCATTTTTGAGCATAAGGTGGTAAATACTGAAGGGCCTTTGTCCCATTAGACTTCAATTTACATGTCCTTGCTCTGTAGTGTCTCTGGGCAGCACTGCTTCCAAGAAACATATCTGGAGGTCTCCAGCCCTTCTCTCAGGCACATTCATCCCACTGTTTGTCCCCGACCTTGCACTCTCATTGAAGGATAATTAAGGAGTGCACTATCTCTCTTTCACAGCATTGCACCCAGATCATAAGCAGCCCCAAAACTCAGTGACCTATTCCAACTGGGTCATGACAAAACCTTCTCATTTCCTCTCTGAAACAAATCCAACAGCAGCATTTAAGATTAAAAAATCTGTCACACTGTAAAATTGAAGCCCTTACATATTTGCATTGCCTAGAGTCTGATGGCTAATCTGTGCAGTAGCCTATTGTGAACTTCACGGTCTCTGCTTTGACATCAGTAGGTTCTGGATTTCTAATTTCAAAACTACAGCTGTTGCTAAAATCCCATCAGGCAAAACCAGCCACCTTTACTCCCCCCTTTTTCAGGAATTTGGAGGTGACATTGTCTGTGACACTATGAAATGGATTTGTCTGATGTGATTCTCTCCCCTGCATACGGGCTGAACCCTGCAATGCTTGTGCTACTCGTATGCTCTGTCACTCTCCTTGGGTGACGACCGTAACTAGGATGCCAAGGTAAACTTCTTTTTTTGCTGTTTGGTTCTGTTGCCAACATTGCAGAATATGTCCCTTAGCCTTAAGTCAGTCACAAATTATTTGTTTTCATCTCCTTTGGTACCAGGCAATACCAGTCCCATGTCTGTAAAACAGATACCTAGTTAAATGAAAACTGGTAAAACCATCAGAATTAAAAACTGAGGGCACCCTCTGTGTCATTCATGTTGGCAGGTGCTGCCTGCAGACCCAGAGCAAGGGGCTGCTTTCAGTCTCCTGAGTGTCCTCCTGGCTTCTGAGGGGATTCAGTTTTCCTCAGATTTTAAGAGCTTCTTCATGCTTTCCAGGTGGGCTTTTTGTTGTGGTGTTCTTTTGGGTTTTTCCTCCCTAGCTGCACACTGGGTTCAGTGATCACTGAAGAGGTCTGACAGAGGTGAGCTGCCTGGAATGATTCAGTTGTACCTGAGCATTACACAGAGGAGCCATCCACCATTACCAGGCCAGGCATGTTTACCACTTGCTCCCTTGCTGATGGGACCACTATTATGATGGACACTTTTTTTTTTTTTCTGCTGCAACTATGCCAAAGGATTTGCAGGAAAGTTTCCTGTCTCCCTTTTTTCCAGCAGCACAAAGTTAGCAGTATGACACTGATAAAACATCATTTATTTTCATTTAAAGAAGGTGCTACCACTCTTTTTCTTTACATTTGCAGCTACAGTCCCCTTTCTCATCAATGCAGACAGATTCTGTGCACAGGAGCTTGCAGTTGCTGATGCTTTAAAAGGTAGAACAGCCTCTCCTCTTGACATCTGATGGAAAGAAGAGATTAATAAAACAGACTCATGGAGTATGCCTTATATAAATGTATCTGTGGGGATATTTTTCCTATTCTTCTATTCTTTATACTCTGTTCTTTTATAGCAAATTCATTCACAAGTGAGGAAGATTAGGTCATTGAGGAACTGAAAGTTTAATTTAATTTCCCCCAGTTTCTGGATAGGAATGAAAGCCAGTGTTTTATTAGTAACTTCTGAAATTTGAACTTACTGCTGACCCTTACTGCTGTCAGTCAGGTCCTGAGACATGGGTTGAGCACAGACACTACAGAACAAGAATGTTGTAGACGCAGCTAATCCTGTAATTCAAGGCACCTGCATTGACAAAGGGCTGCAAGGATGCGTGAACTGTCTTGTTGCATGATTTAGGCATGACCTGACACAAAAGCATGTCAGATTCCCAAGAATTTTGGATGCTGACTAGGGTAGGAGAATAGGTTTATAGCACAAAGTTCCATCCAAACATTTCTCATAGTTGTGACTTCACGTGGCAGTAATATGGTAGGTGAGTTTTCAGTCACTCCCTGTTAATTTGGAGTTTCAGCACTAGAAACAGCTATTGGCAACGTCACTGCACAGTAACTTCTAAAGCCCCACATGGAGAACCTCTCAACAACATGTACAACATCCATGTCTAATAAGAGGGACACAGAGAGGAGGAAAACCAGAAGAGCGAAACATGTCTAAATCTTCAAGGCTTTACTGAACTAGAAACTCAAAGTTTAAAAAAACCAAACCAAACCAAACCAAACCAAACCAAACCAAACCAACCCCAAACCCCGCCCCCCCTCAACAAACAAACAAAAAACCCAACGAAACAAAACAAAACAAACCCCAGAAAAACAAAAAAGACCCACCTCAAATCCCTCTCTTTCATGCAGTGGCTAGAAGTGCCATCTTATAACTTACCTTACCTTGTTAAATGTGACAGTAGATGTAATCTAGGATCATAAAGAAAGTAGCAATAGCTCCCTATAACTTTTAACAATTTCACTGTTGAAAGCCTGGGTTTTCTACCAGGGTGAAAAGCTGAAAAAATTAGTGTATTCATACAAAGCCATGTATACTGTCACACCCTGAGGTTTCACTCCTGTTTTGTAATTATAAAATATTTTCCAATCGTTAGATTGAGGACTTCACTTGTGCTACTGGAGATTTTATTGGTCATGTTTCATCATCTCTCAGTAGCATGAAGCTCAGCTCTGCGTCCTCAGGCTGCTCTAATATGAAAGCAAAAGACAAACTACTCCCTACAGTGGCAGGCAATAGTTGGCAGACACGACCAGTGGAGAGACAGACTTAAGAAAATGTTGACATGAAGGAAGTTTATGAATATACCTGCTTTCTTTTGTGAGCCAAAAATCTGTGAATTGAAGGAACTGAACACACCAGCCTTTCTTGAATTCTTAATTGCCGCAGTAATGGAAGCGGAAGTAAAAGCATTTGCATTTATGGAAGTTACCTTCCACTGCCTGCCCTTTAAAGTCTTTTCCCTTCCAGAAAGTGACAGAAGTACACAGTGAATTAATTCCCTTCTTCCACATGGGCAAGAGAAATACTGTGCCAGAAAACAAGCAAACCAACCCTAGTCATACTGTGATCAACAAATTATATATAGAATGAATCTCTTCCTGTCTTCAGGGATTAGCTGACAAGTATTCCTCTTGATGTTACCCTAATTGGTAGATAGGCTCATGTCTGAGTTGGATGACCTACTTAACTCTGTGTCATTCACAATGATTTCCATGAATTTGGAGTATTCAAGACAATTTCTGGTTTTTGTTTACATTTTGCTGAATATGCAATAAATAACGTGTCTCTTTGCCTACATTTTATAGACTGGTGGCAATGAGATCTCCTAATTGCCTTTACTACATTGTGTATTAAGAATATATAAAATGCCCAGTGGGTGCAGATTAGCAATCTCATAGAGGTGGTACATGGCTGCCGCTATCTATGGCCCACCCTCCCTGTGCCACTCCACCAATGAGCACGGCGTGTGAGAGATGCTACAGGGTGTGCAGCCCTGCTTGTTCTGTTGGACGTGTGTGTGTGGACCTGCAGACCCTGAATTTGACTACTGCCCTCCCCCGCTGGACCTGCTGACAGTGTCTGTCTCCACAATATCCCACAGCAAGGAACACCAGGTGCTCACCACCCGCAGCCCAGAGAGGTGCTTTCATTTCTCTGTTTTAACCCAGTCTCCTACCAGTTTCCTTGAGCATACCCAGTGCCAGCACTCCATGGGATCCAGTTAACAGCCCAGTTATGCGTTTAGTTCGTCTTCTGCCTCTGTGGTCTGTAAACCTCAGTCTAATGCCCCATCCATCTCCTCCTCTAATCACGCAAGAGCCGCAGCCTCTGTAGTCACTCCCCATGAGGAAACCCCTACATCCCTTTGATTGCTCCAGTTTTTCTTCTCTGTGCCTTCTCTAAGACCACCATGCTCTTCTTGAAATGTGGCATTCCCAATACTTTTCCTGATGATGCCCAGAGCCCCACTGACTTCTCTGGCTGCTGTTGCACAGCAGGTCGGTGAGTTTGGAAGACAGTCAGCAATGGCTCCAAAATGTCTTTCCTGGGTTGCAGTTGGCTGTCCTGAGTTGCAACAGTATTTTGGGTTCCCTTATCATATCTTCTCTTAATACTCTTTCCAGTGATAGCCATGATCATTTGCAACTCCCTGCACATAGGCAGCAGCTCCAACTCTCTGATGATCTGCTGCCCTTCTCAAGCCAACTGCTTCTGTTTCAGTTATGTACCTTTTGAAATGAAGTAATAAAGTCTGATTGGGCTATCCAAGGCAAAGAGAGCAAGATGTGGCATTTCTGAGGTACTTTTTAGGTTGCACTGTGGCATTTCTGAAATAATTTTTCTATTGCACTCTTCATTTTCCTTTATATACTCCAACTTCCCAATCTGAAATTTTATTTGATCTCTAAACTATGTGTTGTTTGACATACAAATTATGGCCTAAGCAGCTTCTTCATCTTATAGCTCAGAACTATTCCCATTTTTTAAGACATTTCAGCATATCCAGAAACTGTGGAGTATTGTCTTATTTAGGTGTCACCAAATGATAACTTTTTTATAGGGTTTGAAGTTCTTCACAACTATTTCTAAAATAGGCAACAACATACTGTGCTCTTTTACTCATTCACATTCCTCTTCCAAGGCAATCAAGACCTCAAGCAGGTCTATCAGGACGAGCTGCACACATGTCCACGTATTTCTACCTTGTTCTTTACCTGTAGAAGTGGTTTTGTAGGTGGTAGGGCTTCTTGCAAACACCATACCGCTCATCACAGCATGTATCTCTTGAAATACTTATGTGCTGGAACAAGTACATGAAATCGATGAGTAGGTTGCAATAAATATTGCCCCAGAGAAACTCCAGCCTGGCCCAGCTACACCATGTATATAAAGAGAGAGTAGGAATATGCAAAAGTGATTAAAGAAAAAGGAAAGTGTGTCTAGCAGCAACTTTTTATCTAAGAAAGCAAGAAACATTTTTAAGGGGGAGGGACCCACAGACATTTTTGGAAGATGGAATTACAAAGGGGTTACAAAACCACACAGAACAGTGTCAGGCGAATGAGAGAAAGGAGAATTTATTTGAGTCTCAGAAATAATGGTCTGTAGTGAACTTTAACTATTGTTTTCCAAGGAAGGTTGAAAGCAATAAAAGCACTGATAAATGCTAACCTGAAAAGCAGAAAAGCACATCAAAGGTGTTTGGGGTTTTGCTGGAGTATTTTTGGTTGGTTGGTTTCAGGGGATTTTGGTTCTTCTGTCAAGCTTTGTATTTTCTTATCATGTAATACGGTATATCACATATTTGTGTACTATATCTTGTTTATTAGCATAAATATAGATCAGCATCCATATTTTTGAATTATATATTCAAAACAGAAATTTCATAAAAACTAAAAAAATATATGCCAAGTCATTCTTTAGACAGCAGTTTTGCCAGAGGTACTAAGCAAGAGAGATTTTCTATCTGCTTCAGGAGCAAACCAATCAGTGTCACATCCCAGTGGTTTTCTCCTAATTGACTTCCACTCATCAGCTGCTCTTTTGTATGCAGGAGTCTCTGGATGGAGGCAATACTGGTAGCCTTCTTCTTACTAGATGGCAGTGGCCAAAAAGAAAAGGACCCTCTAAAATTAGTTGCTATCTGGACTCTTCTTTGGTTTTGGGACTGCTCTGTGATAAGCAGTTGGCTTTCCTTCCCTGGCTTGCCTGTGGCACCTTTAAACATCTGTTGCATTAACGAGGTCACATCATGGAGTACGCTGGGGATTGGCCTTAAGCCTCACAATCTCTTAAAGAATGGCCTGTCCTATTACAGGGACAAAGGTATTTTCATTGATATTTTAGACTATTTTAGGAAGTTTTGGCGGTTTTTTAATCCGTTTTCTAGAGAACAACCAAAGAATGATGTGTATTTCTGTCAAGCATAGGCCTCTTAATCATGGACCAAATAGACGCACAAATCAATGCCCTTGGCAACTCTGTGAATGTTTGTAACCACATCTATCCACTTCCAAGGAAGCTGCTTGTCTAAACTTTCATTCAGTGCCTTGAAAAAGCAAGGCAAATGGCACTGCTGTGTCTCGGTGGTCTTCTGCTCATTTATCATGTCTTCATTCTTAGCGAATAGACCAAGGCATGACATACGATGTTTGTTGAGATTGCAGCAGCTCCTGTACCATTAAATGCTTTCTAATAGCGTGTCTAGGGTAGCTCCTGGGCTGTGTGCCTTCCATCATCTCGCTGGCAAGTGACTGGCTTCGAAGGAAGGCTTACAAATTGTAAGACCTCTGACTACCACTCCACTTTTTCCCGTCAGCTGGGGCAGCTGAATAACTCCAGTAGGAAGGCTCATTTGGATGCCACTGATGAGGAAGGCAGTTGCAGGCACTGGTGCAAACATTTCAGGAGGCAGAGCTCAGACCCAGCTGTGATGGATGCCTCAGAGCACAAAATGTGTTGCTGTCTCCTGAGACACTTCTCTGCTGTAGATTTGGACATATGGAACAACAGATTGGTGGACAGGGAAACTGGTTAAGTTAGTCTGTAAACTTACTGACATTAAGTCCAATCAATCTTCCTGCGTAGTGATTAACATACTTGCGGTTGAAAGGGTACAGTTTCAGGTCTACTTTCAAGTGAAATGTCACTGTTTTGTGGTCTTTGGACAGACTGTTATATGGAAACGCTTTTGCAGGCTGCTAGTAACCTACTGTCATTACTGCTAAGCATTCTGCCTAGGTGATGTGTAGCATATTTTCTCTTTAAAGTGCTCTGTGGTTGTAGGCCTGCTTGTTAAAAGATGCCACCTTTCTTGAGAAAAACAAATGAACAAAAAGTTTTAAAAATTGCTTTCAGCAGTGCAAATAATATTTAGCCCCATAATGCTACGAAGGAGACCAAAGCCCAGAAGAAGATTTGCTGATGTATATTCCAGGACACCAAGATGTGACTAATACATCTCTCAAACATGTCCTCTTTTACCTCTTCATGTTGGAACTATGCCTACAGTGTTCTTCAGAGGAAATTTTAGGACCAAGCAGTAACCATTACAGCTCTTAATAGTATCAAATGTACATTTGAAGAAAATGAGTAACATCAAACTCTTTCTAAATAAGTTTAAGAGTTTATTAATAAGAAGAAAATACCTGTCTTTTACCACTAATGCAAAGCAGAAATGAACGGAGCACAGGCAGTCATTAATAAAAAGAAAGCTCCATCTCTCAGGATTCCTCTTATAAACTTTTTTTCATCTGGGATATTGCCTTCCATAACTTTTTGTAGCATTATCATCTTGTTTGGAAATTGAAATTCAAATCTATAAACACATCCCATCCTAGAGCTGCAATGACCGAGCAAGCAACCTGGCTAATGAGAAAGGCAGATTGGACATGGTCTAAAAGGTGCTATAATGAACTGTCTCGTGTGCATCTGCATCTGTGCCATGGAGCCATGGTAGGTCATGTGCCACTGTGAATTTAAAGGTCATTTCTCTTGTGCACAGGTAGCAGGCTCATGAGCACTTGTCAAAGAGGACCTGTCTCTGCTTCCCACTGCTGCTGTGGACTGGCTTTCATATGCAGCAGGCAGGAAGCTGCATACATTTATACATTTATGACTCTAGCATCATGCTGGGCTGGTGCACACGGGCCTTTTCCGATTAGAGTGAGTTACTGGGAGCTGGGTAAAAATAGGACATGTAAAGTGTAGGTTGAAAGGAGTGAGGAAAAAAGTGAAGAAATATTTTTTTATGTATTTATGCATTTATGCAATTTGGTGCATGTTTGCTGTCACGCGAGACAGACAAGGAGACACTTTTTATATGTACTACAGTAGACGGAATACAAATGGTCTGCTACGTTTATAAAGCCAGCCTACAGTACTGATTTCCTTTCATCTCAAATCATGATTCCTGACTTTTTAAAGATCAAGGATGTGGGCTCTCACTGAAAAATTTAAAGCTGTCATTCAATACAGCACGTTGGAAAACAGAGAACCATGTAGGGTCACAGTTCCTTCCCAACATGACTGTGTATTGAAGTTGTTATGAAACATATTTGCAGATGCAGAGGAGCGTAACTGCAGGGTGTTTGAAAATAATAGAAGGCTTCAAAATAATGATCAGAGGAGTTAGATATAATTATACCTGAAGAGCATCCAGAGATATGGAAACCTTGTTTATCTGACTAGTTCAACTCATACATATGAAGCAGCCTACCCAGGTCCTGGATGGATCTCCTGAGAGGCAGAAAGCAAGAGGACTTCCCTCAGAACACACAGCAACTACAACATCTGAAGATTTGGTTCTCTGTATGCAGCCTACAAGCTGCTGACAGAGACCTGCTTAAACGATACAGGACAGGAAAGAAATGCCTGGAGTCAGGAATTCTCCGCTGATCCACAAAGCAGAGAGAATGTGGATAGAATAATATCCAGCAGCAATTGGAATATCTTTTTTATTAATGATGGAAGCTGCTGTTGGAATAATGTGTTTCAAAATTGAAACTGCCTGATTATATTATGAATAGGCCCCATGTGACCTACCATTTGGTTATCTATACATATGCTTTTTAAAAATGAAAGAGTCGGTCTTGGAAAGATAATGCTGCACTTTGAGTAGTTTACCTTTCAGTAGAGATTACAGAAAATAATTTGTGGAGTCCACAGAGACTGTGTATGACAGTGCATAAGACAAAGAAATGGATACCATTTAAATCAACAAAGGAAAATGTAGAGAGCTCATCTGGAAATAACAGGAGTTTATTTTCTTTTATACTATCTATTCCAAATTGAAGAAGAGGGAAGAAGCAAAGTGATAATTTTGAGGTATTAAATAACTGAGTGATGTGTGAAATAAAAAAGACTAAAAACCTTTCTAAATCAAAAATTTCGGTATTACTTGTAAGCCTCTAGTGTGCTAACCTGTGTATTTGTGTGAAGAACAGAGAGCAAGTTTAGGTATTAACACCACTTCCTAGGAACAGCAGTGGTGTGGAAGGAAAACAGGACACACAAGATGATGGACAGATTCCCCTTCTCTGAGGGGAGACCGTGCGGTGCATGATCTGGCTGGAGGGAGCCTGTGCAAGGCTGTCCTTTCAGATATCCTGACATCAGAGCTGTAGGACAGAACAGTAAGAGCATGGTGGCCTTTCACAGCAGGCAAGTTTTTCTGGTAACTTCTCTGGAGTATTTGCAAGGATTCAGGATCACATACCCAAGAGCCAGCTGGGAAGCATTTTGAGAGTTTCTTCCCTTTTTGTTGAACATAAGAGTCTTCTTCTGAGGGTCCTGGAGAATGCTTTGTGAAAAATAGCCTTAGGCTGACCTACAGAATAGCTTGCCCTGTGTTCTCAGAAGTCACTGCTCTCCTGAGCAGTGTACAAGCTGGGGGCATTTAAATCAGATAGTGGAACTCAGGGAACAAACTCAACTTTTTTGTGCCCTGATCTTTTAGATTGCGAGAAGAAGAATCACTTCTGGGAGGCAAGGCTTCTTCTTTGTATGTAAAGCCTGGCTTTCAGACCTAGGTTTTAATCATAAGTACTACATAAGCTTGAAAAGAATCAATGGGACATTCTGCCATTGACTGCTGCAGTTCTGCATAAAAGTGATATGATCACTTGGAGATCAGATATAAACATGAAATTGGCTTGAATGACTTCATCTTGTGCACTGGTATGTTGAGAATACAGCCATCAATGACTACAGAATATCCAGAAAATAAAAAGTCAATTAAAAAATTACCTCAAAGTAGAGAAACTTCAGGATAAAATAAGTCTAACCCCCTGATGCTGCTGCTGGTTCACTGGCAGGACTATTTATGTTGGTTTTCTTATGTTTATGTTTGCATTTTAAGAACCATAGGCAGTTGTACACAAAGTGCATTCACAAGAAGGGTGTTGTTGCAGCTGCAAGGTCACAGCAGTCCCAGTCAACCAGAGCCAGAATGCCCTGTCACCGCAGCTTCTACCACTGTGCCACTGGGTTGATCTATGTGTGTAACTGCCTGGAAACCTGATTTTCCACTGTGTGGGAAATTGCATGATTTTACAGGAAAAAACCCTTCTGCATAGAAGACAACAACAAAAGTTAATCTCTGTGGAACAAAGGGGGAGGTTGTGAGTATTTGATGAGAATGAAGGGAGCTCACAGCACTGTTCATGGTTTTATGTTTTCTATACTTGAATCTTCATATCCATATACTTGGTTGTGACACCCTGCCTTGAAAGTTTTGTTCATGGTGCCTGTGACAGAAAGAGACAAGAAGAACTAAAAAGAGGGGGGAGTAAAGGCCAGAAGACACTCTAGACAGCAGCACCTGTGCTAGGCTGAAACTCAGTAACTCCTCCATTCTTTACAAAGTGGGACTGTCATAAAACACTTTGCTGTCACCATGGGGCAAAGGTAAAAAGCCAAATGAAGAGGTAGAGCACTGTAGCAATTACTGCTTCTACTGCTCACATGAACAACCAGAGCACGTAGATGGTCTCCTTCCCTTGACAGAGACCAGGCAATAAATGAAATTTCAAGGGTCTGATGTGCAAAAATTCCAAGGACACTAAATCCAAGGAGCGTAAATGATAATAAGCTTCTCTATAAACAGCAATTTTGGTGACCTGTTGTTGCAATTCTGGGTGAGTTATCAGTGATGTATTTTCAAGTATTTGCCATTAAAAATATTATGCATCATATTGAACTTCAGACTGTAGAGGTTGTAGCTCTTTTCCTTCCTTAGAGAAAGGCATGAGACACATCCCATCAAGCTGCAGCCACTATGAGGCATCTAGTTTAAGGTAGTTATTTAGGTTTCCCCTGTAATAAAGAGGGATTCATCTTGGCATCAAATGAATTGACTTCTGGAGGTGCCTATTTTCTTTTCAGTTAACTATGAAGGGAGCTTAAACAACTCTCCTTAAACCGAGGATCTGTATTTTAGAATGATAAAGTGTGAATTCCATGACTGTGTTTAGTGATATCCAGTGTCAGTGTAGTCATTAGGCATGACCTTATATCTTACCCTGCAAGGTTAATAAAATGAGGGATGATACTTGTACTAGATATGGACATGTAAAAAACAAATGTCGCTAAGTTCACACAGGAAGAGAAGGATGAAATTATGGCAAACCCCAGGCAAACACAAAGACATTCAGTGAGCCTGGAAAGCACCACTGAGTGGGTGCAGCCACATGAGCTGGTTCTCCTTTCCTCCATCAGCAGGGGTCAAGAGGTTGTGTTTGTGTGGGGCACTGCTTGTGGTATTAAACATAAATGCAAGTGATGCAACGGGCAATCCTTGTTGTTCAGCAGTCTCCAAGATTTAAAAGTCGTCTTCAAAAGGAAGGTAAAAGCGCAGTATAATCTCATGATTCTGGGAGCTGAGTGAAGCTTTAAAAACAAGACTTCTGAGGGGAAGAAAAAGCAAGAAAAAGCCACAACATGACACATGACACCCTTATCTGCTGCCTCTCATTAATCTCAGGAATGCCAAGGACTAACCCTTCTCTCATGATAATATACATCAATGTAATTCCACTGTAGTTGCCTTCATCTTTCTTCCAAAAACCTGAGGGGATGGTTTACACTGTCATGAGTATGGGCCCTCTTCTTCTATTGGTTACAAATTTTCCATCTCAGCAATAACAATTATTTCAGTGTAAATATTCCTAACTTTTTACAGTACAGGCAAGAAGAAGCTAATAAATGTGATGATTAATTCTTTGTCAGTCATGAACTATTTAAGTAAGCATATTCTCTGTTGGGTTTTCAGTGATACTGTATGAACATGAACCTGCATTGTTTAATATCAATTTACTGCTAAACAAAGCCTCTTCTGACTTCAGTGTGGCTCATGAATAGCAAATTAATCAAATTTGGAGCTGTTTGTTTGGTCTTTAAAATGATTTAATCAGACATACCTCATTTAGAAAGTAATTTAATAAGAGAGGTAAAGTAACAGTTAACACGGCTTCAGAGTTGAAGCAGATTGTTTAGATCAGCTGGCTTATGAATCCAGTATGCAGTATATAAAAATGCAGACCTATCACCCTGCTCTTTTTGGATCAATAAGCTCAACAAGTTCCTAATAACACGTTTCATATAAAGCATTCAGACAGAAGTTTCTTATCATTTTGTTTTGTGAAAATAAATGTTTGCATTCAATACACAATTTTAATATACAATGTATCAAAAAGTCAGTATGGGTCAGATTAATAATAATTCACAAAATCTGAATCACTGATCTCACTGGAGCTACTCGAGCTCATTCCTGTGATGGATGTGTCCCTAGACAATGCATTGTAGAAGAGGGAAAAAAGCAACATGAAAATCATTCTCTGTGGAGAAATTACTAGATAGGCAAAGGAATGAGTAATAACTCATCAGCACTTACTCCATAAGGAAATTTACTCCTGTTTATGGGGCAGGACAAAGATGCCTGGCCACTATTGTAATGTTGTCACAGGAAGAGAAAGGAGAGAGATGCTAAGAAGATACAGGTTTCCCAACAAATGTTGTCATCACCTTCTAATATGTATGCTTTAAAAAGTGCATTCCAACTACTACAGGAAAGGTGCAGATAATGAAGAGAAGCCATTACTTGCATGTCCACATTGAAATTATTCATGCTGCTATGCAGAAGCCTTCATGTTTCAGAAGGCACCAAGAAAGGACTCAGCTGGGACATAATGTAGTCTTTTTTTTTTCAGTTGATAATTTTTATTTCATAATTTAGGATTGCATTTATCTGTCTTCAGCTGAGAGATGTAAACTCCTGTTGGGTTACCCAAACAGGAACTCTATGATGAGTCAATCAGGCATACAACGAAGACTTTATGAAAATGTGTAATGGATCTCTTCTTGATATAACATGATGTTTGCATGAGGAATCATCACCCTCCCAGCTCTCCCATATTCCCTACCAGCACTCCTGTGCTAACCTCACCCTCCCTGGCCTCTCTTCACATGTTCAGCATCATGTCATGCTCCTCACCCAGTCACAAAATGCTCACAGCCCTGCAAACTCTCTCCCACACCTCACTGATGCTGCCCTTCTTCCTTCAGCTCTGCTGGTGTCCTGTGTTCCGTCAGACCCTCAGACTCAAGGAAGCACAAACTACGATGCATCCCTGTGCATAAAGATGTGCTTTTTGGGTGGTGCTTTTAAAAATTCAGAAGGCTAAGAGGCATTGGCATTATGTATAGCTGACAGGATTCTGGCTCTTGGCTCCATCTCTGTTTACAGAGACATAAAGAGGGCTGCAGTGGGGCAAGCCAAGCATCTGTCTAGTCTGGGACCCTCAGTTCAGCAGCAGACAACAGCAAATAAACATGGAAGAGGCTATAAAGTAAGCTAACATACAACAGTGACAATATTTTCTTTAAATTTTCTCATACTTGTAACCCTGTAAATAAGATTTTTGATGCTGAGAAGTAAAAGGATACAGGTTTTAGCTGTGGCATCAAATTGCCTGGTCACCATGTGCCTGTTGCATCCCTGCATTTTCTTCACTCTGGGAGTGCCCAGGACAGGATGTTGGCACCCCTGTGTAGTCACTGTGGGACAAACAGCTTCTCCCAACGTTGGCTGGGAAGCAGGGAGATGGAGGTAGGCTGTGATAAAACTTTACATAAAAATATCCCCAAAGAGACCTAAGGCTGAGGACAAAGAGATCCCTGGTCATCCGCACACTGCCCACAGCAAATATGTCAGGACACTGATTACTTGTTGCAATCCCACTCCACTTTTTATGAGGTAGACTCAGCTCCTTGACTTTTGACCTGAGAGGGCCCTTGGAAGGTTCTTCAGAGCATCAGAGAAAAGGAAAAGGAGGTGGCATTAATAAATCTTCTTGTAAACAATTTAAAGTGTATTACCCATGAGGTTTCTCTATATTAAATTTGGACTTGGAGTGCATGCTATTGTGGATGCACTAGTAATTTGGACAATTAGGTTGTTAAAATATTAATAGGGCTAATGTTAAACTATTCCTTTATGCCAATAACAAGGCTTGGAGTGTAAATATATTCTGAGTGTAAGCACCTTCCAGTAAATTGCCATCCTCCTAGGGACTTCCTGAACCAGAACTGGTGTCTCTGGAGTTAGTAGCCTTGAATGGCTTGTTCTTACCATGACGTTTTCCAGTCACTTTTTAGACCCACACACATCACTTGCCTTGCAAAGCTCGACATAGATTACATGTTATCTCACAGGAACTAGCGAGCTGAACAAGGGCTTTGGGGCTCATGTATTTTGTAAAACTGCTCTGCTTTATATTATAGACAAGCAGAAATTCCCATATTCTCATTAAGTTTTGCAGAAAATTCTCCATAATTGTGAAGATGTGTGAGAACATATGACTGTGCATATTATTACAGTACCCATACCAGCATCTTCTTAATGTTCAAAACTCTTCATCTGTGCTGTTCTTCAGGTCTGTGGGATGGTTTTGTAATGCATCTACAACTGGCAGCCGAAGTGTTCTTAGTTCAGTGCCTTGTAGGCAGCACCTTGCCTCAATAGGTAGAAGTGAAGAGGTCAGCTTTGAACACAGTCTGGAATTCCTAAAGGAGGAAACAATATTTGAGATATCTGGCCTTGGTGTTCACCCTTGGGTTACAGGAACTACAGAACAGCACAAAAAAAAATCTGTCAGATCAGCTAAACCCAAGAAACAAATCAGTTCAGGACTCACTGGGGACTCTTTCCTGTATTTGTACACTGCAAGAGAGCTTTACATCCACAGGTTGGTTTGCTCATGATATTATTTCTCCCCCCACTTATAAATGAGTCAGGCATGACTGTGCTGTTAGAAAATCCAAACACGAATTGTGACTTCAGTAATTTGCTACTGAGTTGTGCCTCTGCCCTGAGCAATATGTATATACTCTCGAAGGCAGTGAATGAAATAAAACTGCCACAAAAACTTGTCTGCAGTTCTTTCTGAAAGAAGAACTGGAAACTTCTCTGCCTGTGCTGCAAGCAGCAGGGGCAGACACCCAGGACACTTCATCAAAAGTGTTATGAAAGTGTCTGTTTTCCCTGGGAGACTGAAGAACACGATTTTCTGAAAACTCCACTCTGTTCATTAGTGGAAAAAACAAAACCGACACCAGCTTTAACAATTATTGGAAGAGATTTGTGTTCTGGTAGTACTGACTTAGACCTTAGAGGAACAGCATTTATCTAACAGCTCATCTTTCCCCATTCTACGCGATGTTTGGTGAATCATGGCTTATGTCCCTTCCTCTGTTTTCCACTATATATACTCCCTTTCTTCCATTATTTCCCTGCCCTAGGCTGCCCATTCATTATGGCAATGATTCACTCTTAGTATGGGTAGCAACAGACACAGTGGTGAAAGATGTTTTGGCACTGCTAACTGTTATCATTATGCAAAAAAACAAGAGTGTTTAGTTAATCTTGTTCAAGATAACAACAATCAACAGAAGGCCAATATTAACTTTTCTGTTTCGGGAAGGCAGAAATGTTATGATGTATGTCCTTCTTTCAGGAAAACACCCTTATTTTGGACATCCTGTGCCCAAAGTGTCTAAAGGGGAAGGTAAAAATGAAAAACGAACTGTTTCTTAACAGGAAAAATGTAATACAGTTCTTCTGGGAAATTAATATTGTGCTTATACCCCCTGTGGATAGGTGATCTAGAATTGCTTTGCAATTGCTGATGGTACAAAAATTCTCATTTGCACTACAGGTTGGTGAGCCATCAAAGAATCATGGTCACGTTGGCAGGAAGGGACCTCTAAAAGCTATTTAATTCACTATGCCATTGAAAGCAAAAGTATCAGCAATTCATTTTCAGGTCAGCTATTGCTTTGCTAGGCCAGTTCTTGAAAATCTTCAAGGTTTCCCACATTCTCAGGTAAGCAGTTCTTGTGCTGCACTGACCTCTTAGTGGAAAAGCTTTTCCTCAAGTTCCATCTAAAGTTCCCAAGACACAACTGGTGCCCTTTGCACCCTGCTGTATCATCTGTGACTGCTAGGCAGATTTTGGCTCTGGATCTTTGTGACTTTCCCTGAAGTATGGTTGACAGATATTACATGGCTCCTTATTTTCCTCTCCTGCAGACTACAAAAGCTCAGCTCCCTCTAACTGCAGACCCCCGACGACCTCAGCTAGTGAAAGGCTGTCAGCACCACTGCTTTGTTTGGTTCTCCTAAATTAATGAAATTACCTTCTAGTGAAACCTAGGGAGAAAAACAAAAAAACCCAAACAGAAATCTCCACCCAACTGGAAAAAAAGATTTTAAATCTTTTATAGGATAATCTCTCACACAAAATCAGAGGGATTTCTTGTTTTCATATGAAAACCATGTTATATTGAACTTTGAGCCATCTCTGCACAAAGAAGAACCTTCACGGTCCTGTCTCCTGTAATAACTGAAACTGCAGTTTACATGTAATGGTTTTTAGTAGTATTGAAATAGTGCATCAGTTGCTATTGTCATATGAAGAATTGTCAAATATTGTCATATTGTCATCCAGCAACTCTCTGTCTAGCACAGCAGTACAACTCTGTAATATACAGGATTCAGCATCCACTTGATATGTAACAAAAGACATATTTGCATGCAGGCAACCAACCACATAATATAGGTTAAAAAGTGATAAACTCCTAAAGAACTGTGGGATAACGCATTCAAATACGCACAGAAATGACTGACTCAATTCCAACACTGGCTTAGTGATCCGAAGCCATCCTGGTACGCCTTTTTTCTTCCCTGAGGAAGAGCACATAGAGTGCAAGTCAGTCTACTGCTCCAAGGCGGTACATAAGCAACCCATATCTCCACACTTCAGAAAGCTCTTTTGCACTAGCTGCAAGTATATAATTCCAAACATCCTCATCCAGTCACAGGAACTGCGGGCCCCAGTGTGCACTGCAGGGATAGCGAAGCCAGACTGAGGGCACATCCTTGTCACCAGCTTGCAGAATACCCAGGAGAAATGAAGGAGTGGAGCTCTTGGATGCTGTTTAGCCAGGAAAAGCTCTGGCAGTACCAAGGCAAACAAGAGGGCACAGCACTCAAGGTCACTGTATCCATCCCCTACTGTTCTCTTCCCATTGACATGTAGAAGCACTGCACTGTCTTGTCCAGTACCACTGTCCAGTCTTGGAATGCTGCCCAGCTTCCCATCTTCGAGCAGCCAGTTATGCAGGATATCCCCCCTTAGCCATCCTTCCAAGAATTTTGTGGCTGCTGTACTGTTATTTCACATTTACTTCCTCAAGAACAATCTTCTCTATAAAAATCTGTCTGATTACATGAAAAGCAGTGTGTGGAAGGATTTCAAAAGCTGCTCTTTCTAGCTATGTGCAATGAGCCTTGAGTAGTTTTGTTTTCTCCAGTCACGAAACACGGTTCTCCATTGCTGGGAAGGGTAGAAGACACAGCTTGCTTTTTAAGGATTGCTGAATCTGCATAAAGTAAACACAAACCGTCACTAAGACATAAGGAAAACAAGAAAAGTTAGCACTGGACAGTGTATCCACTAATGAAGATTCTGTTGAAACCAAGACACATTTTGTTCTCACTGGAGACTATCCACTTTCTGATATGAAGACAATACCCTGGGACATCCAACAAACTCTTTCTAGAGCTTTCATCTGTTTTGAAAGTTCCTTCTGAAAAAGTAAAGGAAGACTGTGAGCTGAGATTTCATAATCCCTCTGTGAGGAAACCTTATCAAAACAGAGTTTGTCCTTTAGGAGGGAAAGGAAAGAAGAGAGAACCTACTAAATGAAGTGAAAGCAGGAGCATAGATTTATATTGTAAGACCTTTGAAACTTGTTTTCAGATTCTGAATTTTGTCTGTTGTTCAAAACAAGAAAATAATTTCCTCTTGTCTCAGTGGAATCCAGAAATAATGGCAACCTGCTGCCTGCTGCAGCTTTACTTCAATGGCACCTTCTAACAGCAACTCCCCTTAAGGAAAGCTATCTTTTATCTCCGAGCAGGGGAGAAAATAAGTTCATTAGCACATTTTCTTTGTACACTAGGGATGCTCTTCTGTGTCAGTCCAGGATGTGGTGAGAGGCACGGTTCCTGGGACCTAAGGGTTGTCCAGTTTAATTTTCTCTTCCCTTGTGATTAGGAAATAATCTTAAAAGTGAGGATACAGCAGGCCAAAAAGGGCAGAAATGACAGAAGTGGAGCTTTGTGTTCAGTCTTCAAGAGCTTTATTGCACACAAGATTTGGAGACTACTTGTTTGCTATTAGTTTGACCTTTTTACCTTGTTTGGGTTTTGTTCATGACTTTCTCTTCAGCTTGACAGATCTTAATGTCATCAGGATTTTTTTTCCTATGAATTTTGCTACCAATACAAACAACCTTCATTGAAAAAGTGTACTAATGTTAATTATAACCCAGCTAGAAAACAGTCCCTATAAGAAAAAAAAGGCAAAGAAGGCTTGATAAAAACTGGAGCCTTCTGCATTTTTCACATATAACTTTTTTTCTAAGATGGTGGAAAACACTGGCTTACAGCAACATTCCCCCACCTCCCAATAACCGCAGCAGGTCTGCGACTTCTTTAAATTGGTGTCACAGCCATCTTACCCCTTTCCCAGGCAAATAAACACCAGAGTGCTCAGTTCCTTTTCTCACAGAAGAATTTGTTGGGGGCTCTTTCTAATTTCATAAAGTTCCTCAAGTCTGGCTGTAATTCAATGAATTATTGGCTAGGGGAAAATTATTGAAGCTCATCATGACAACATTTTTCATCAAATTAAGCAGTGTTGCTGAGAGGGGGAAAAGTTGTGCTTCCAAGACAATGCACCTGCAGAGAATTAGCTGATAAATGATTTACAGACATGTGGCTGAAAACATTAATGGGGAAACATATTTTTTAAATGAACTTGGGGTTTTTTTTTCCCAACAAACTCTAAATGCCTCCTCTGTGAGAGCTTAAATATTTGGCTGTTCAAAGATGCAACACTACACTTTGTGCCATGGGAAGCAAATTGCTCAGACATTTTTCCCTCTTGCATGCTGTTTGGTGCTTCTCCTCCCTGTTATTTTGTCACTGACACTAGCATTCACAAATAAATCATCATGGCTAGTGATTCCCTTCCATTGTGCTGCAATTTGACAGAAAAAGTGGGAGCATATGACTACCTGCCCAAAGGGGGCAACCATCTCTGTGCTGTTCATACATCCTTACTTCAAGTCGTGTTAGCTATACTCTGCAGGTTTAGGATGACTATTTTATATTTATACTACAGTAACAGTAAAAGATACCAGCATGTTACTGCCAGACCCTCAGAAGTATTATTTGGATGTCTAACTCCTGGGCTTTGGTTGCTGCGCAGTGTCTGAAGGCTGCAGATGGAAGAGGTAGTCAAGCATCAAATAACATTGTTTCCTATAACTCCCTTGATTCCCATGTTGCAGCTTTTGGGAAGTATGGGGTGAGTAAAGAAGGAGCCTGCAGGAATAAAAAGAAGGTGTGAGCCAGCAGAATGGTGCCATGGAGAAATGTACTTTTATCCCCCAGTCTCCTGCTGGAGAATTCCTACATGATGCTCATTACTAAACCTTCCAAAGTAATTAGTTCCTGGTACCCAAAGTCAAGCACAGAAAGGGCTGGGTTTGCTGAAATGTCAGTCTCTGAGAACACTGACTGAGAAATCTTGGGGCTGTGCAATGAACTGCTGTGAGAAAACAAGCAAGAAGAAAGTGATGAAACTCTGCCAGGTACTTTTACCGTCATTCCTGAGTGCAGAAGAATGCAAACAGAGAGCTTTGTGGAAGTGTTTGGAAAACAGTGTGGTCTAGAATGGTCTGGGAGGCAAGAAATATTTTGGAGCACTCTTCTGTGTCTGTACCCCAGACCTCTAAATGGATCCAGCTAGGACTGGAGCTTCTGTGCAAGATTCTCTCTTTCTCACCCCCATCCTCACCTTTTTATCTTCTGGATGCATCCTTACTTTCCCCTCACCATCTTAATCTATTTCCCTTTGCTTCCTTTCACCTACTGCCTCCTAATTCTCCTCTTTAATCTTTTTTCTGCAATGTTATTTACACCGTACTCCACACCTTTCCTCTCTCCACATCACAGCTTGGAGTAGCATCAAATTCAGTAATTGTCAGGAAAGTTTTGATCATTCCCTGAGTCCCTATTATGTGCAGTCCCCTTGCTGAGATAAATCAAGCTCAATTGTCTTAAATTTTCTTCTTTCAGTGGGAACATGTAGTATGCCTGATATCCAGATGTCGAACCTGAATCTTTCCTCCTGAGTTTAAACCTATTACTTTATCCCCCTGCCTATTACAGACGTAGAGAAGAGCTTATTCACTTGCTTTTAGCAGCAACATCTTTACACATCCAAAGACTGTTATTACGTCTCTCCTTGACATTTTCCTCTCTAGATTAAATAACCTCAGCTGACTTAACTTTTCCCTGTAGGTGATGTTTTATAGTGCCCTCATTGTTCTCTCTGTAATGCCTTTTTGCACAGCCTTTTTGAAGCATGTCATCAAAAGTGGACATAGTTGTCCTGCTGAGACCCTGGCAATGCTGACTGCAGTGGAATTCAGTCTTTTCAGCTATAATCCCTTCTTTCTCTACCCATATATAGAGATATAAAAATACAAATTATCTTTCAGTATAGAGGGTTTAGTGCTGCTTTTTTTTTTTTTTAGCAATAACATGACATTGCTGACTTATATTCTTCACTATAATTTTTTTCCCCGCAGAATGATTTCTTGCCAATTCTTACTCTTGCTGTGTTAACATAAAGGACTGTTCCTGACTAAGTGTATTGCTTCTTATTGCTGAATGGCAAGCGGTCTTCTTTGAAGAATATTCATCCAATTCAACAAAATTATCCAGAATCCTAAGCTTGCTCTCTGAGATCCTTCCGAGTTTGACACCAAATGCAGATTCAGTAGTCATACTTTCCCTTCTGTTGCTTCCACTGTCCCACTTTCTGTCCCCAAACTTCCTGACTCAGGTTAATCATGAAAATTTTATGAAACACTGTACGCAGATCAACACTTACTGGAATGCTGCTTCGCATATCTCCCATTCGGACAGTGTCTTATTTTCTAGATGTTTTTTCCCGTACATAAAATTAATTCATGTAGAAGTTCATGTTTCTTTAACTTAATTATAGACTAAGGGAAGGCAAGGCCTATCGAAATACAAGATATATGAAATCTGATGCTTCCTCCATATACACAAGACTTGTAATTCTGGATGGATTTAGAAGTCCATTTTGGATGTACCACTTCACCTCATTATCTTCTAGGTGCTTATGCACAGTTTGCTTGATTGTTTGCTCCTCTGTTTTTCTGTGAGTGAAGTTTCTGTTGCAGATGTGTTAGCATAGGTGTCCTTTGTTCATAGAATCAGTATTTCTAACAGACACTGTTAGTATTTATTAGTGCTGGAACACACTGCCCAGGGAAGTGGTGGAGCCACCATCCCTGGAGACATTTAAAAGATGTTTTGATGTGACACTTGGTGGTCTGGTTTAGTGGTGGACTTGGCTATGCCAAATTAATGGTTGGACTTAATAATTTTAGTGATCTTTTCCAACCTAAAAGATTCTGCAAATCTATTAATGAATGCCATTTCTTGTGCAAAGACCCACAAAACCAACAGAGACATGAGTGAAGGAAGTGAGTAGCTTTGGCAGTTGACATCTGCTGTGTTTGTGGTTTACTACGTAACGTGCATTATGTTACCCCACAGCCTCGCCTTGGCTGCTGCAGTCTGAGCCAGAAGAAACCTCTGGATGGAGCAAAAGATTGTTCTTTCCCTGGAAGCCACTGAGCAGGCCAGGGGAAGTGTCACGGGTCCAGATGGGTCCAGCTGAAGGGGGGCCGGGAGCAGGCAGTCAGGGAGCAAGGAGCCTGAAGCATCTTCATGGCACCTGTCATACCCCAAGGGTGTGTTAGGAACATGGGTGACATATACTTGTGTATCTTCTGCCCTGTTGTATTTAAAAAGTTAGAAGAAGGGTTAAGAAAACGGTAAGCTCCATGTGCACAGCTCTTCTGTGTTTGACAGTGTCCTGGTTCCCATAAGGACATGGCTAATTTTTGCAGTAGCCAGGAGGAGCGTGTCCAGGACCTGGGGGTTATTCTGTACTAGCTCACATCATTGCCAGGGGCAGGGGAAGGGGGCACTTCTGGTCGAGTAAGCATGGCAAAGGGAGTGGTCAGGTACCACCAGTTCCAAGCAATTGTGTGCGAATCATTTGCCTGTCCTGTACACTTTGTTACTGATATTGCAGCTGCCACTGTTTGCTTTCTTATCTCATTGCTGTTTCCAGTAAATTGTTCTTACCTCAGCCCATGATCTTTACCTTTTGTGCCTCCAATTCTCCTCTCCATCCTGCAGTGGGAAGGGGAATGGGGCAGGGCAAGGGGAAGTGAGCAAGCAGTGCACAGTTTGGAGTGTTTTGGTGGGAACTCTAAATTGGAGAATACTATTCCTTAACTAAGAAAGAAAGATTGATGCCCACCAAAAAAGAAAGAGGAGGGGGAGTTTTCTAGCTGAAGGGATAAAAACGTTTCCTTTTCTTTCGCTGGGTTTGTCTGATTTGTACTCACACTCTCTTAAGTTTATTTTTTTTTAATCATAAGTTACTTTGAGACCTTCATATATGAACGCCTACTAAATAAAACTGTAGGTACAAGGGCATAAATTCACTGTTAAACTGCAACAAGGGTCTGATGGCTTTTTGCTAGGCAGGTCTTTTCTCCAGGAAGATTCCCCAGAGTCTGTGAGCAAAGATTTGTGTAGCAAGGCAAAATCCAGGCAACTCAA
This sequence comes from Mohoua ochrocephala, assembly GCA_013398855.1. Classification (NCBI taxonomy): domain Eukaryota; kingdom Metazoa; phylum Chordata; class Aves; order Passeriformes; family Acanthizidae; genus Mohoua; species Mohoua ochrocephala. The sequence goes on along the minus strand of VZTA01024009.1, from coordinate 9,706 downwards.
AGAGTGCTAAAAATGTGGCCCCTGAGCAATGAGCACAAAAAGAAAACCTCAGTACCTTAGCAAAGAACACGAAATCTATCTGATAAAATTTGTACGGCTGTTCAAATCTTTCTGATCAGTAACAGATCAGAAAAACCTCGATCCTACAAACTGAGCTTCCTCAAATACTGTAGCTTTTGGAATCACAAGATAATTCTTCGCTTATGATGAGATAGAATTTACTGTGTACGAAGGCGTTTTTAAACATAATCATAGAATGATTTGGGTGGGAAGGGATCTGAAAAGATCATCTAGTTTGAACGCTACTGCCATGGGCAGGGAACCTACCACTAGACCAGATTACTCAGAGCCCCATCCAACCTGACTTTAAATACCTCCAGGGATGGGGCATCCACAACTTCTCTGGCCACTTTTTTCAGTGCCTCACCACCCTCAGAGTAAAAAATTTCTTCCCTTACCTACACCCTTTCAGTTTAAAGCCATTGCCACTTGTCCTGTCACTACTTGCTGCGAGAGACTTAAAGATCACAATTGCCTTAAACATTATCAAAGCCACAGAAGGAATTTGCTATAAGATAAACCACCACAGCGGGAACTTCAGATAAGCACAGAGGAGAAGAATGTGCAACAGGAAGGTGCTAATTCCAGGCCTAGCAGAGGTGAGCTTTGCTTAGCACCTCCTAGTTAATGCATCCAGACAAAAATTCTCACTGTGACAGACTGTGGGAAAGGAAGCAACTGCTTACACACGTGCCATGCCAAGTTATGGGAATGGCATCTGCACCCTGTGGATATGGAACTTGGAGAGTATAAAGATGATACCCATGGAGAATGACTCAGGGACCCCCACCACTGAGAAGGGCAGAAGAAGAAAGACCAGCAGGATATCGCCTGGATCCATAGGTGGTGATACCTTTCTGCTTAATCTGTATCTCTCACTCTCTTTCTCTCCCAACCGCTCTTTCCTATTTCTTTCTATCTCTCTACTTCACATTCACTGTTAATAAAATCCATAATAATGACTTTGACATGTGGTCTAGTTTGCACCTTAATTTAGGCAGAGCCATCTGTTAATAATCGGATCATAACAATTGCCCTTGTGAAATGTCCCTCTCAGGCTCTCTTGCAGGCTCTTTTAGGCACTGGAAGGTGCTCAGAGTTCTCTCTGGAGACTTCTCTTCTCCAGGCAGAACAACCCCAACTCTCTCAGCCTGTCTTCATAGGAGAAGTGCTCCAGCCTTCTCATCATCTTCGTGGCCTTCNTAAAGGTGATACCCCTGGAGAATGACTCAGGGACCCCCACCACTGAGAAGGGCAGAAGAAGAAAGACCAGCAGGATATCGCCTGGATCCATAGGTGGTGATTCCTTTCTTCTTAATCTGTATCTCTCACTCTCTTTCTCTCCCAACCGCTCTTTCCTATTTCTTTCTATCTCTCTACTTCACATTCACTGTTAATAAAATCCATAATAATGACTTTGACATGTGGTCTAGTTTGCACCTTAATTTAGGCAGAGGCATCTCTTAATAATCGGATCATAACAATTGCCCTTGTGAAATGTCCCTCTCAGGCTCTCTTGCAGGCTCTTTTAGGCACTGGAAGGTGCTCAGAGTTCTCTCTGGAGACTTCTCTTCTCCAGGCAGAACAACCCCAACTCTCTCAGCCTGTCTTCATAGGAGAAGTGCTCCAGCCTTCTCATCATCTTCGTGGCCTTCCTTTGGACTTGCTCCAGCAGGTCCGTGTCCTCCTTAGATTGGGGAACCGGGGCTGGATATAGCACTCCAGGTGGGGTCTTACAAGAGCAGAGTAGAATTTCCATTTTGAAACCTCTGAAAATTACAGCAAATAGACCAACTCAATGGGAAATTTTACACTTTCTAAGCTTTACATTTAATAAGACCTGCTCATTGATATCCTTGAATATATTACTTTTAGGGTCATAGCATCTGAGACCATCTGTCACTTTGACTTACAGCTCTGATGATTACTTCATTATAGAGGCTTTAGTGTTTTAAAAGGGAGGAATTAATTCTTTCAAGAGGAAATAGCCCTCCAAGCAGAAAGTCCAGCAAGTCTCTAAATTCTCATTACAGGTATTTTCTGCAGAAGAGAATTTTGCACATTGGCCTGAAGCTGCCTCAGCTGTGCACTTCTGGTCCCTAGCACCCTCTATCAGGAACAGGGCATCTGAGAGTGAAAATGATGATCTCATTCTGGTTGTAGATTAGCTTGAAACAAGATTTCACTAAGTCATGAGTGCTAGAGGGTTTCTCTGGGTTATTGCAGTCATGACTTGTGTGTGTACTGCAGGATGTAGATTGTTCTACACAGGCTCCCAGGCATTAGCTAGGCTACAGAAAGTAATCTTTTTGGCAGAAGCAGTCTTTGTTGATTGCAAAAACTGTAAATGCCAGGGGCTACTCCAGCTAAACAGCATATTTCATCCTTTTGAGTCCTGAGAGTGCAGGCAGGCTTGGTCAGACCTCAGTGACTTATTTCATCTCAAATAAGGAAATAGTCAGCACAGTGCTGTTGAGCCAGCTACTATCTCCTATGTCAAACTATTCCCACAAAAGAATTCCTATCAGAAAAGAAGACTTTGTCACTACAGTATAATACTTCTATCTTTAAAGTATTACTTTAGCTATAAAAGAAATTATTTTAGCTTGCAGAGCACTCCAGCTTTGTGTCTTTATTATTTTGATGCATGGGAGTGATTCTAGAAAGCCTTAATATCAGATTAGTTCTTCTGGCATATATGTGTCTGCCTTCGACCTCATGTATGTACAACATACTAAATGTCCAACTAATGATATGTTACAAAATAATTTAACTTCAATATTAATGAATTATCAAATATCTACTTGATTTTTCTTAATAACTGATCAAGGCTGAAAACAAAAACCACTTAGATGCTGGAGATAGAACAAGTCAGTAATTACTCTACGTTCCCTCCTTCTCTGGCAAGACACTTTTCCCTTTTTTTTGCTTTTTTTACACTAATTGTGGATGTTACTAGGATATTGTGTATTTAGTGTCAAGATTTGGTTATACTGTGGGCTTTGCTATCCCGGGTGAGCCATATCAATCTATGTATGCTATTATTTTTGTTTTGTATGCCTCGCCTGAGAATACTATGCCAAGTAAATAAGGAAATAATGGAAGCTTCAAAGTCATAGAGTAGTTTAGCCCCTTCAACACATCAACACATTGAGGTTTTTCACTACATTTCACAAACTGCAATTAATATGAAGATAATAATTCCTGATTAACTAAAAATGTGCCATCATATTTACCCTACTAAATGGTTCAGGAACAGACTGGGAAGTCATTTCCCATTATTAAGTCAATGGAGGAAAAGGAAAACTTCACAATTGTTCTGTTCCATCTGCTCATCTTTCATCTGTTCTTTCTTAGCCTGGGCTAATTCAGAAACCTGTTTCATGGGTCAGGTCCTCAGCAGAAATGGAGCTGTTTGTAAGTTCCTTAAAATCACACACACGCACACACACACTCACTCGCTCACTCACCCACTCACAGACACAGAGGAGCAGAGTAGGGCAGAAGGTTGAATAACTGAAAAACCAGGATAATTATTTCCCAGTCCTTATTAATACAAGAGTCACATCATTCTCATTTTGGCCTTTGCATGTCAGGGGAAATTACACGACACTCTCGGCAGGCTACTGCACCAACTTTCCAGATACAAAAACCAGATCATGCAGCAATGCCTGAGAGCTCAGTGCAAACACATGCAGAAGGTGAAGAGGATTCTGAGGGAGCTGTGTCTTCACATGATAATTATTCAGGTCTCCTGAGCAACTATATACACCTTCCACTGCTAAGATGATCAACAGCTGGACGGATCCATCTAAAAAATGTCTGCTTACCAGGGAATGTCTGTCTCTGTCTATATATTCATACCCTATTTACCTTAGTGGCAGAAAATAGTACACTTCAAAAGCCTTTATCTGTATCATAAATAGACTAAAACTTGCTTGTTTTTAGAAGCCTGAATGTGATGTTACATCCTGACATCAATGACTCTAATCATGGGGCGTGGTAATAATACAAACTGGAACAGCTCTCAAATTCCAGCTTGACTTGGACAGTAAAACCAGAATTAATTCTGAAATATACATGTGCAGCTACTGCCCATGTTCTTAAACAATCCAACATTCAGAAGGCAGACTTAACTGTAAGGACACAATTGGAACATCCAAAGGTTTTAAGTATGTGTATAAAAGTGAGAGTCAAACGCATGTGAAATATCACATAGTAAAATCCTTTGTGCTTAATTTGCAACGTTGTCCTGCACATCTCAGGCGTAATGAATCGACTCCTGCTTGTCCTCTTATGTTGCAAGATCTTTAGTACTTTTGGCAGCAGCCTGGCTATTCGCAGCATTTTTTTCAGTGAAGTCCTAAAATCGGGGAGAGAAAACGATCTATTAATTAATCACAGTCATTGCATCATAGCCTGAGTCTCTGATCGCAGTCTAGGTGAGGAGCAGTAGCTGGAGAAAGGTTACATCAGGTCAGTCATTTGGGCTCTTTGCTCAAAGTGTTGGGCTAAACAGCTGTTCATGGGATTACTCACAAACAAGACTGTAAAAAGAAGACATTCAAAAGGTAATCTGCATTCTATTTTAGAAACAAAACTAAACCCCCCAATTTTGAATAATCTGCACTGCTCATTATGAAGGTTTTGCTCTCGTAGTAGTCTCAAAGTTAATTACCTTTTTTTATTCCAGTTTTTCACACATTATTTCAACTATAGTGTTAGTAATTTTATCTTTGATGCTCATTTTAGCTGCTCACCAGTTCCAGAAGCCATCTTCTGGGAATTGTGAGATCTGGCTGGAAATTATAACTCTACAGGCTGACTGCTCAGAAAGCAGTCAAAGAATGCAGCATTAGACTATGTTCTTGGCAGGGATTTTTCAATAGGTTTTGACTTAGGTTGGGCTAAGCATTTCACTCCCTTTCCTTGATTGGAGCCAACATTTTTATGATTAGATGCCTTAAGGAACTGTGATGTGATGAGAAAAAAAAAGTGTGGTTCTTTGAAAAACAGAAAAGAAAAAAACCCCGTCATGTTGGCTGAGACTCATTAATAGTTCTACTCTTCAATTTTTTATAACTTTGCTGTGTGTTTTGGGAAAATGGGACATGCGGGAAAAAAAGCATCAAGGCAAAGCTAGTGGCACTGTATTCAGTGTCTTCTTTTTAGATTAACAAGTTTGTTGTGACAAAATAATGAAAAGTTTATACTGAGATCAGAACATCTTGGCCTCTAGTCATCTGAACACTGATGCACTAAAAATCGTGCACTAAATTTACAAGATATATGTGCTAAAAATATAAGATAGATTGTAAAATAGAATAAAGATGTGTTCAGTACAATAAACTCAACTGGATTGCAAGATTTCCATGTAGATTTATGTAAGCAAGAACCTCCAAAAGTCTCATATGGTCTCTACCATGAGTATCTAGAAATTTTTTAACTAGGCTACACTTTTTGTCATCTGAGCACCTTCCAGTAGAGTGTGAAGCAATTTCACTAACATCTGTCTGCCACAACATTTTTTCTCATACTCTTAAATCTTGCACACAGGTGTCATGAAGCCATCGATGAAGCAGAATAGAGGTTTTTTCAGGCTTGGTTTCTCTGTATAATCCATGGAGACAGAGAGATGCCTAAGGACTCCACGCAAGACAGCGGGCTGGGTCTGCCAGGCAGATAGCTTACCTAACCAAAAAGGAAGGAAAAAGAAAAACAAAAGAAAAAGGAAAAGAAAAAAAAAAAGAAAAAACAAGTTGGATCTTCTGGTTCAGCTTTCTCTTGATATGCCTCTTATGAAGGAAAATGTTTTGATCATCTTGCTCCAGAAATCCCAAAAGAAGTACAAGCCTTACCAAAACAAAGTGTGTTGCATTGGAGATGAGGGCTGTGTAAAAGAATATATTTTGCTATAGCAACATTTTTGCACCTTTTTCTTGGGAAGAAGATGGAGTATTCATACTTTTTAGGCATACCACAGATTGGAAGACATCAGGCTGCAGCATTCTGGTTTAAAACACAGTGAAGCAGATTCTGTTTCTTCTGTTACAGTAAGTCTACTTCATGTGGAACTACTCGAGAGAGAATAAACATGCCTCTAACATACTGATTTGACTACGTACTTGGGCAGAAAAACATGCAGGTCACTACCCAGATTGTGCTGGGATGCAGTTGAAGCTAAGTCTTTTGAATCCTGGTCAAGTGCTCCAGTGAATACATCTCCTACATGTCCAATATTTTGGTACTAGTTCTTCTTCCCTCCTGATAATATATGCTGAACCCAGAAGTTTTTAGACAACATTCAGACTCCTTTTCCTAAGAAGGCTCTTTGAATAATCTTCTGCGTGTTAGCCTCTCCTTTTCTCATAATTCCAACAGACCTTCTTTCTAGCATCAGTTCCAGATTGAGTTCAATTTTCCCTACCACAGGTAAGCAAAATTATCGACAGAAGTGTTTTCTTCTGATGTGAATCTATTCCTCAGATGGAGAATCAGCACCTCATTTATTTCCAGTTGGACTGCCTCAAATATTGGAACGTGCTGCAAACATTGAACTGGACGTCTTTTAGCTGGGGCATCTCCAATGTCATCTGTTTTGCAAAAGGTTTCCAGAATGGATAAAGTTTCAGTGTGGTTGTGATTTGCTTTGTGTACCTGCCAGGACTCTAGAAAATAAAAATATGAATTATGTTAGAGGAAGGACGGGTATTTGTAACAATTTTTGGTAAAACTCATAGCAGAAATATGTGTTTCATTAATAATGTTTTATTTTTCCTTGTTGTAGCATTTTCTATAGATTATATCTGGTATTTTTCAATTGAGAGAAAATAAAACCCGATCATCTTACTTGTCACAGATGTTTTCTTTTACCACATGCTTACAGTTTTGTTCTGCCTGTCTTCCCCACCTCTCTGTTGATCATTATGCTTTTTTTTGGCTCTTACCTCAGCTTTGCCCAATCCTGCAAGCACTCCTCCATCTGCTTGACATTAGGGCCCTCCTGAAGTAGAAACATAAATCCCAATGTGGCTAGAGCATTAGACTGGAAATATTTTTAGGATATAGGACGTATTTCTGCTTCATAAGCCTTCCCACAAAGTGGAGCCTCACTCTACATTGAGTGCCTGCATGTGATTGAAAAATAAATTGTTTTTTAAATAACCTCAAAAGAAGAAAGAATTCTTGCCTGCTTCCTGATATAGGAACTGCTTTTCTCAGTTACCAAGCAGAGTGCCTGATAAAAGTAGCTGTTTCTCACCATGTTGAATGGGAAAAGCAGGAAATTTCACAAATTGGACTTGCTCTAAAAAAAGTTTTATGTAGATGCATTGGAAATGAGGAAGAGATTTTAAACATTAATGTTTATACAAACAGCAAATAACTACTGGAAAACTTTAAAATGCTTTTAACAAAAATAAAAATGTGTATGGCTTTCAGAAAACATAAAGATCGGATAAAAGAAATGCATCTGTGTTTGCTGTTTCAAAACATTTAGGAAGATGTTGATTCCAGAGATGCATCAAGCATCTCCTTAACCTAACCACTACTCTTCAGTGCAAAACTAGCCCCATGGCGGGGTATGGATTACTATTTTCATTTGTCAACACAAGTTAAAACACTTAGATAGAGGGAGCAATAGTAATTGTAGTATTCTCACGTCTTGTAGTTAGCAAAATGCAGGACTTGTTGGCATACTATTGTGCAAAATTTACATATTAACTGTAAGAAAGAAGTCTAAAGACCACTTTGAATTCTACTTTAAGTTTTCTATACTCCTTGTAGACCGGGAAATTGTCTAGACAGAGTAAGGAGTTTTGTTCTTATGGAAGTTCACTGCTGAGCTTTTCTCAGTGCTGTTAAATATAGGGTATAATTTTAATCACTAAAGCAAAATCCTGTCCTTTCTGCCAGGTGCACCCCTGCCCCTGAGCCTTTCTTCTGCTCACACTGTGTGCTGAAATTAAAAGATACTTGTCTGCTGCTAAAACCAAACCAAACCAAAACAAAACAAAACAAAACAAAACAAAACAAAACAAAACAAAGCAGATAAATTTTCTGCTGTGAGAAGTCATGAAGATCACTTAAAGGCGTATTAGCAGCTTCTGCCTTTAAAATCTGAGTCCATTTACACTGGGATATAAAGGGTGCTGCAGTTAAGATAGACCCCTGGGAAATATTTCAACTCTCTATAAATAAGCACTTTGTCACTTTGTGGCCTTTTCAGTACTCTTCAGAGTCTTCTATGTCACTTCTGTGACACCTCTATATAGGGTAATAGAGAAAAATCGTCATTCTACAAATAAACTTCTTCTACACCAACTTTTATTTTATTTCCCCTTAGTCAAGAATAAACCTTCACTTGAAGTTGTCAGATGTGATTATTGATCTGAGTCTGACAGCATAATTCTAGACAACAGTCCAGGAATAACTAAAAAGTTGAGTCATTCTTTTCCCTCGCTTTTAATTTAAATTTGATTTTAAACAAGGATAGCAAAGATTGGAGAAAAATATAGCAAACTACTGGAGTTAAAGCATGCTTATGGCTTAGAATCCTGGGAGCCCTGCAGGAACAGTAGCAGACATGGCTGTAAACATCTCTCTACACCCAGAGGATTTGACATACTGTGCTGATTGAGTAAAGACAAAATGACAAAAGACACTAAAGAGGAGCAAAGTTGGAGCACTGACAATCTTGAACAAGGTCTTGTAGAAGCATTTTTCACCGTGATCTGGTGACTTGTCCTGCACATTGGAGGAGGCAGATGCCCCTTCCCTAACTTCTCTAATTTCCTGCACTACTAAAATTGTGTGTTCTGAAAGTTTTATTTATGAACTTGTGTGGCAGGCTGTAGTCTTGTTTTGACATATGTTCCTCTGTACCACAGAAAATATTTCTGCAAGTCTAGAATAGTGAGGAAAGACACAACTTTTTTGAAAGCACTGTGGATGGCCTGGAAGCTTATTTAGTAACCAAAATTTTTATTGCAACTATTGCAAATTCCAAAGCTTTCAATCCATTGATTTCTGAGGGAATTTGTTTGATTAGAGTAAATGATGACTGTTGAGTAAAGATATAATGTAGATCCCACACTTCTAACCTGAGGCAGAGCTGGCTTGAGACTTTGCAGAAATAGAGTCATTAAATTGCAGAATAGTTTAGGTTGGAAAAAGACCTTATAGATCGGGTCCAACCATTTACCCAGCACTGCTAAGTCCACCGCAAAACCATGTCCCTAAAAGACATGTCTTTTAGATGTCTTCAGGGATGGTGACTCCACCACTTCCCTGGGAAGCCTTTTCCATTACCTGATCATCTCTTCGGTGAATAAATTTTCCCTAACATGCAATCTAAACCTTCCTGGTGCAACTTGAGGCAGTTTCCTCT
>VZTA01024008.1:36161-46587 GCA_013398855.1 Mohoua ochrocephala | reverse complement strand
AAATAATGAAAATTCCCTGATTATGATCATCAAATATAATAATATTTGGTGGTTTTCCATCAGTGACTGCATGGCAAGTTTCATGTCCAATTCAGACCACAAGCAGGATTGTTCTATTTGACATAACTGTCCATCAAAAGTCAAACCTGCAGAGTCAGTGAGACATGGTGCTCTGGTTTGTACTTTTATGCATATTTTAGTATCACTTATTGTCTCTATAAGGACTTACATATTAATGAAGTTGTTTACTACCTACAGACCTTTCCAAAATACAGATCCAGTGGAAGATAAGGTGTGATAGCACAGCAGCAGGTTTTCTAGGGCCATACTTAGGGGAAACTAAAGAAATTAATTAATTTTTTTTAAAGCATAATTTTCTGTTTAAATAAACTAATCTTTTAAAAGAAAAATAGCTATCTTCCTGAATACTTTATTTATTCATGATGGTCATAGATAAGTATTACTGATCTTTAGCTAAATGTGTAGGAAAAATGGCTTAAAATACATTTATGATGAATAAGGGCAACACAGTTTCATGCACTTTTGATAACTATATGCCTGTTGTAAATGTGAATAATTTAGGATATTTTCATAAGAACTGTCATAAAGTAGTTTATGGCTCAGTAAATTATTCTACATGAGTGTTTTAATTAGGAAGAAGAAAAAACCCCTACATTAGGTGTATGAAAGTGAAGAACAGCATTCTTAAGTTATGAGAGATGCGTACAGCACTTTACTGTAAATTATGTGGCAATCTTCAGAAGGTTAGAGGAGGAACTAGATCAAAAAAGAAATAGGATGACTACCAGTATTTAAGTCAAGGGAAGCAGCCCATTAACTGCCTAATCAAAGAGTGTACTTGATGTTAAAGAGCAACGTAAACTAACAAACCTATGAAATCTTTTTACAGGAAACAGATTTCTCTTAAGCTCAAGTCTTTGGGATATTCTGTGAGACATACACACAGATCAATTTATTTATAATCTTTTGATATAGGATCTTGAATTTATCATGAATCCCATTTCTTTGGATCAGAATATATCAAATTTCAACAAGGGAAACAAACACCCTGAATGAACACATCTAAGTTTAGGTATCTAAATAAAAGCTTAATTAAGGAGTCCTGTCATTTTATTGGTCCACCCTACCTGAGATCAACACGTATGTTAGCTACTTCCTTTCACTAATGAAACAGAATTTAGAATAATGGTGCTCAACATATTTGCAATAAGTACACACTCTTAAGTGGAGTTAATCTTCATTGTAATTGAATTTCATGATGCAAATCAGAACCAAAATTATATAACTGAGAACAAGATTTAAATATTTACTTCTCACTGTGTACATGAGTTTGGATTAGTATTTAAGACTTTATAGAAAACAATAAAAGCAGTAATACTCAGATTACTATTGAAACCTAAGATATTTGCGAAGAAATTTAGACCTGTTTTTCAGGTTAACTTGATACCTCTTGTTTAATTCAGAACAGGAAATACCTTCAGCACAATTCAGAAATAAACATTTACACAAGATGCTGATTTTCAAAGTAAAAAACCAGTACAGTAGGGTGGATGAATTGGCAAAACTAGCTTTCTACACAAATCATGAGAAAATGATTACCTTTAAAATGAATAGACTTTCATGCTTTGAGGTTGAAAGGGGTTGATCATTAGTTAACTCATGTAAGCACGAGTTAACTATTAAGAGTCAGCAAATGTTAATCACAAGCCTAAGAAGCAGGATGCGCCTTAGCCTTGTCAAGATAAGAGAAACAGAATGCACCTTGTCAAGATAAGAGGAACAGAAACTTTTGAATCAGAAACCGCTGAATCAGCCAACAAAGGACTGTGCATGCTCCAGAAAGAAAGGTGAAAAGTGCATTGTGAGGTAGACTACTAGCCTTCATCAGAACGACCCCCGAGGAAGATGCGGAGCCTTCCTCAATGCGACCACCGGGGTACACAGCACCTGCGTGTCACATATGCTAATAACATTAATTACTTCGGAGAAGTAATTTGTATAACCACTCCTATCCCAAGGAATGTGATGAATATTCATGAATTTTAACCATATACTGTGCTGTGTGGAGTGCTGTGTGCATGTTAGGAGGAGCGATCCCCCACGCACCCGGCCCACTGAATAAAGCAAATGCCCGCTTCTCTGACTCTGTCTCTGAAGCGTCTCTAGGCTCGGTTTGGAGCGATTCGAGGTGTGTAGCTGAAATGAGAAAAATTTCTGCATGGAGAGATTTTTCCATTACCGGTTTTCTTGTATTTTCTTCCAAAACATCCTTGGTCAGATAGATGAGCAAGATGTCACACTGAGCACTAAATCAACTATTACTCTGATGTGATGTGATTCTATGCGGATGCGAATAAATACATCTTACAGACTTTTCCCTTTTGCAACCTGCATCCTAAAAAAAAAAAGTGAGTTCCTTTCCATAGGATACACAAACTGCGAGTACTGTTATGAATGCAGATAAGCATATAGAAAATAATAAAAGTATAAGTGTTTTGCTGAATAAATGCCTGAAGGCAAACGTCTACTGTTATTGCTACTCTAGTAATTCTAAAGACCTTACAAAATGAATTAGGACCAAAACCATTTAAACCAATGTACTTACACTTCTTCAAGTTTTAGGCAAAGTGCTTGCCAAAATTTGAAAACTGTGTCAGGGAATTTCGGAAGTGAGGCCAGGAGACCAACTATTAAATCCTTTGAAATATGCTGTCTTGGGAGATACCTTTGTGAGCACAAAGTGGAGAGAAATACTGAAAAATAAAGATTGGTGGTGGCTAAGTAGTGAACAATTGGGCATGATAGGAAAAGATGTGTGCTAATGTCTTTACAAACAATTCGATGGGTGAGGGTATGGGTGTTAATGTCTGAAATGGTTCTTCATGTCTCTACCAACCTCAAGCTCCAAGTTTGTAACAGCACCCAGAGAGTTTGACTCCTGAACTTTAGGGTAATAGACAAATCGGTCAGCACCAACTCTATTGCAGAACCCTGGTAGCCTGAACTTCTGAACTTGAACGTGACATGTTCAAGGGGGGGAAAATGTGGTAGGCGGTTTGGGAAGGCTGTACCTTCCTGGTACCTCAACCACTGGGGAAAGGAAGAGGGTAACATGCAGGAGTTTAAGATAAAAGGAGGCTGCGTCCTCACAAACCTCTAGAAAAACCCCAGAGTGGTATGCCCCAGGGGACTCTCTCACTTTATTTGAATAAAGTTGCAGGACTCTTCCGTCTCCTTTGTGGACACTGGCTTTTCATGGCATGGTTTTCCACAGAGGCATGTGTGCTAACATGATCTGCTGTGACACTGAGAGAAGAGATTGTGAATCCTGCAGGCTGTCAAGAACTCTTCATTAAAGCCATTATCTTTGCAGGGATTTTGCATAGCATCCAGAAAGTTAATTTCTTTTTCTTAGTAAATACATTTTAAATTAGCCACATAGCTTATACTCATGTGCACAGTTCACCTTTGGGCTTAGTTAAGGCAATAAACATGTAAGTTTCTAGACCCAGCTGGTTTTGAGATAAGCAGAGGAAGCAGAGGTAGAAAAGAGCTTGTGCACCTTTTCTTACACAGACTTTGTGTGTCTAAGTACAAGTTTAAGTTTCTGGGCATCAGGCAGGTATTAGAGGGGAAAATTCTGTGCTTTATCTATCATGGAAGATTAGGCTGGATGAGCATAACCTCAAACTAAAATGAGGATCTATCTGTTTGCTAGACCAGTGAATATTATCCTTCTAGCGAGACTTTAGTATCTGAACTGGGTACCAAGTCTTAAGGCAAGGTGCTTAAATGTTATAAAGGATTCAGAGGGAAAAACAAAATAAAACAAAACAACCAACCAAACAAAAAAACAAGGAAAAAAAGAAATAAAAAAATTACTTACAGTAACACTACTAAAACTAATCTGTTGTTTTCTGAACTGGTAAGACCTGAGGAAACTGTACACAGCTCCTGGGATAAAAAGCATGTCTTGTTCACTCAACAATGAACTTTCTGGACAATATATCAGTGTTGACAGTCTTTCACGACTACATGTGTGGACCTTTATCTAAAGCATGGTTAGCTGAAAGTCATAGGTAGGAAAGCTTTAGGATACTTTACTTCAATTACACAGGTGTTTTGCCAGAGGTAAGGAATGGATCACATTCTCATAGAAAAGGAGTAATGAGGCATAAAAATAAACAGTGTCCTGATGACACCTCATCCTAAATAATCCATGTGCCTGGCTGTAGAGGCTGAGATGGATGCTAGCTGCTCTGCTGCTTTCCCTGGAGGAGGTTGTCAGTGGGTGGTGTGGGTGAGGAGGTGATGTCAGTCATGTCCCACATGTGATGGTGAGAACAGATGAGCTGAGATGGTGGTGACCGAGGCATTCCATCCACAGGCACAAAGCCAACAACTAGCTCCCAGTTTCCAGGAAATAAGGAAAGTAAGAAAAATAAGCCTAAAATTGTCCTTTGCAATCTCAGCAGATGAGTTTTCTCTGCTTTCGAGTTTCACATTATCGCCAGGACACCAGTAAGTGTTGAAGGGTGATCAATCAGTATTTCCACTTCTATCTGGTAAACTGAGTGATTATGTAAATGTAGATTATTACCATCAACAGAACTGCATCTGAAAATTTTCATTGATAGACGTAGTTGGTTAACACTAGGACAACCAAATAATGCAAGAGAAAATATGACTGCAATAAACAAGGAAACCAATCCCCTCTGACGTGACTTATTTACTCTCCTTATTTTTAATTTTAAGACTTCATCAGTATAACTTTTGGATAAACAGCTGATTTTCACTTTGTTTTCAATGCTGTAGGTGGTCAAAAGTTGATAATTATGACTGTTGTTGTCATTATGGTTATGATTATGATTATGTTTATTATTACTACAATTTTTCTGCAAAACCATTTTGGTTTTGCAATTTCAAAACAGCTTGTAGGCCATGTCATTCTGCTACTGACAACTTACGGCTTCGTGCTTTGCCTTGTGACATGTCTAACAGTAAATATATACTCGTTCCGGTTTCATTCACAGGATCAGCAATCCGGTACAGTCTCCAGGGGAAGGAGATCAGCTACTCAGCTAGTCAAATACTGCCATCAGAACAAAGTGTAATTGTAGAAAAGGTGTTCTGTGGCTACCATCTTTAAGCCATCTTCTTAAAAGAGTGACAATTTTGTTCTGTTTTGCAGCTTATTTTATAGAGTGTACATCTTCGGGGAAGCTTCCTTCTTCACCATCTTCACCTAATCCCTCTCTCTGTCAAATGCTGTCACAAAACTTAACCTTTTGTTATGAGTAAGAGCGAATCACTTCTTTGAAACTGAATTTCGGTTCTCAGTTTTGCAGCCTGGCTGAGGAGATTTAGCTGTCACACCTGCATTATACATTCAGCCTCACAGCAGCTGAAATAAACAGCCTTGTAACAGTTACTCCATTTTCGTGTTAGGTTTGCTACTCAGTTCTGTGTGAGAAAGTCTACAGGACATTTTGCGCATTCACTCCAAACCTTCCCAGCAAATCAATGCACCATAAAACATCTGAAGCAGTCCAAATCTTACTCTACTAGTCATTAACTTAATCAACTGCTGATCAAACAAGACACAGATAGTATATAACACCAAGTCTGTTCTCTTGCACTGTCGATATTTGGCCTTATTTTTGTATCTTAATAGGACACTAGTCTAATTACCAGTAGATTTATTTGTATTGGTTAGTAAATGAAGCTGTTTTCCTCTTAACAAGAGAGTCAGTGGAATCAGAGCTGACATTTCCATTATTTCATTTTCTAATTCCAAAAGCAACTGATGAAACCTTAATGAGGTGGATGCTTTCAAACTGTCATTAATCTCTGCCCGAAGTTCATTAATAGGATTATTAGTCTCAGAAAACAACAACCCGGTAGAACAACCCAAACCCCCCAAACCAACCAAACAAACATCCACCCCATCAAGTAAACAGTCAATTGTCAATCGGTAGTCTTTCTTCATGAATGATATGAGGCATTCCTACTCTTTTGTAAACAAAATTTGATGAGTCTGGAGGAAATATCCCTTTAACAGAATAAATAAACCTATCTAAAGTGAGTGGATATCACTTGGGAGGGAAATCTGTGTGTGCCTATGTTTGGTGTAGAAGTAGTAAAGAGAATGCCAATTAGAAATCCCACTGCAAAAGTGACATTTCTATCATTTATTTCTGCAGTACTTTATCACCGCAGCAATATATGCAGTGACAATAAAAACTCCAAGATGTAAACTTGAGCTGTTTTGTAGAACTTGATGAAAGCCTGGTGTCAGGCTGGGCAAGCCAGGGAGAGAGATGAAGAATGCGGTGCATTGTAAGTTTACTTATGAGCATATTCCTGTACTGCATTTCCTATGTTGTGATGAATAGTTCTAAATAATTTGCATAATAAATATTCTTTTGCTTTTGGTGCTTTTGAAAATACACAGTAGACACTAGTTTTAAACTTGCATGTAATGAGCTTGCTACAGGGTGGAATTTGTTTGTTTATTTATTTTATTTATTTATTGTTTCATTGAAAAAAAAGTCATCAAATGCTGATTGCTTCCAGCTATTGAATTTATACAATATCACTTGCAGAAATGAACTTTTTTCTTGAACAAGAGCTAAATTTTAAAGCAAGATAGTGCATATAAAATCTGTAAATATGAAAGTATAAGAGAAGACACTATGCTTTAAAAAACTATTTTAAAAAACTGCAAAGAGGATTTTTTTTTCTTTAAATGCTCATATCCATTAAAAAAAGTTTCATAATGGAGGTTTCTGCTGCAGATCTTATTCATTTGTTTACTTCTGTTTCTGAGAGGTGCACATTTTTCTGCATCAACTTTAAAAATTAATACAGTCGTACATAAGAAAAAATCAATGCTGCATGTCAGCATACATATATTATGCCTGAGCTTTCTGTGGAATGAAAGATATCCTGTATAGGTTTGTGCACTATTTGAAATCTGAAATCTTTCAAATACTTTGTAATCCAGACTACATTACTGAATGAAATATTTATGCTGTGTTGAAACATCTTTTTTTTTTTTTTTTTTTGCTAGCTAGTGTGTGTGACACTCTATTTAAAATCTGGGCTGTATTGATTTTTAGTTCTGTTTGAGTTGTGATTACATGTGGAAAACTCACCATGTTTTCTAGTCAAAATTGAGTAGACATTATGTTCTTTATAAAGTTAACAAGCTGCATGAGTTTTTTTTTTTTGAGCCGTATAATACTAAACCTAGATTTCGAATGTCAGTAACTGCAAATGGTCATTCATACAAGGCTAGACTTCAGCTACAAATATGATTATTGTTTGCAATAAATTTTTATTTTCTTCTCTTGGGTCATCTGAGGGAAGGTAACAACATTTTTTCTGTTTAAATCTGATGTTTTTTCCTAGCAGCCTTATTTTTAACATATCCTGAAAAACATAAGATTAAATGTTTTCAATTTCCTTCACAATTTTTTATCTTCTTTCTTTTTTTTCTTTTCCCTCCACTTTCCTGAAAGAGATTAAATTTCAGTTCATGATATTTCAACTGTTGTCAGAGATCCTTCAGGGTCTTCTATCCGGACAAACAAAAACAAACCCCAAAGTCTCAAGGGAACAAACAAAAACCCCCACTTTTTATTACTCTTCCCTACATGTATCATTACTCACCCTCATGAAAAGTAAATTCAAGAAAATGCTACATTGCTAAGCAAAATCAAAGATAAAATCATCAATATTAACTCTTGTGCAATCACGTCTGATCGCTTTACCCTCTAGAGGCACAAGATGCACCATAGGTGTGAGCTCTGCAGGTGTTTCAGCACAGTCAGATGGTGAATATCAGCAGAAGTCAGGTTCTATGTAACACGCAGCGTTACAATACCACACCACCAGCACTTAGACAAAGGCTTTGGTTTCCTCACCTCAGATGGCACAAATATGTGAATTTTGACAGTTTGCAACTTGCTTCTTCCAACCTGACCAGAACTTGTATTTGTCCAGCAATAGGATTAGTAGGTCGGTGCTGTGACAGCAAAGCTCTACTTCTGGTGTGCAAAGTGTGATGACATTTTGTTGGTTTGAATACCCAGTAAACGCCACTGACTGTCCAATGATTGCTGATCAAGGAAATTATGAATGCTTACATGCTAAGCCATAAAATAATTCTTTAAAAATTACTCTTTTAGATTTCCAAGTCAAAGATGTTTGACTTCAAATCCTCAAATATACAAATTTAATTTTTCAATATCGCTGACATACAAAATATGAGCTAGCTGGAGGGCATTAATTTATTTAGAAGTGGCACTGGATTATTTACAGAAATCCCTGTTTGGCAAGCAAGTTTTTGGATGGCTTTGGAGTTCTGCTTGCCTGTAGACTAAGGAAAGGGAGGAAAAATGGAAACCCAAGGGATCAAACCATAAAGTCTGCAAATACTGAGAAATTTTGGGGAAAAATCATGAAGCTACAACAATCCCAAGGTTTCTAAACTGCAGGACTCTGAAGTAAGACTATGAATAGCCACTGAATCTACTCAGCAGAACAAACCCACATGGCCCTGGAGCTTGTTTCTTTTAGGGTCAGCAGGATGGGATGCACTAGAGAGGGTGGCAGCTGCTGCAGCTTGCCTGACCTCCGTATTTTCTGAGCAGAAGGTCTTTCTTAAAAGACATGAAAAAACACCAGTATCTCATGAGGCATAGAATACTGACAAAGCTATACACAGGCAAAATAATGAAAAATTGAGAAAGCAAGAAAATCCCAAAACTTTTCTGAAGTTTCAGAAAGGTTTATTTTCACTCGAAATCAAAACTATTTCTTAACAATACTTCTGAATATGACTATGAAACTGCTCTTGGGAGCTAACCTATTCCTCCCCTCTTGTAAAGGTCCTCTTTTTGTGTTTCATAAACTGAAATATGGTCTTCCCTTCACTGCTTTTAATAAATTCCTCATCTTTACGTGAAGATGTTCTGTGTCTGGCCTGCTGACCTACCTCTCACCTCCTGACATAGCAAATAGATTTAGCAATATAACTGAAGAATATTTTAAAACTGAAATAATGCTCAGGCCACTGTCTGATCCAAATCCCGCAGGGTACCGTGCAATTCTTAGTTCCTCTTGGGTGAGCAAAACCTTCCATCTTTCACTGTGAACAGCTCATTTAACACATTAGAAGGTATCATCTTCCTTTGTAAAGTTCAGGCAAAAAAAATCCCAGGAAAAAATTGAAGCATTATTATAGCTCAAGGGTGTCTTACTTGTACACGAGAGACCATTGGGCTATTCATCTTGAACAGAAAAAGAGATGGTGCAAGGAAAAGACGCTGAGAACAACTTTATCTTCTCCCTCTAACAATATGAAAACAAGACAGGTATGATCTTACAGCTAAGTCCGTAGCTCAGGAACAGGGAGTATTGTCCCTGGCTATGTCACAGGCGTCCCCTGGGATCTTTTGCAGTCATTTCTGTCTAGACTGGTTAGATGCTTAAATCTTCACCCATGAAGGAACATCCGTGAATCTGTGATGTAGATGCTGAGTGCCTCAGTGTCCTAATGTAAAACACAAATGACAATCTACTCTCTCCCACATAATAGTTTCCGTCAGTATTAAAAGAGGATGTTCCAGTGACTGAGATGATCCATGTAAATCTGCATGTTGTGTGTTTGTATGGAGAGCTACTAAGTCTGTGGGGGAGGTGTGAGAGACCGAAATGTTATGGTTAATGGCTTAAACATTGTTAAAAAAGGACCCATCCTGTCAAAACTGTATAAAGATGTTGCTACCCACAAAGCCCATTCCCCACCTGAATATGCCTCCTGACAGGAACTGGACTGTGATAAAGGTGATATTATTCTCCAGTTACCTCTGGCCTCAGGAGAAGAATGTACCCACAAGGAAAGCCAAACCCAGCAGCTGTTCTGCAAACCAGCTCTGGCTGGGTTCGGTGAGGGGAAGCCACAGCCCACAGGCTCATTCCTGAGGCCTTCTACCAGAGCCCCACACGTGATGCAAAATGATGCAACAGAAGCAGAGTCTGCTGCAAGAAACTGTATCAATCTGTCCCCATCCCCAGGGGAGGTACCTGGGCATTCCCACCTGGCCTGAACATATAATAATACATTGAACCCTACTTTTTCAGGATCCTCACCACTGAGAGGACCATAAAAAGAGGACCAATGAGAGACTATTGGGATCCATGGAGTGGTGATATTTTCTACTTAATCTATCTCTTTGTCACACTCTTTCTGTCCTGCTCTCCCTCTCCTTCTGTCGGTCTCTCATTTACTGTTAAATAAAATTCATACTGTGGACTTTGGCATATGGTCTCATTTGCGCCTTAATTTGGGCAGAGGCATCTCTCTAACAATTTTAATAACAGGCTCTTAAGGGGGGGG
>VZTA01024008.1:0-36051 GCA_013398855.1 Mohoua ochrocephala | reverse complement strand
AATAATAATAATAATAATAATAATAATAATAATAATAAAGTATTTGAATCAGCTGGATCCTGGACAGGGTGTTTTATCTTTGTTTTATTGTTCAATCCTTTAAACTGTGCACTTATTTAATTGTAATATAAAATCTACTATAATTTCTTAGGCTTTACAAAGTCTAAGCATTTTGGGTCTCTCACACCAGACTAAAAGGTTTTGACTATTTTTTTCTTTTTTTTAAACCTGCTGTAATCTGTCTTGCTGGGATGGGGTTTATTTTATCCATAGCAGCATGTATGGTGCTGTGGTTTTGGTTTGTAGGGATCCAGCTGGACCAGCAGATCCCACACAATTCTGGAGTCAGCTGGGAGCTGGTCATTCTCAGTGTCATGGTTCTCCAGCTCAGGGCACTGAGACCTCCTTGGTCCATCATCCGTGTTGAAGATGCAGGCAAAGAATGCATTAAACACCTCTGCCTTGTCCGTGCCCCTGTTTGTGAGGTGACCATCCTCATCCTGTAACGGGCTGATGTTATTTTTACACTGCCTATTGCCATTAATATATTTGAAAAAAACTTCATTTTTTATTGTCCCCCACATTTCTGGCAGCTTCAGCTCCATTTGACCTTTGGCTACATGAATTTTCTCCCTACAGTGACAAGCAACATCTCTCTATTCTTCCTAAGTCACTTGACCCTGTTTCCACAGGGCATACACATTCATTTTTTTGCCTTATTTCCAAGAGAATACTCCTGTTCAGACAAGCCAGTCTTCTGCCTTTCCTGCTTGACTTCCAACATTTGGGAATTGTTTATTCCTGTGCCCTTAGGAGATGATGTTTAGAAAAGTTACTAGCAGTTATGGACCCAAGCACCTGCAAAAACATTTTCCCAGGGGACCTAATTCACTCTTTCCCAGAGCAACCTCAAGTCTGCTCTTCTCATGTTCAGAGTTGAGGTTTTGCTGGCACCGTTCCTCCTGTCAACAGGGCTTTTAAGCTCAATCCTTTTGTGGTCACTGTGGCCAAGACGGCCGCCAATCTCCATTTCGCTCATGAGATCCACTCTGTTGACAAGCAGTAGATAAAGGAAGGTATCTTTCTGAGTCAGCTCCCTTAGGAGTTGTTCCATAGAGTTGTCATCAAGGTTTTTTAGGAATCTTCTGGCCTGGGTTGTACCAGCTGTGTGATTCTCTCCAGTTAATTTCTGGCAAGCTGACAGAAGTTGACTTGCAAGTGTCCCTTAGTTCCTCAAAGAATAACTCATTGGTGTCATCACCCTGGATAGGAGGTCTACAGTTGACTCCCACAATAACATCTGCATTATTTGTTTGCCCCTTGATTCTCACTCAGAGGCTCTCAACTGTGCCATTGCCAACTGTGAGCTCCATATATTCTACCCCTTCTATTACACACAGTGCCACCCCCCTGCCTCTTTTGCCCTGTTTATCCCTCCTGAAAGGCCTGCAACCATCCAATAGGCCATCCAGGCACAGTACTCATCCCACCAGGTTTCATTTATGTCAGTAATGTTAGATCTCAGGGACTGGGCCAAAGCTTCGAACTGATGGCATTTGTTCCTCATGCTGGGTGCATTAGTGTAGAAACATTTCAGGTTTGGTACATGGCAGCCAAAACCTCATGCAGCAGATTGAGAGGTCCCATTAGTGCTCTTTTCCACAAGTGTTGGCACGCCATCCCATTGCTCATCACTGGCTAGCCTGGTTTTATCCCTTTCTCCCTGCCAAGGTAGTGTATAGCTCTATCAACGAACCCCACTAACTCTTTTGCTAGAATTTTTTCCCCTCTGAGATAGGTGCATTCCATCAGGTGTCAGTAGACCAGGTTTTGAGTAGGTCATCCCATGGTCAAAAAATCCAAAATTTTTCTGATTACACCAACTTCAGAGTCACACATTGACCTGATGGATCTGATGATGCCTTTTCTATTGTCATCTCATCTTCAGTACCATGAACTTCAGCTTGGGAAGGATGTTCACTATAGTATTCTTTCGGAAGGAAATCAACTTTTGTCAAGAAAGGAGCTGAGATATAAACTACTCAAAGTTTTATATTCCTCATAGAGATTCTTAGAATTTCTCTCTCTACATCCCTTTCAGTGTAATTTCTATGTATTTGCATCTGTACTGCTCCTGCTCTTTCAGATTGTTAAAGCATATTTAGGCACACCTGTATGAACTCTTTCTTTAATGAAATATAATGATTTGAAAAAGTCAGAAGGGAGATATTAAAGTAGAGTTAAAAGAAGGATTTCACACAGCTTACAAGTCAGAGGATTCATCTGCCAGACTTTTCCTCTCTCTACAGACTTTTGCCTTTTAATCCTTCATAAAGATTATTTGATCAGAAAAATGTAAGATATCGAAAAATGTAAGCATTTATTCTAACAACACACTTGTAATCATCATTGGGAAATGTATTAAAGCTCTTGTCAAGCTGGGTAACTCATGTGAAAAATGTTTCTTCGATCCAATGAGGAATGATTTAATCACAGTTTAGTTTTATGATGAAGGCTGAAGAAAGCATATAAAACTTATCAGGAATCTTATGAGAAAATAAAGTAACTGGCTTGAAAAGATTTTAGAAAAAACAAATTTAAATTTCCAGTAACACAGAAAAGATTTTAAAGTTTAAAACCTGTAGGTTAATGATACTCAGGTATTTATAAAAGCAGTGCATTTTAATATAAAATCAGCAAGAGCATTCACATCACACAGTTTAAATAAGATCAAAAATCATCAGTGTTGTGATGAAAACACATGTAACATTAGAGGAGACAAAAACTTACCTAGTAAGCAATAAAATTAGAATAGACTGGAAAGTGATCAAGGTTGACTCTCTTTGTTTGGTTGGGTTTTTTTATAAAGACAAAATGTGAAAATGTGTAGGGAAGCTAGCCTAGACAAGCAGTTGTGTATCAAGCTGCTGTGCCACACTGTCATACAAAAACAGATCAATGTCGATCTACTCCAAAATACCACCTCAAACACTGATACGTAAACTGTAGAGATAGGATGCAATACAGCAAAGAAAAATTAAGAAAAAGAACATTGTTCATATACTCCATTCGATGATTTTTGCTGTGACATGCAAATCTTTACGTCCTTTAAACTTTTTAAATGCACATGATATAACTGTAGAATGTTTAAAAAGGAACAGTGGATACATGCACCATTCACTGATGCAGACTAAAAAGCTAGAACCTTGGATATAGTAATACATAGATGAAGGGATATTTCCAACTCACCCATGATATAAAAGAGTAAGACTCATAAGTGATAGATAGACCTTATAGCCCCAAATTTAAGCATGGCCTTAAATTTTACAATGTATTAAGACTTACATTTTTTTAGTTGTGACAAGTTAGAATGTAAGACTCTTACATTTTTGTAGTTGTGACATAAAGGCCTTTTGTGTTGAGGTGCTTAATGTTTGTGAAGATAAAACCTTCAAAAATAGTTTTAGCAAAATAGTACTGTCTTTAGAAAAAAAATGAAGGGGAATCAATTAGTCTGTCAACTGAAAAGACGAAACAATGTCAGAGAACTGAAAGATATAGGATGTTGTCGCGGGTTTGGGGCTGATTAAATACCCAGCATCAACAAACTATTTACTTACATGTCTCTGCCATGATAGGCAGAGAAGGGGAACCAAAAATCCAGCTTTTTGGGGGGGCAAAAATAAGGATTATTGAGGAAAAAAAACGGAAGAGCTTTAAGGCAAAACAGGCTCAAACTTGATAATCTAAAGAGAATTTATTACTAACAGAAATAACAGTGAAATGATAGAATTATGGGGAATTAAAGCAAGCTTCCAGAACAATCCCTTATTCCCAGTACCTCCCTCCTTCCAACCCACCAATAAACCAATATACACAAGGGAAACAAAAACATGAGGTTTGGTCAGTGCACTCATTTTTAAGAGTCTTTCTCTAAGGAAAAGAGTTCCTTTTCTGTGTATGCCATGGGACTCTCCCCACAGAAGATAGTCCTCGGTGAACTTCTCCAGTGCGGTTCTGAGCTTCCACAAACAACAGCCCCGCCCGAACCTGTTGCAGTGGGAAAATATCTCTTCCATGAATTATTGCAGCTTCCCACACTGCTATTCATGGATCAAAACCAGTCATGGGGTTTTAGTCTTTTTTAAGGATGATTCCTCGCAGCCTGAAAGCAAAAATTCCTCTTCTTCAACTTTTAGGAACCTCTCGCAACAATTCCTCTTCTTCAACTTTTAGGAGCCTCTCACATCATCTGTAAGCTCTGGCACTTTGTCTTGGGGCAACTTCTCAGACTAAAACACCTTTTCATGGGCTGCACACATGAACTTCTTACATCCCCCCATGCACTTGTATGAATTACAGAGAAAACAGTTTGTATGTTAGTACTGCCATGGCTCACAGGAAGGTTTTCAGAATCTGGCACTGGGAAACAGCGCCTCCTCTCCTTCCCTTCTCCCTGACCTCGGTGTCGCCGCCATGTTTGTTCCTTCACGTGGTCTTACTTTCTTTCTTCTCTAACCTGGAAGGCACTATCTGCAAAAACTGCAGCTGAAGGAATGATGTTATCTAGGTCTTAGGAAGGTACTTGCCATCTCCTCCGTTTGCCGGCTGTTTGGTGTTCTTCTGCTGGTAGTTCGGTCCCTGCCAGCTCTGCCGGGCTGCCGCTGCTGCTGCTGGAGGAAGGGGGGGTCGGGTCGGGCCGGGCCCCGCTCCGAGCCGGAGCTCGGACCGGGTCCTTGGATGCCGCATCGTGAGTATTTTAACTGCGGCGCAGCCCACGGTTGTTTTCTTTGGCTGCCTGCGGCTTCGGGTTATTTTCCAGGGATCTGGCCTCCCCCGGTGGGGGAGGCCCGGGCCCGAGCGGGCCCGTTCCTTACTGCAGGCAAGCAGGAAGGGAGAATCCCCGAATCCCACTCTGGGTTTAGCAAATATGTGGATTGCAGAGGCGGTACCAGCTTCTGATTGGTCTAGCAACCTGTCCATCTAACCAAGTTCTTCAAGCCATAACAGATGTGGAAACAAATTTTGATTTACCTGAAGGCAGATAAACATGCAAAAAAATTCACATGTATCAGAAAATAAGTCCTATAATTAATATGCTCTGAATGTAGAAGCATTACATCCTAGTAAAATGCTTGTCCAAAACCTCTGATCCTCCTTTGTTTTTTCATAAAGTTCAAGCAATGAATTGCTTCTTTGGTATCTGTATATAAAGACAAGTCTTTAAAGAAACAAATGAAAGCATTGACCAAAGCATTAACATCAAACCTTTACATCCCTAATTGGCTTTTCCAACTTAAAATTCTTTGTGGGCATCAGGGAAATAAGAAAAGAAAAAGGATGTAAGGATTCACCCCATTAGGTCTGAGGAAAACAAGAATATGTCTCCCTGTTACAAAAGAAAAGAAATAATATACCTAGTAGAGTGGAGAAACAGGAAGCCTGAAAAGAATAACTCTCTTTGCAATGCCAAGATCAGTGTCTGCTTATGTCATTTGCCATATTATCAAGTGTCTTTATTGCAAAATTTCTCAGTATTTCACTGATGAGCTGGTGCACAGCAAGGTCTGTGCCAGATTGTCCCGTTTCTCTTCACTCCATTTGGGACTTACTCAACCCCAGAAAGTACTAACTAAACGTGCCATTTACCTGCAAGTAATGGCTGTTGATTAAAATCTGTTTTGTATGAGGCAATGGGAAAAAGGATATTTTTTGTTGCAAGTTCATCTTCAGTAATATCAATTCTTATTTAAGACCATTTGTATCTAAGCTTCTGCCTCTGTCTTCTACTCCGGTACCAAATCAGGCAGCTATCACTGTAATGCTTCTGAAAAGAGTTCCTGACATAATTTTTTATGATATGGAGATAAAATGTCAGTCAATGGACAAAAATAGGATTGATCTGAAAATATGAAGCAAACCTTTTTGAACCCTTTTTTTTGTTCCCCATCACAATGATCTGAAAGCTCACATGGAGAAAAACATTACAGCGTAGCAGCTTTGAATTGTATTTCAAACTGAAGTTTGGGATTTTTTAAACTGACATTTCTGAGCTACCTGCTTTTGGTAATCATCTTGCAAATTATGTCATGTCCCTGCAACACTAACATAATGTGAAGGAAAGAAGTGATAAAGCGTATCTTTATCCAGCTGTTATGCAAATTTACAATCAAAATAGGAATTTTAATGTTTAAAAATTTAAGAACTTTTTTAAAAAATAAAGCATTTAAAGTCTTTCTTTTGAATTTTTTACTCTTTTCTTTTTGAATTCTAAAGATATTAGTACCACATGTGATGTCATTTCCAGCAAGGTGATTCTGAGTAGCAAATCAGAAATATCCTTTGCAATTTGTGTTATATTTAGTCTGTTTCTGTAAGCGGTATTTCTCATACTCATGGAAAACCAAGTTAAAGAGAGAAACAAAGACGCTTCTGAATCTGACGTGAAATTAGGAACTCAAAGTTCAGATACAAATTTGAAAAAAGTTTGGGCTAGTATTCAGGTAAATCATGGTTCTGTGAAGGAGTTTATGTCTTGCAAACTTTAAACATCACTATTACAAGCAAATAACATAAGTTCCACAGTGGGATAAGATCATAATTCTCAGTAAGACATTCCTATGAGGATTAATAAGGAAATTTCCCTGTCTGACCATCCTGGAACCACTCTGGCAGTCCTCTCACACCACCTGAGCTGGGACCCAGGCTCCTTTGCAGCCACATCCCCACACTCGCAGCCACACCCCCACACTCACAGTCACACCAGGTTTCCTCACAGACTCGACCCCAGGTTTTTCACAGCCGAGTCTCAGAGGTCCAGATCATTAAAATCATTTAGTCCTGATGCAATAACTAAGTAACAAAATAACAGCTCGAGCTGGGTGCCCCAGGCCCTTTGTTATGCAAAGGGTCAGCAGTTCCCAGCCTCTCACCTCGGGCTCCGGCCACCCAGTGCTCAGCCTGCAGCTCCCACTGCATCTGCACCCTGAGCTACCTGCACTGAAGGTATTCCTTAACAGGTTTTTGCTGAATTTGATCTGGTATCAGAATACACTCTTTTTCAAATTAATATTTGATCTAGAGGTAAAATAAGATAGTGTCGTATTTTATGAGGAAAACTACTCAAAACTCAGAGAATGTCCTCTGAGCCAGATTTAGTAGCATTTTTCAGGTTTAAGTTCCCAGAACAGAGACCTCTAATGCCATTTGAGATTCCCTAGATTATCCCAAGTAGCCTCCTACTGACAGTCCAGAAGGCAATATGGATCATTCATAGGTTTTATGTCATGCTTGACAGCTTCTTATAGATATCTTGGATACCTCAGGGCTTCTCAGATATCACTAAGTGTTTTTGCATCAGGGGAACTAAGATGACCCTTGTTGCTTTTCTCTCTCTAATCAGGTTTGAAAGAGGAAGCAAAACACATTTGAGCAATAAGCAGTTCTAGTAATTGAGACAGCTTTTAGACCACTCTTTTCCTTTCAGTTCAGACTTTATTCAATATTCCCACGTTAAAAATCTTGTTTAAGGAGAAAGAGGAAAGATAACTTCTGCATAAAGAAAATTATTTATTGTTAGTGTAGTGGCTATTTTAACAATCTAATCTAGAAAGTATTATTAGTTTAGGTCAAATTATTACAGAAAAAGAAATAATGTTTCTCTACCAAAAAAAAAGTTTCAACAAATTAAAACAGTTATCGACACATTTAACTTTCATGCTTTTTCTGATATTATCCCTTCTCATGCTTCTCTACGTCCTAGGATCAATTTCATTCTGGTGTAGGAGTTACTACAGTGAGTTGTCAGCAGCAGGAATCTTTCACCAGGAAGAATATTGTTGATGTTAATATTGAGATTTTCTTCTTCCTTGTTCCAATATTCACGAAGAATAATTTTAGTATGTTTGTTAAAATGATTTTACAACTTTCTCTTTCTTCATTGATCTGCAACTGCATATATATTTGAATATAATATCTATGATAGCTTTTAGGTATGTTAGATAATACTTTTTTTTAATTTGGTACCCCTAAAACCAGTTTTGTCCAGCTCCAGATATGCATTTCTGTAACTGTTCATGTGTCTCCAGTGCCTTCCTGTACACAGCCTTTATCACTCCACTCCTGCACTGCATCCCCACTTCTCTAAGCTTCTGCTATCCGACCAGGCCTGCGTTTTTCTGCATCATTATCTTAGAACTGTAAACACCTCATTCTTTGTAAAAAACCCCACCCTACTTGTCACTACTATCTCTATAAAACTGTAATTGCACTGTATAATAATAGGCAAAAAAAAAAAAATAGCCATAGCCACCTCATCAGAAGAAAAATTGCTCTTCCAGGTAAACCAAATAAAACAAAGTTGCTGGCAGGCCAAAAAAAGTCCAGAAAAAGGAATCCTGACAAGCCTCAGTCCTGAGACCTTGCAAGCTTATTGCAAAGCCTGTGGCCTTTACTAGTTCTAGGTAGAGTGTATCCTAGATCACAGAATTACAGTATTTGCAGAGAAGGAGGTATTATCTCATATGTAGCACTATTTTTAGATGCATGAAATTTCACCTAGTACAAATAAAACTCAAATTTTAGGTTTTTTACCTTCATGAATGATTTGAATTTATGAAGGATTTGAAACCATTCATTAAAGAGAAACATATACCCAGACTATGGAACTTAAAACAATCCACTATTTTTCTGAATCTGGAAAGCAGAAAATCAAGCAAGACTGCTGTTATCCTGGGCTGAGTCTTCTACCAGAACAAGGGAGACTTTGAGATGGCAATTGCAGATGCCTTAGAGACATTAGCTTTCTTTGTTCTATTGGTTTGGTCTATTGGTTTGTTGGTTTCCTAAGTGGTGTGTATCTGACAGGTTGTGAAATCCACCTGTACAGCTTATTTGAATCTAAGCATGGTAATATTTTTAAGTTTATATTGATTAATCAGTAAAGATGCCATGGCATGAGGTGAGAATACAGTTCAAAATGATGGTTTTCTTGTTTCTGATGTGTGTAAAGAGCTTTCACATATAAAAAAACCCCAACCTGTTTTGTTGGGGTTTTTTTCTCCTAATGTGTGTCATTTAGTAGGAAATCTTGTGCTGTTTCGTCAATGTATTTTTTGATGCCTTAAGAAACAAGCAGAAAACAGTATTGTGTTAAGACTCCTGAATCTGTAATGGTGGATATTGGACAGCTCAGGAGAATTTTCTTTATTGAATTTCCCCTGAATTGTCTTGGGGTAAATGACTTAGCAGATGTGGGATATATCTATCAAAGCTCACTGGTATAAAAGGACAGCAGGCATGGTTTTATGTTATTCTCGTCTACCTTTTTAATCCTCTTGTCACAAGTAAGTAATGAAATAAGCATTTATTGAGCATTCCATTAACAGGAGGAATTCTGGCAAAACCTTGTATAAAAATGTCAGAAGACAGATGATATTGTATCTTCAAATTTCTCCACTTGTACCTACAATACAAAACCTGAAGTAGACTTCAGAACAGGTTTACAGTAGTTAAATTTTGTCTCTCTTTAAGTTGATATATCAAGGCAGGCTAGGGACTAATGCCTGACCCTGGAGTCATCTGGAAGAAACTTGTTATAAACCCGCATTGACTCAATAGATAAGATTTGTCTTGGAGAGATCTACTTGGAATAAACCAAACCTGAGAGATGGACCCAAATTACAGTTAAGCAGAGTGAACAACAGCACTTCGTGTACCGCATGCTTGTGTGCCATGGACTGGTTTCGGCCCCAAGCCTGAGTAGCATGGCATGGCTTATAGACACAGACCCAACCCTCCTGCCCTCCCCATCAGGCTTGCCACAATGCATTGCTCATTGCAAATAGCTCTTAGCACATGGGAATGACCAAATCGGGGTCAAGCACTGTTTCGAGTGGTGGCTGGCACAAATTAAATGATGGGATGTGCTTTCCTAACACTTTAACACGATGGTTTTAACAACCATGTGCATGTACCCATAATACACCCTTTTAAACTTTCCTGGAATTGGCATAGACTTGCAGATTTGATGCTCAAGATTTATCCTTCCACTTCTACATTTAGCAGTATAGAGATATACAGAGACTTTTACCTGCATTGCTTTTACCATGCAACTTTTACCTGCACTGCTTTTATTGAATTGCTTGTAGCTTGGCCTGAAGTGTTCACAGTAGGCTTACAAAAAGACAAACTGAGACGCTGCTGCATATCACAGTCAATATTTTTATTGACCTAGCAGACTGCAACACTGAGCACCTGGATGCATATTAAGTCAGAGAATGTGCTGAGAATCTGCCTTCTGAAAGGGATCAGAGCTCAACCCTATGCCTTAAACAGAGCCCAAGCGTATAGATAAACAATACAGAAAGTAATTATGCTTTAGACTCACATGTGCTTCACAGAATGACAAGCTTGCCGTGTTTAACCTTTGCTTAACACTGAAAAGTTTTCAACAGTTTGATTATAAGTGCAACATGAAGCCACTATGAGCAGAAATAAATGACTGATGATGCAGTTGTGGCCTCTCCTCTTTCATTGGTGTTTGTCTACATTGTAAAGGCACCATGTGGCTTTTCAGACATCTGGTAACAGCTGATCATATCCAGGACAAAGACAGCAGGACTTCTGTTTGTCCAGATTGCAACACAGCACTAAAACAGCAATGAGGAATCTTGAATTTTACTTGACTCTATCAAGTATTATCACCCTCCTCCTTTCAGAGTCATTCGAGTATTAAATGAAAACCAGAGCGCACTTATGAATACGTTGTTCCAGTTCTGTACATGCTGTACAATTAAGAAGATGTTACACCAGTAACTGATTACCAAACTGCAGCCAACTGTAAGGGAACACACAAAACTATATTCACCATTTGTTAAGTAATTTAAAAATTAATAATAAAATTATAAAAAAAAAATTCCAAACAAGTTTAAGGGTGACTAGAAGGACAAATTTCGGTGGATTTTATTGATAGATTTTGTTTACTGCTCTGGGGCACACTCTTACAAAATGTGCTGTACAGAAAAAAGGAATTAAACCAAGCTAGAATGGCTCAGGGGCCTCCCAGGGCTTTTAAAGTAATGTTTTAAAATTATGTCTGGAAAGGGTAGCTTGGGATTCAGCATACACCTGTAGGCTGTAGCAAATTTAGGCCTAATAGATCTAAAACAATGTAAGCAAGCTAGTGCAGATAATGAATTTGCCTTCTGAACATGTGTTAGCAACAGATTTTCTAATGTATAGATGATGTAAATATATGTACAGTTAATAAAAAGAATAAAATTAAGAGACTGAATATACTTATTAACAGCATATGAGATGACATTAAGTGCCATCTGTCTGTTCAGGAGCAAAATATTTTTTTGGTTGTTATACTGGTTATGCTTGAAGAGTTAGGGCTAAAACTTCCATAGCATTTAAACAAAGAAGGCAGCACCACTCCTCCACTACTCCCAAATACTTTTCTCACAAACCTATAATGAAGTGGGGTGGCTTAATAAATTGAGACTCTGCAACCACTTTAGGAACCTCTGTTGTAGTGACCAGTCTGAAATAAATTTAAAATTCTATTATTGACTTTACTCATTTAAGCACTAGATACAGATACAAATATTGCATCCGGTATAAACATATAACAGACTAGAAAATGAGTTTTGTTCATTACAAAATCACAGGGCTGAATTTCAAAGGAAGGATGTTCTCACCAAGTACTAAAACTGTATTTGTGTGAAAACTTGAGTAACCCTCTGAATTGTAAGTAACTTTCAGAGTTAATCCTCTCAGATTCAAGGAGGATTAAACAGTTCTAACCATTTTCCATTAGTAAGGAGAATTCTGCTGAAACAGTTTGGGTCTGGGTTTTTGTTGGTTTTTTTTGGTTTTTTTAAACTTGTCCATAGATATAGAAACCTACACTTATTGAGTGAGCAAGTGATTCAGGGTCTAGTCCAGCTGTCAGTTAAGCCAATGAAAGTTTTGCCATAGCTCTCAATAGTGCAAGATCAGGAAGGGTTTTTGTAGTGTGCAACAGGAATTAAAGCATGGTCTTAGCATTTCCATACAGGCTCCAGCTGTGAAAGGCATTGTGCTGGTTCACAGCATCCTTTAGGTTTCCCTACATTTCTCTGAATAAAATGTACATTTGTCTTGGTTGACCAGCAACTGAACACAAGACACTAAGAGTAGAATTGGATCTCAATTTAAAAAGGCACTACTGATGTAAAATTGTCCCTATTTCTGGTAGTTTTAATTAAAAGAAAGAAACTCTTTGCTTTCTCCCCTCAGAATTACTTTTAGCCTTATGAGGTTTTATTAAACTGCCAGAGTCTTCATAGAAAAACTGAAACTTACCGAAACACCTGAACTCCATATATTGACATTAGGCAAACACCCTGCTGGACAATGGCATCTTTTTAAATACAACAAGCTAAGGACATTGGTGGTTTAAAATCTATAAGGAGATGTACCATCTTCCATTAGCCACTTGGAATTGCCAAAAATGTTAGACAGTTTTTTGAGCATGCAAACCCTACTTGCAAACCTTGTCCTGTCCTTGTTATAAAGAATAATTCATCCTAAAGGGTTCCAGAAATGCATGCAGAGATGTGAAGAAATTCCCTTGGTGGCTAAGAGGTTACCAAAGGGTACTTTTTAATCCTTTTGAGACCCCTGATATGTTTATACTTCTTCTTATGCTGCATAGACATTAATTCCAGTAGTGTATTCTGTCTAAGTACTTGTCTGCTTGATATTCAAAGTTTTTTCTTGAAGGTAATTGAACTAAACAAGAAAAGAATTAAAAGGATTAGTCCACTCTCAAAGAAATATTTTAGGAAATATTTTTGGAATGTTGCACATTAATAATGTCCAGGGGTTGTTAATGTCCTTTTTGAAAATAATTCCTACTACCTCAAATAAATCCAGATTAGAATAATGAACAATCACAAAATAAATATGGAAAAGTAAACAATAACATTTCTCATACTTCAAATGTCCCCCCCATCTCAGACTTTTAATGTTCAAACTTAACAGTATCAGTATAAATGTAAATTTTTAACATAAGATGAAAACCAGGAATTTTTTTGCAGATGTGAAGAAATATTTTTCAGAAATAAAATTGTGCCTCA
This sequence comes from Mohoua ochrocephala, assembly GCA_013398855.1. NCBI lineage: Eukaryota > Metazoa > Chordata > Aves > Passeriformes > Acanthizidae > Mohoua > Mohoua ochrocephala. The sequence continues at coordinate 22,927 of VZTA01024008.1, read as the reverse complement.
TTTAATCTTCTCCATGGTAATAAAGTATTCTTTTTATTATATTGTATTTTCAATATGCAATACAGAAAGTTGTAGGAGATGGTCCTTGACCTTCAATTCGTTATCATTCCTTTTATTTAATTACATTTTAGATAGACATGAGAAACTAGAGCTTAGAAGGTAACATGACGAAGTGACTCACCTGAGTCCATAAGGCCACAACAATGTGACAGCATACTACATATTGATTGAAATTTACCTGTATTGACTCTTAGTCCAGGGCTGGGCCACCATATATTTGCTATGTCACTATCCAACAAAAACTCCGTGTATAATGTGCATATAAAAACCATGTATAAATGGGCAAACAGTGTCATATGTGATTTTATTCAAGCTTCTTCACCCTGAATTTGGGATTAGGGTAGAATAAGGAATGTTTTGAAATGCGCTATATACTTTGTATGTGTCTTGTAAATTAATGGAGAGCTGTTTAAAGACTGGTTTAGGCATCTTAAGTATTTTAGTGGAGCAGTTTTTTCTTTTTTTCCCCCACATGTTAAGCCAGGTGCCACAGTATCTGTGAACCCAGATGTCCAAGCTCAGGACCCATAAATTTTCTGATAATGTGCTAAAACAGTGATTATTTGCATTACAAGCCAAGTCTTTAACAGAAAGACAACTACTCATAAATAAACAGCATACATAAATGCATGTCATGTATTGATGGAGAAGATTTTTGTATCATAACTAAACATACATTAATAATATACCTTAACGAGCATAATTTTTATAAGTCCAGATCATTATCCATTTTGTTTTGATGATAGGCTGTTTGGTCAGTTTACTTTGTAGTGCTCTAACAATGGCACTGAAGAAGTAAGCCCTCATTTGCTAATGTACATATGTATGTATATGCTGATTATATGGGACTTTATATGTATTTATAAATCTCCGTGTGTGTATCACTATGTATTTGCAAACTTCTGTATGCATCTATATATGTGAGCAGAAGTATATAAATAACTAGATTCCTATACATATACATACATAACACATTGCAAATATTTAAATATTCTAGATCTGCAGCACATATGATCTTTCAGAATATCTTAGATTCCCCGTGGTTCTTATAAAAACAGTTGATGGCTTTCGTCTTTATGTACTGAAGCAGTGTCCATAACTTGCACACTCAAAGAAACAACAGCACTGACACCCTTGTTAGTAGTCTTAGAAAAAAAAAAACTTGTTCAAAAAGAATCACAAACTGAATCTAGCCTGTATAACCTTAGGCCACTGAGACATGAGCCTGGGGCACTTACCTGTCATGTATCCCTTTACACCTCTAAATCCCCACAGTAACAGACCATCTGCACCCATAATCAGACGGCCAGACTTTAGAGCAATACACCTTGTTTATAAAGGGCAATTCTAATTTACAACCAACTCTTTTTTGGGAGGTACTTTGGGAGCAAACCTCTGATGCTTTCAGATCAGCCATCTGTCTCCTCTCTTGCCAAGTTACCTCTAGGTTATGCTCTTTCCCCTCCTCAGCATATTATCCTGTCTCTTGCACACTCACATAGAGGGACTATCAAGAGAAAGGGCATTTTAGCAGTTAAAAATTGTCCGAGAATATATGTTTAGATACTCTTCTGAGCAATGGTTTCAACAATGGGATGAGGCAGCTTTAGGTACTTTCTGCTGTGGTATTTGCTGTTTCTTGTGGCCTTGATTATCAAGGGGAGAGGGGGTGGTACAGGGACAGACCTTTTGCACAATCTAAAAGCATCCACACTACCCACCTAGGTCTGCACTGTGGGGTTCCTGAGGGCTGGAACATTCCTGTGTGTCCCTGGGCAACTCTACAAACCCATCACAATGCCTGCAAGCAGCTCTTCAGAATAAATCATCTTTCTTCCTTTGCAAGTTGCTGCTGCATTCAGCTGTTCAAGGATGGTCTACCAGAGAATTTCATGCCAGCTTTACTCACCTGCAAAGTGCCTTGTAAACTGTAAACTCGGTTTACAGCAAGCTGGTTGGTACACAGAAGTGTAGTCATTAGGCAAATCCAGCACTTTGGAACATGCACTTCCTTAAAGGTAAAGTGCCCAAGCCATGGCAGGCCGTTTGCTGTTCCTGCTGCCTTTGTGTGTGCTGATATGTTGCAGAGGTGCGGCGAATTTTGAACAGATAACACAGGCTAAATTAATTTCTGGAAGAATATGAAATGGAATGAAGAATTCAGCAGAACTCTAGACAGCATAACATATCAGTGCTCTAAGCACATACCCCATCCATAAGTGATAGAATCCACAAGCACTGGAATCTCTACTGCACTAGAAACGATGTCAGCACTTATGTTTCTGGAAAGAAATACAGGAACACGGGAATAAAATATAGAGGTTTAGGGAAAAGATGGCTAGATTACGTATTTTGATATTTGTAAAGAGGCATGAAATAATTTTTGCTGCCTTTCTTCAGCAGTTTGATAGACGGTGACCATTGTAAAACTAGCTTCAATACAATCCATTACAATCCACACATCTATGCTGAAAATCTGTTAGTCTTCAAAGTAACATAGTTAAAAAATTTCATGTTAAATTCACATTTGTATCAGCTACATAATAGAACAAGCAAAGGAAAAAAAAGCTGAAGAATACCTTTAAGAAGAGCTACAGTGAGTGGATTGAGCAGTCTGAATACTACTGATAGAATGTTGTAAAAATAGAAGTCAGCATAATCATGTCAGCTCTGGGAATATCTAACATTTTTTGTTTAAACAGATCCTAAATCTCTGTAGAGAAATTCTGTGAAATGGTACCAGGGCAATATAAAATTTGTTTTGAATAAAATGTTACACATGTTTCTGAGGAAATACCTAAATATTTATAGTTATATTGTTATTCATTATAAACGTGAAATATTCAGATGAGCTTAGTTTTATTTTATGTAGTGCCTGCATCATCTTATTTTGGCATCCGTTTCAAACATCGTCTTCTTTACTATGGGTGTCAGGGTGGGCTGAAAAGAGTAACATCTGAATTGCTCTGTTAGCATACGTCTTACATCTCTGTCTTGAGAAATCTACCTGGTCCTTGTGAGACTGAGGCCTCGTGAATTCATACCCTTTATACCGAAATTGCTACTTTGCGTGACTCTCCGTGGTGGTGCACCGTCCTCCTCCTCAGTGGTGCTATTATAGAAATATAACGTCCAATGAAGACAAAACAATTATTGATGTAGCTTATTTTTGGATAAGGAAATAGATGTTCATTCCAGAAACAATTGCATAGCTGGATGAAGCTACCAGGTTTGCACCTTCCTGCTGAAACTTGATGTGTATTACTGTTCTTCCGATCTCTCTGTTTAAATGAAATGGGTTCCCAAAAGGATGTTCAGTCCTGTGGACAGATAACCTGGACACACCTCCACTGTTGAGAGATGTTACCACCCAGCATTTCTCAACTAGACTTGATTTAGAATTGCTAAAATGTTCCCAATGCTTAGTAAAAATCCATGTGAATTCAAAACTTGTATTTAAAATGCAGGAGCTTGCCTGACCAGACAAGGAATACATTCTTCATTATTACCAGCAACTAAAGTTCAGACATTTCTTACTCTCCATTGCAAAATTTCAATTCCTGTAACAGGAGTTAATGAAAATGGGGAGGGGGGAGGGTTGATCCTTTTTTTCCCCTTTGAAAATAATTTTAAAAGAATGGAACATTTTTATCATTCTTTGCCATCATTTATTTTCCTGTTAAACATTCAAGGAAACATTGAGATTTTGCTGTGAGGGTATTTCAAAAAAATGGGAATTTATATTAAAATATGCTCCTTAAAGCATTAAATGGCTATGACAAGTTGCATTTAATTATAAGTCAGTGAGCAGGACATTCCACTCTGTTAAGAACCTGAATAGAGTACATATGACTATTGAAGATGATATGTTTTCAGAATGAGAATAAAGAAAAACAGTGGTTTGTTGTTTTGTTGGTTTGGGGTTTTTTTATGAAATATAGATGCAATTCATGTCCCAAGTTATTTCTGAATGCCACAAAATAATTCTCTGAAGTGTTTTTTTTCTTGTATCAGTGAACCAGTTGAGTCAGAAATGAGACTTCTCTAACCTTTGTCTACTTTTAGTGTCACATTCTGTTTAAATCTTTCTGTGGTACCTAAACACTTAGATTATTTTCTTCCATTTTCAGGAAGCTCAAATTGGAAGTGCCAAAATATTTTGATATAAGTTGTTCTTCAGGGAATTTGGCTTAAAAGTACTACTGACATAGTAGAAAATATCTGAAAATCTGTTTTCCTGTGATTTTCTCTTCAATTTCAGTGGTCAGAGATTCAGGAATTAAAGTACTTCAGATACTCTTCATATCGATATTATTTTTTACTATTTTTTGGACCTTCAAAATAATGTTTTCTGCTTGTTCTTTATTTTTTAAAGTTTGCTATTAAAGAGAACATTGACCAATGTGCATTTTACAGTGCAAGTGCCACATATAAGTTAGCAATCTATATGCAAAAGGTGACAAAAAGTGCCAAGTATTATAATCTTCTATGATAAATAATGACTGAACGAGTGTTTGACCCTGAATCATAAATTCTTGCTGTCATATTCTATATTGAAAAAGTTGAAAAGTTCCATTTTATGAGAAGCCATGTGCTATGGCATATGTATGAGAACAAACTTCCTTTATCCTTTGAATTATTAATTAGGATTTTTTCCCCCCCATGAATTGCAATTTTGTCAAACCTATAGGTTCTGAAACAATGATTCATCATGAAGTCTTTAGAGTAGTTCTAGCTTCAGATACCTAAAATATTTAATGGAGTAATAGAATTTTTCTTTGTTTATACAAAACTTTATAAATAAAATTATCAATTTTTTTCCCTCTAAAACTAGAACCAGCATAATTTCTTTATGATTTTTAAAAGAATGTTGAGATATATTATTCTTGTGAAGCTGTAAATACACCACTGATTTTGAGTAAACACACACTCAAAAAGGTCTACTCCATTCTGGAAGCCAAACAGGGTGAGATTTGAAACAGAAAGAGTCCACTGTAGATGTCTCCCCTTGTTTCCTGAGTAAAATCAAGAGGAATCATCCACATGCATCAGATCAAGGAAATAAAAAATCAGTCAGTTTTACACTGTAGGCACTAACTCAGACTTACAGGCATCTCTCTGACTGTAGTAGGAGCCAACGAACAGCCATAGCGGGCAAAGGCTGAATTGCTCATTGACTTCAGCCAACAGCGTGAGGAGCTGAATGCTTTGTCTTGCTAACAGCTGTAGGTCTGTTTGTTGCTTGCATCTATGGCTTCGTCATTTTAAACAACTTTCTTCTGTTCCCTGGAAAAATCCAGATTTTATTTTGCTTCTTAAAACACGTGCTAGTTTAGTAATACAGACTGAGCCCCTCCTGAACACATGCAACCCACAATTTTCTGAGTTTTGCAGCTTAGATGAGCTCCACAGAGCTTTCTAAGAGATGGCAAAAGGGGTAATCCAGATAGCAGGGCAAGCATGCTGCCAAATTTAAAATTATCTCTCCGAGGTATGGACAAGCTATGGCTTTCTGCCAAATGACTGTATGATTAACACAAAGAAAGCAATGCGTTTTTTCTCTAGACTCATTCTGAAATTTATCCTTTCCTGTCTGTCAAAACACAAACCCAAACAGCTGAAAATAGTGTAAGCAGACATGAGAAAAAAGCTTACATTTTTGGCCGAATTTTATAGAAAGTCCTAAAAATAAAGACTTCCAATATCTCAGATAATGTGGATATGGGAAGTTCTGTCATCCATTTCCTTCTCATGAAAATTTGAATTTTAGTAGGACTATTTTTTATTACATTTTCTTTCTCCAGTGTATTAAAACACTTCTTTAGTGGAAGGAGAAAGGCAAGGAAGAAATAAAAAATAGAAAAATATGGGGGGGGGGGGGGGGGGGGGGGGTGTGGGACTTTGTATTATCACAGATAATAGAAAGAAGGCAGCATGTTATAAAAAAGATTTGATTTCATCACAGTCATGTTCCCATGCAGATATGTCCACCCCGTCAGATATTCTCTAGAATCAAAATTTTAGAAAAGGGAGTAAATGTCAAAAAAAATCTGTATCCGATGTTTATCATAGAATCATAGAATGATTTGGGTTGGAAGGGACCCTAAAGATAATTTAGTTACTACCCCCTGCCATTTACAGGGACACCTCCCATTAGACCTGGTTGCTCAGAGCCCCATCCAACCTGGCCTTGAACACCTCCAGGGATGGGGCATCCACAACTTCTCTGGGCAACCTGTTCCAGTGCCTCACCACCCTCACAGTAAAGAATTTCTTCCTAATAACTAATTTAAATCTATCAATTTTCTGTTTGAAGACATTCACCCTCGTCCTGTCACTACATACCATTGCAAATAGTCTCTCTCCATCTTTCTTGTAGGCTCCCTTCAGGTACTGGAAGGTGTCAGAGACTGAAAACAGTTCATGCCTCAAACACTGATATAAAGTTTTGCTCATTATAAAGAAGCTACAACCAAAGAAGCCTCCCTGACGACTGGGACTTTGGACTGAAAGTCAAACTGCTGATTAGATAAAGGGAAACCTGTTGTTCAATCATCCCTGGCTGAGTTTGGGGTAGGGGGAGAGCACAGCTCACAGAAGCCATGTTTACACAGACTCTCCCCACAGCTGAGAGAGGAGGAGGAGATTTCGGGTACATGGCGTAAACTCTGGCCAGAGGCAAGAAATACCCATCCTCCGTTACACAAACCGTCCCAGCTGTGGAACCCCCAACCCCACAGGCCACATCCGCGGGACATTCACATGAGAGACAGCTGAGGGGGTGCCTTAATGCATCAAAGCCCCCCCAAAGTGCCCCTCTGAGTTATTCCTGAAGCCTTGCACCACAGGACTGCACGTGATGCAACAAACCTGGAGTCTGTTGTAAGAAACAATGACAAACTCCCCCCTCCCAGGGAGGGGCCTGGGTTTTCCTACCTGGCCTGAGCATATATTAACCCATCAGATTCTATGCTTTTTGGGGGAGCCTTCACCACCAAGAAGACCAGCTGGAGAGGATCAACGGAACACCATTGGCATCTACGGAGGGGTGATATTTTCCTTATTCTGTCCCTGTCACTCTCTTTCTGTCCCTCCCACCTATTTTCTACTTCCTTCTTTCTTTCTTTTCTTTCTTTTCCTTCTTTCTTTCTTTCTTTCTTTCTTTCTTTCTTTCTTTCTTTCTTTCTTTCTTTCTNTATTTCTAAGAACCTCAATAATCGGATCTTGACAGAAGGCCACAACCAGGTCACACAGAAGCCTTCTCTTTTCCAGGCTGAACAAATCCTATTCTCTGAGCCTTTCCTCATAGGAGAGGTGCTCCATCCTGCTGATCAACTTGGTGGCCCTACATTGGACTTGATCCAACAGGTTCATGCCCTTCCTGTGCTGGGGACCCCAGAGCTGGATACAATACTCAACATTTAAACTTAAACTTAAGTTTCTTTATATACTTCATCTAATACTGAAGTACTAAGGCCTGAACCAAATTTCCCCCATAGGTGAACCTTCCACCCAAATGTTATATATATATACTCGCTCATTGACAAAGTATTGTTATACATGTTCACTTATAGGAAAAACATGTGTTTACCTTTCTGTATCTAGAAATTGGATAGGGCCACATCTGGCCTTATCAGTGGGGCATAGGATCAAAGACAACTCTCTTGGTTCCTCATTGAGCCCTGGCAGGCTTTGGGAGAAATCCAGCAGGAGAATGAGCCCATAATTAGAAATTATGTCAGCTTGTTTATTTAACAGTATAAAAGCTGGGCTATTATCACAGCAAAGAGGGGGAACCTCATGACCTGCAAAGGTGGATGCACTGTAGGATTTTCCAGGTACTGTGAGCAGTTCCCCAGTCCTTCGCTGTGACAGCTTCCCCCGATGGCCGATGTTTCTTGGACTTGGATGATGGCAAAGTATTGGGGAAACTGGTGATGTACAGTTCCCAACTGGTGATGTTCAGTTCCCAGTTACCGAGCATGGTCCTCCAGTCCTTTACTGTGACTCTCCCACTCCTGATGTTTGTCAGACTTGGATGATGTATCTTTATTGGGGTAACTGCTGATGTATCTTTCTTAATCACTATAGTCACTCTTTCACAGTTACAATTATGTACATTGCTTAGCTTATCCTTTTGTGATTCATTGCAGTTGTACTAAATTACATTATACATTATACTAAATCACACTTGCTAAAGTTGGTGTCTGTGGCTTTGTCTCTGACCCTACCTACCAGCAAAACAAATACTAACACAGTACTGCAAAGAAAATACGACTCATTTTCATCAAAGAGTGACTATTTCACTCGGAAATATTAATTTAATAGCAGACTAGCCCTGATTTACGGGAATAAATCTCTGATTCATTAAAAAAAGGAAAAAAAAAGGAGAAATAAAAAAATATAATAAAAAGAAACATAAAAGAAATTCAGATCCTGTTATCAAGGAATTAAGAAAAAAAAAAAGATAAACTGAAAGTATTTAGAGATTGCAAAACATATCCTGTCTCCCACTCTTTTCATTTATTTCCCAGAAGCTATGTTCAGGTACAATTTTTGCTATTGTTTTAATAAATCAGAACTATCAGTTCCCGCCAACTCTGATTTACCAAAATCCACAAGCTCTTCAAGTTTGAACCTAATGACTCTGTTATTGTCAGTAAAATAAATAGAACTGGGACACAGATTTAAACCCTGGACATTTTCTTCACTCTTTAATAGTGAGCTCTAGCCTCTGGCATTGTTTTGGCTTGTGTGAACTAGCGCTCTTCCAGGTAATGTTTAGACCATTGATGGTTCCCAGGAGGCAGGAGAGAAAAAGCCATATATTCTGTGTATACTATGTATTGTATATATTCTGGACCTGTGATGTGCCAGTAGTCCTTAATGCTGGAGAATGAGCCTATTTTATTTGATAATATAAACGTATCCAGTGAAACTTGGGCTGCTCACAGTAACTCTGCCTCTAATACTTTACCACCCTGGACATAAATCTAGACACAAACTAGTTTTTATTTCTAACCTACCAGAAATACTGTGGAGGTCATAATTTTTACTGAACACTCACGTCCTTATGGGTCCTTAGCTTTGCTATGTGCAGTTTTCTTGGCACTTAAGGAACCAAAGAGCCAAGAAGAAGTCATAAACATATCATTTCCCATAATCCACTCAGATCTTTTCCACACAGAATCTGCAGGCAGTCTGTTTGGGTGCCTAGTGGTAAACTACCCAGCTAGTTGCATGTTGGTGCCCTAATGTACCTCTAGGGCCTTCAAAGAAACCATCTAGAGCAGCTGTGGCCTTCAGTCATGCCCAGGTTCTGGGTTATTATTTTGCGGTTTGATTTAAAAGCAAATCTCGGAGCTGAGAGTTGATGGAGTTGGAAGAAACAACTGGATCTATTCAAGGTTTTCTGTATTTAATATTAGAAAAACCTTTGTAGCTGATCATTAAACAAAGATTGGGGTTGTGGTACTTTCGAAAGGTCATATTTAGTGGAAATAATAACAATTTTAACCGCCTACTTAAATGACAATAATTTAACTCCATACTCTTGCTCTTGACTAATTTTCAGACAAATTAGCATCTGACATTCCTCTGAACAAAAGGAGGCAATTTAGGCAGCATTGCTCTGTTCTGAAATAGTTATTAATGTGTTTTTAAATAAACTAATATTTGGAAACTGGTAATGACTTAATTTTGTCTGCATCTGTCAACCAGTGATATATTTATATAAGTCTTGCTATACAGTATGGAAAGAGAAGTGCAACATGCATGGTCTTCTACTTTTCTCTTTGATTGTACTATTTTTAATCTGTACCTTTGGGAAAAAATACCTTTAGCATCAGGACTATAACTTTACAAACTGTAAAAAAAACCCCCCATATCATAGTCAATTTATTCCTAGGAGAGTCACCATAAAAACCAAACAAGGCTTTTTAATGCTTCCCCCCTTCTTTTTGCTGCTAGCTGACTCTACAAATATCACATATATTGTTTTCATTTCTTTACATTGTAACCCACCTGAGAGTTCATAAAACATGTGCTTGTTCCTTGTGATTCGGCAAACTCAGTAAATGGTAGAAATATATTAAGTTTGTACATCCCTAGTAGAATTATCAGGGAATAAGAAACAATGACCCCTACAAGAAGTCAGAATTCAACACGGATGTAAAGGAGATTGATCATACTAAAAGAAACCTACCAGAAGAAAACAATACAGCGCTCAACTTTTTCAGGTCTCAAGGCAGCTGTCTAGGCAGTTGAAACTGCAGCCATAGCCACTTGTCATTATTTTTGTCTAAATAAATATTTAAATATAGTTTGTGACAGAATTTTTTCTCATGGACAGTAAGAGTTGCAACAAACTTCTTTCCAAATATTTGCTAGAGGCTAGAAAAATCCATCTCATGTGGGAAATGAATTTTGGAATTATCCAAGTCTTTACATGGGGAATACAGACTTATGAAAATATTCTCATAATATGTATGCCTGCACTTGCACAAAGTTATGTGCAATGGACTTGGTCTATAATGGCACTTTGCCTTTTTCCAGATGTGGCTGAAGAGATAAAAATCAACATTGGTGACTTCTTTTCATTTTCTCACCAACATGTAGGTGAGACATGTAAATAGTCATTGTCGTGGCATAAAATCTGATTCCTTGCTACAGAACATATAGATTCTTTAATTACCTTGTTCTTTGTTCTGTGCTTAGTTCTACATGGAAGAATTTGTAATATTTGAAAAAACGTTTAAAATTTATCCCATTTTCTTCCCTGCGGGTTTTTACTGTTAAAAAATAATGCCAACAAGATTTTTATACAACTCTGTGACCAATGATTCTTTCTGTGACCCTAGGCCTTTAAAGGTATCTAACTAGAAGGAAACTCTAACTGTGGGAATGATTTTTAGATGAGCTGAATCTCAGTCTGTAAAGTCTAAACTTAGATTTTTACATTCAGAAAATTCACTGAATAGAACTCATTTTCAGAAGAGCTAAATTCTGAGCAGTCCCTAATTAATTTGGTGAATAATATTTGATAATGGGGAAACGCCATTAAAACCAATCAAATATGGTATTACTGTTTTAAATCTATAGGGAATTACTGTCCATGCACACACACACACAGAAGTCCCCTCTCCAAATAAAACTCAACAACTAAAATCAACCCATCAAGCAAAGAAACAAATAAATTCTGTTTTATTGGTCTGAGATATGTACTTAATAAATAGACTGGAGCTATTTTACACTATATGCACTAATATCTCCCAAATTTCTGTCCATCATTGCTGGTACACGCCTATATCTGTTTAAGTACATTAAATTACTTATCAATAGTTACTTCACGAACTTATTCATATCCAAGTGTTCATATCCAAAAGTTCCATCATTTTGGCTTATAAGATTTTGTGAAACCTTCAGATAAAAATATTCACTCTGTTGGCATCCTGATAAATACTTATTTATTGCCTTTTTCAAATCACTTCAGGAAGGAGTAAATATCATTATATGCTTTGACAAGCAAGCTAGAATGACTGGCTGAACAAAAACCAACAAGTTCAAAATCAGTATCTTCCAAAACAAAGGCAGTAAGTACTCAATCTAGAAGATGACAACAATGCTGTTCCCCTCTGCCTGGAAGGAGTTATTTGTATGCAAATTAACATTTGACCCAGTAATTCTGGTTCAGAAGCAAGTTGGATGGAAAGTATAAAGTTACGTATAGTCTCTGGGATCATATTGCCTGGGCTTCACCAGGTATGTCTGTGCTGTTGATAAATAAAATAAAAAAGAGAGTTATGAAACAAGCTTGACCCCTTAAGGCCACACTCCTTGCTATCAGCTCACTGCGTAAATCTGTTTGGGACTGCATCTACTTACATTCATTAAGATACCATTTCTACATTTTCATGGAATAGTTTGCTTCCCAAACCTCTCCAAGGGCAGTGAGGTGGACAGTATGCCACCGTTTGGTAAGCTGCAACATCTGCACTGATCTGATGCTCCTTCAGAAAACCATCTCTGCAGCCTCAATCTTCCAATGCTCTTTCATGTGCATCCAAGGGCATGTAGCACATACACTTCCAATTTCATTCTGCCACTGTTGAGGGAAACAGCATAAGCTTTTTTTTTTCTTTTTTTTTTTTTTCCAGACATACAGAGCCGATGAAACAGCGTAAACAGCTAGGAGATAGGGAAATCCCTTTAGACTCAGAACACCTAGGACAAAAAGATAAAGCCAATCCATTTTGGGAAGAGCTTGATCAATGTGTCAAGCGTTGGACCCTAGTCTTTAACAGCATAGCCAAGGACTTCAAAACCAAAACTGCTGAACACAGAGACACTAATAAAGTTACAGAGGAGATTTTAACTCTCGTTTTTGGATGAACAACAAAAACTATAATCTCAGGTTTTATCAAATATAAATAATCCTGCATTACCCATTTAATTACCAAATTTACAATGGGCAATTATACTTTAAAACTACTGCTGCTTAACAAAACCCTAGCAAAAACTATCTCAGGAACTTATCTGGTTATACACTTGATATGGGAAAGAAGAACACTTCCTCTTTTTTAATGACTTTTTTTCTACGACAAATATTTGTCAAGATAAAAGAATGGTATTACTTTTGTCACCTTCCAATTCAATGTTTAAAGAATTAGTTTTTGCATCTCCTCTCAATGTCACCATGAAGGTCTTACCTCCACATTTCACTAGACTTGAAATTTTACACTGACTCTCGAAATGCCTTCTCAGCTAGTCTGTGGGATATTGGACTGTTGTGGTCCTAAATGAATAATCAATTTTAATAATGAATTACTTAAATGTTGAAGAGTGTAGTCCAAAAAACACAGTGGTTTTGCTGCACTACCATAGGAGAGGTCTGATACTGTATTGTACAATGAGGAACTTGTTCTTTACTCTTCATTTTTCTGCAATGATGTGACTTATTGTCTACGTTCTGCCATTCAGTTTGTTGGGGTTTTTTGGTCTACTTGCAAACCCTTAGGGTGAAATATTTAACAGACATATTCCAGTACTTCTGTAAACTCCTTTGAAAATTCATATATCATGAAATATTAATGTAAAGCACCCTGTGTCTTCTCTTGGCTGAGAACAGACAAAGCTGGTGTTGTAGTGGGTGCCTGCTGCAGGCCTGCTGGCTGGGAAGAACAAGTGGATCAGGCCCTCTGGCTTACATTCACGGGCCATGGTCCTCATGGGGGATGCCAACCACCCCATATCTGTGAGAGTGACAGCACAGCAGCACACAGGCAATCCAGCAGTTTCCTGGAGGGCATAGATGATAATTTCCTCCTCTTCAAAGTTCTGCTTGTAAGAGTCCCACGGGATAAGGTCCTGGAAGGAAGAAAGGACCAAGAAACCTGATTAATATTCAAGAATCACCCCCTCCATGCTTAAGAGCGGTCTATCCCAACAAAAGGGAAGTCAGGCAAAAAACTCCAGAATACCTGTGTCAATGAACAAGGAGTTCCTGGCCAAACTTAAACACAAAAAGGAAGTACACAGGGTGTGGAAGAAAGGAGACTTAACTTGGGAGGAATACAGAAATATTGTTTGAGATTCCAGGGATGAATTAGGAAAGCTAAAGCCCAAATGGAATTCACTGCACAGCAGTGTCAAAAACAAGAAGAGAGGTTTCTGTAGGTGCACAGGTGACAAAAGGAGGATTAGGGAAAATACGTACCCATTGCTCCACGAGATGAGGAACCTGGTTACAGAGAACATGGAACAGGCTTGTGTAAATGCGGGGGCCTCCCCAGCTGGAAAGCAGCACCTGGGTGTCCTGTTGGACACCAAGCTGAACAGGAGCCAGAAAAGTGCTCTTGCAGTAGAGAGTCTGTTGTTCCAGACTGCAGCAGGAGTGTTGCCCACAGACCAAGAAGAGTGATCCTGCTTCTCTACTCAGCACTGATGAGGCCATACCTGGTATATTGTGTCCAATCTGGGGCTTCACCAGTAAAAGAGAGACATGGACATACTAAAGATAGTCCAAAGAAGGGCCACAAAAGTGATAAAGGGACTGAAGCATCTCACATATGAGAAAAGACTCAGGTGGTTGAGTCAGTTCAGCCTGGAGAAGAGAATGCTCAGAGGGAGACCTTATCAATGTACATAAATACCTGCAGAGAGTGTGTAAAGAAGGTGGAGCCAGGCTCTTTTCAGTGGTGTCCAGGGCCAGGACACAGGCAGTGAGCACAGACTGAAGTGGAGGACATATCATCTGAATGTCAGGAAACACTGTGAGGGTGACCGATTATTGACATAGGTTGTCCAGAGAGTGTGTGGAATCTCTGGAATCTGTGAAATATCTGTGGATGTTCAAAATCTCTTTAGACATGGTCTTGGGCACCCAGTTCTAGGTGGTCCTGCTTGAGCAGGGAGAATGGAGGAGATGACTTCCAGAAGTACCCTTCCAAAATCAACCATTCTGTGAATTTTTTAAATCTCAGCCATAAACACAGAACATATACACATATTTTGTTTTCTCTCCATATTAAAGAATTAATATCTTTGAAGGAATCCATATTTTAAATTGTTATAGCTTTATAATTTCAACTTCCTTGAAAAGAATTTCAGTTTACTCAATGTCAAATCTCTTTTATTCCCATAGTGGGGCAAATTATTGATAGACAGCAGCACTCCAAACATGTTGGCACTGTGCTGAAGTAATGATCTGAAGTAATGCATAAATAATGATTTTTTTTTTTTCCTCTACTATTCCAAGATGTATATTTCCTAGTTTGCATCCACTAACATTAATCTGAATGACATAAATAATTTGCATAGAGTGATGCTTCAGAGAGTCAAGTCTTAGGAAAGTGGGACACTGGATTACTGTTACAAATTAACTGTGATGCACTTCATCTAGTGTTGCCTATAGTCTCAGTGTTAGTGCAGACATGAACTGCACAATATATTAGGCAGTCCCTGACCAAGATTTTTTAATAATGCATTGAATGATCTCTGTTACAAAGATTACAGAACTAACCAAAATTTGTAGGATGCTCATATGTTACAAAATCAGAGATGCTTAAATCAAACAAAGTTTTGAGCTACCACATGTAGTGTGGAGAATAAATGCGACCAGTCTAGTTTTTTTCCTGGTTACTTCTCAGAAAATCCTTGGTCAATAGCACTGCAGTTAGCTTTAAATTGTTGAAGGCAGAGGGTAGGAAGGGAGATACAGGAAAAAGCTCTTTATTTTTTATTGCTTACTTTTTAAAAAATTTATTCATGTATATTTATATGCTGCCTTCAGATGAGAATGTTCTTAGCATCAACTTTAAGAATATGTTTTCAGTAGTGATGATAAATTTGTGAAGCACCTACTTACTGTTCTGAACTTTGCAATTGAGAGACACATACCTTTTCCTGCGTCTGACAAAGAAAGCCTCTTATTACCTTTTAAGAAAGAATCAGTTAGGTATTTCCTGACTTGCAATGATGTGCTAGACAGTTTTAATGACTATTAAATCGTCCACATCAGTCACTGAGTCATAAAACATTTGATAGGAGATAGATCTCAACTTTTGCTTCCCCTTATTTTTGTCTTTCTTACCTTCTTACAACACAATGTTTATGAAGCCTCATCATTGCTTTTTCTCCAAGTGATATGAATTAATAGTTTGTGACTTATTTATTTTTCTAAAAAAACCCAACCAAATGTGTGGATTGATTACTTTTTTCTATTTGACTTGTTATGGAGAAACATAAATATACAACTGAAAACTCCATAAATATACAAGGTATTCAACGAGAGATGAAAGTTTCATAGCTATCACTATTTGTGGCATAGTGTCATGGTTTAACCCCAGCTGGTAAATGATGTACCTCACACCCCCACCAAAGGGATGGAGGAGAGATTTGTAAAAGTGAGAAAGCTCAGAAGTTAAGATAAAGACAGTTTAATGGTAAAGCAAGAAGGCACACACACAAGCAAAGCAAAACAAGGAATTAATTCTCTGCTTCCAATGGGCGGGCAGGTGTTCAGCCATTTCCAAGAGAGCAGGGCTCTGTCACATGTAACAGTGGCTTGAGAAGACAAATGCCATCACTCCAAATGTCCTCCACTTCCTTCTGCTTCCCCCAATTTTCCATGCTCAGTATGAGACCCTATGGTCTGGGATATCCCTTTGGTCAATTGGGGTCAGTTGTCCTGGCTGTGGCCCCTTCCATCTTCTTGTGCACCCTCAGCCCCCTCAATGTCAGGGCAGTATGAGAAGAAAAAAAGGCCTTGACTCTGTGTCAGCACTACTCAGCAATATCTAAAACATCCCAAAAATGTCAACACTATTTTCAGCCCAAATCCAAAACATGGTCCCATAATAGCTACAGTGAAGAATACTAACTCTTCTCCAGTCAAAACCAGAACACATAGCAAAAGATGGACCAAAGTCGATTATTCTTTCTATCTCATAACTCTTGGGGTATTGACAATCATTAAAAAACCAAATTTTTATTTTCAATGAAATCTTGTTGGCTTTTTCCATTTTTTAGGAAGAATCTATTCTCAGGTTTAAAAAACCCTCGTAAGGGAGATGTCTCTTTTGTTTAGCTTTGCTTTTTTTGCTTTGTTTTGGTTTGGTTTTGTTTTATTTTTCCTGCCAATTCATATAATTTTTCTGTTTTTTTACTTTTTGGCTTGGAAATTTAGGAAGCCAAACAAGAAAGCAGATTTTTGTATATAATGTTTTCTTTCTTCAGGATTTCTAAATTCATTTAGAGGAAAACTAATGTAAATAGTGGATTCAACTGTCAAAGCAGCTCCATTTGCCTGACTGAAAATTGATTCCACTAAGTCTTCTTACTGCTTTTATGAGTGCATCTGGCAGTAAGAAAATATAGTAATAAATTTTTAGTTTGTTTTATAAGTGACAAGTAAAAGTAATAGGAAAATATAAACCAAGAATTAGAATAAATACCTGTTGAGCACACAGGTATCGATGACAAGGTATGTTAATACATAAACATTTGAACAATATCGAAAGCAAATCCAGCTCCAGAATATCCATGTCATTCTTAGATACTGATTTTCCAATGTGCATGTTTATTTTTTCGAAAACTGATATTAAAAAGATATTAAAAAGAAAAAAAGATATATTGTTTGAACTATTCGAGGACTCAAACTGAAATGAAAAACCCAAATTACTAACCTTTTAGAACCATTAGTTGACTGCATTTAAAATTTTTTCACTGCTTCTCAAAAATGTTCACACAGGTTCTGGATTTCTTAACTCAAAACAATTATAGATTACAAAAGAATATCTATAATGAAATTAATTTTTTAAAAGTATATAACTTAGAAATCATCTTAAAATACAAGAGTAATTTGTGCTTCAGGGCATATAAGGGCTGAAAACTAGAGTTCACTTAGAATTTGACTTAAAGCTCTTAAAATTTAACTCAATTTAACCTTTTTAAAATTTTTACCTGATTTTTTTCTTGCCTCTCAAGACTTCCTCTGTAGGTACACACTCACACACCCGTAAATGCACACATGTATCCAGAGTCAGGATTTAGCTACAGTCGATAATTCAATGCATTTATTTTGGATGCTGTGGATCAGCTTCCAAAGAAACCAAAGTATTGACATATAGTTCTCCTCTTCAGAACTCATTCCTATTAAAACCACTGAAACGTGATCTTCCGTTGTGGCAACTGCTATCCTTAGCAACATCCAAATACATAGAGGAAAAAAAAAGGTTAAACATGCCTTAAAATATCATGACAAAGTATAATAATGCGAAAGTTATTTATAACCATAGATGTCAGGTCTTAACAAAGTGCTGAATTTGGCTAATAGCTCCTTAGGAAGTACAGAAGTTAAAACCAAGGCTGATAGAAATACTTTTGAGTTAAACTTAATGATCCTTATGAGTCCCTTCAAAATTGAAATATTCTATTCTATTCTATTCTATTCTACCTATAGAGTTAAAATATTTTGTAATTCTTGAAGTAGAAATTAATTGTGACAAAATTGGAAGAAGTTATCAAAATTCTGGGTACATATCTTCAAAATTAATTATTCATAGCCTATTAAATAGAGCAAGAGACTACTTAGAAATGTTGTTGCAGGTAATAAAGAAGATTAATGATTATAAAAGGAAAATATGCTAGTTTGATAAAAATTACATCTCATCTGAGTGGCTAGTAGAATTTTCTATTTATCTAGACTTATCATCTGACTACAAATTTATCAGAAAAACTGTTACTCTAAGTGTACATGAAATCTATGGTTGCTAATATTTGTTAAGATGTTGATTTTTTAGGTTTGTCCCCTGAAAGTCTAAACTTAAATTTAACGTAGGTAACATTATGAAAAATCCAACAAAAACCAAAATGTGAGCTATCATGATTGGTGGAATCATAATTAATTCCGAAATTAGGCAAGCATTCTCACACTTCCCATTCTGCAAGAGAAAAACAAGGTGAATGTCAGTTCTTCTGATATCACCTTGAGAAAGAAGTTAAACAGGTAATTCTTTAATAGGCTTTTTATCTTTAAAATGTCTTATTTACATATTAATTAATTAGGTATAGATGGTGCACATCCCCTGCTGTTAACTTATGATACCATATTCCATAAGCTTAAGGGTTTTTTGTTGGTATTTAGACTAAAGCAGCATTAAATTACACCAGCATTCAACCGGCACACTTTAAAAAATTTTAATGCTTAAACAACTATCCTTATAAAATAACTTATGCATTCCAAGTATTAAAACAACCTTTTCCTCTACTTAGTCAAAATGCATTTCCGTCCTAAAAACTACATACATCACATTTTCATCCCACTAATTCATTAGCAAAAAACCCCAACACTTTCTATGCCAAGCATAAAATCCCTTGCCGTTGAGTTTGTCATCGCTTAAAAAGTTTTTCTCCAAGTTACAAAGCAAAATTCTTTCCTTACTTTTGAGTTTACTTTCTTTACTGCTAAGATACCAGTAGATACAAAAGGACATATGTGGTATCTGACTTCATCTATTGTCAAACTACATCATTATTCTTGTCACTGGAGTGGGACGCAGTGGAAAAAGAAAACTGTCATCCTCTAAATTACCAATGCCATTATTTTCATACCCAAACTCTCCCTTTTTGGGGTACTCCTAATTTGAAACAACATGGTTTTAGTTGGTGGAATTCAATGAGGGTACAAACTTGTGTTATGGCTGAAGATGCAGAAATAAGGTCATTAGCATATAGATGCAATAAATTTTGCATCAAGGGCAAATCAGCTTTCAGATGGCTGTTTCACCCTGTTAAAACATTCTCTCCAGGATCCAGATTACTCAATATTCTTGACACTTAATCAAGGTTGGCCAGCATACAGCAAGCAAGCCTAAGTGAAATATGTATCCCAGCAATATTTTAGCTTAGCACTATCTTCGGCTACCTTCAGCTTTTCAATCTCACAGCTTTTTCCAGGTTATAGGGAGTATTTGATCATTTTCAGCATATCTCCATATCAGTATTTTTTTTTTAAATTCTTTCATAGTAAATTAAATAAGGTATAGCATTAAGTCTATCCAGCTATCAAAGATGGAGCATAACCTGTCAAGAAATAGACATTTTAAAAAACAAAGTGAAAGAAGATACGGTACATCGTGTGGAAATAAATTCCTTTGAATTAAAACAAAAAGGGAAGAAGAAGCAAGGGCAGAAAATAAGAGTTTCATAATGCCCAGGTAAAAGACAACATGACTGTGACCACATAAAAAACTTCAGATCACAACAGGAACCAGAAACCAAGCTAAAACTCCGTTGACGAAACCTGCTTGAAGTTTACCTAAAATTAATGTTACACAGAGACATAATTCATTGTCATGTTTTTTCATCACAAAAATGGTGTATAGTGCTGAGACTTTTGATAAGGTGGTGTAACTATGTTTACACAGTTCAGCATTGTGTAAAGGTGATAACACAGTTCCCTAGATCAATGCAGTATTAATACTACTTAATTTGCCTTGAAAAGAAGAAGATAATTTCATGCCCATTTATAAAGGCACATCCCTTTCTGTCATTTTTCTATGTTTTCACTCAACTGTACAGCCTTTCTAGCTTTAATTTTCCTTGCAGGTCTTTGGTACAGTGTGCCTGCATGTCGCTTACTCAGAGACCCGAGATGTTCGTCCTGCTCCTCATTTCCTTTTCCCTACTTCAGAGCAATTCTTGAGAGGAAAAGGAACGCATGTACCATTTTGCTGTCACAGGTCAGAATTCTCAATGCATTTGATGGTGATAGCAATGGTCAACCAAGCATCAGGCTGTAGAGAGAGCAGATTTTTGTTGTGCGAGCAACAGTTTGGTTTGAAACATTAAACATGGACAGATGAGTCCATCATTACTCACGAGCATTTTGCCTTAGAGTTAATGTCTCAGTACTCCAAACTATATCAAAGTTTTAATGTTTCAAAAAAATGTTTATACTCCAAAATATGTCTACAAAAGAAAAAATATCAGCCAAATTTTTTCAATGATCCTCAAAGCTAATAAAAATTATGACCAAAGTTGTTCTCAATAAAATTTTAGATACAAAAAGTCAATGAAAACTTGTATCTGTTCCACAAGTCAAGAAGATAGTTTAAAAACCTACAGTTAAGAAAAAAACTACACCTGAAGTTAAAAATCTCACTTAATTTCTTCCAAAGATAAAGGTGGCGCTTCTTTAACGAAACTGGTTTATGTTTTCACTTTTGTTCTCCCATTTAAGTGTGTTAGATCTACAGGATCCAGAACTTAAATTCCTCTGACAGAATTTGATTCTATCTTAAAAGAATCTTGCTTAAAATAAGGTAAAGATGGTGTTTTGTGTAAATATTTAAATTGTGCTTAAAATTTACTGATTTCATCACACCAATCCTTTCCAATACAGAGATTTACTGTAAGACTCCTAAAATGTCTCATTTTTCAGCAAGCAGAAAGAGGAATAAGGGTAGGAAACAGGCATTTAAAATCTTCAACATAAAAAGGAGTGCAGAAATATTTGTATTGAAGCTAAGCCCACATTACTAGTTTCTATCTTGAGATATTTTTGTAAGAATGCATATCTTCATACTCCATAACCCTTTATTGTGTGAATTAGATGATTTTCAGCCTTAATTTTATGAATCCTGAGGTTACATACTTTTTTTATTTTCTTGTGTTTTGATCCAGTCAATTTGCTAAGAGGGTCTTGCAAAGGAAAAAAAAAATCTTCCACCATGAAGTACTTGATTCCTGTAAATAGTAGTTAACAAAAAAACCTTAAACCCAACAAACCAACAGACCTCTTGTTTTGTAGCATGCCACTTTAGCCAAATCTTTCAAAAAATTCATATATTCCAGCACTTTGCTATTAGGAACCATTATTGTGGCTGCAGACAGCAGTTGGTGTCTTCAGACATGACTTTGTGGGTTTTTGCAACAGCTCATGCTGAAAATACTTTGATGTGGCTATGTGTAATTCATGGTTTAATTTTTGAAGATAAAGGTGAAAAAATGTAACTCCTCTGCTCATAAACATTATTTCAGCTGTTATCCCACTGATGTTTCAAGTCTTTTCATGTAAATTTAAATTTAGATTTTGAACAACAGCAAAAATCTTCACAGATGGCATAGGTCTCTTATTTCCCTCACCTTGTTTAATATAAGGTCTTAGTTTTTGACATAAAAGCTTAATTAATCCAGAAATCACGTGCATATTTGCATGTGATTTAAAACATTCCAGCAAGTATTGTCATGCTGAAGTGCAGAGCATCATATTTCTCAAAAGTCTAACAGTTAGTCCTTTCAGGGAACAGATCCATCATCCCTATCTCAGCTGAGCTAGCATCAACAAATCTTTTAGAACACAAGCAAGATCTTTTAGATCTTCTATCATTTAATGGAATCTGTCACCCAGACTTACATACTTAGGGTTCCTTGACAAATCATAATTCCTAGTGTCGAAGACTGTAGCCAGAAAAACTAAGTTGTTAAGTTAAGACATCATCTAGAGTAGGAGAGCCTGAAGTAGAAAGAATGGGAGGTATTCTTGCAATTCAGCCATCCTTCCCTGACCCCCTGCAGCTCTTAGATGTCATATTCTGGGCAACTTTCTCCCAGGTCAAAACTTGCACCAGGCTAAGGAAGTAATTTCCAGAGACATCTGAGGACCCCAGGGGAACCCAAGAGGGCTAAAGGACAGAGTTAATTAGAACCTCTAGGAGACCTGAACTGGCAGTAACAGGTGGGAGGAGTAATCTAGAGCAATTGCAGATATATTACATTACTATGGAATGTAAGAGAGGATTTTTTTCAGCTCAGACAACTAGAAGGTAAATAACAGGATTTCATTCCCTCCAACCTGCAAAAGAATATCGTTAAAATAATATTGGTAATATTGCTGAAGAAAAACACTTAGCTCATCTCCACATGGAAACATAGGGAATTGCTTGAAAATAAACAGAAAATTCTGACTCACTGCCCAAAAAAGCTGATTAATAGCTGTTTGTGCTCAACAGCTTAACAGAGCATTTGTCTGCAAACAAGTTTTCATAGGTGTTTGCAAAGCTGGCCTGGGGAAAAGAAAAAAAAAACTTAGGTTATGGGATTTTTTTTGTATCAGCATGGCTCAAAAAAATTACCCGTAAAAATTTTCTTCNTTGAGTTCTAGCGTAATGTCTGCATGCTATCTGTGCTCCGACTCACTCAGCTTTAAAGGAAGATTTTTGGAGTCTACCTTCCCTCATGTTGACCAAATTTTAAAAGTTAAAATAAGGTTTAAAGTTTAAAATAAGGCTTCTGAAAAGATGCAAGATTTTTTTGAGAGACTGTTCCTCTTAGTGATGACTTTCCCCCTCATACTAACATATAAACA
>VZTA01024007.1:343704-356062 GCA_013398855.1 Mohoua ochrocephala | reverse complement strand
AAAAAAAAAAAAGAAAAGAACTTTCAGCTCTAAACAGTATATGATGAAACCTGGAAAATCACAGTCCATTTTGCATTAAATAGCTAGCTGAATAAAAAGAAATATAATATTCTTTCAGTTTTTTCACATTTATACTCAGCAGTGGTGAGAGATTTATTTAAATTTTGCATTTCTTTTCAAGGAGAAAACTATTTCAGATTTCAAGATCCTGATTTCAGAGTTGGAGCATTCTACAAAGTAAGGACGAAAATTCAAGATCATTATAAAATTTTGATTAATTTATAGTTTTAAATAAAAAATGGAATTATAGGGTGTGCTAATGTGTTACAGCTTTGTTTCATGACTTGAAAATCACTGGAAAAGCTACAATTTATATTTGGTTGGGCGGTATTGTCATACCTGAATGATTTTTTATTTGCTGCTTAGAAAATCTGCTGAAGAAGTCTCCATCTGTGAGAAGGGTATCACCAGTCTGCATCAACAGCTGCAAGAAACCAACAAAGAACTCAGACTAACGAGAACAGAGAATCATTAGCTCAGGAGAACAACAGATTACAAGAGCATCTTTCTAATATTAAGCAAGAAATTCAGGTGTATTTGTAGAGGGAATCCTTGACTAGAAAGAAAAAATGGTGTCTTTTTCAAATAGCACCGAGAATTGGTGGGTCCTCATCTGAAATAAATCCGAGACTAATTTTTAAGTTCGTGTTTCAAACTCAGATTTTCCCCTTATTGGTCAGCTCACTGGTATAAAGAGGACCAGGTATTCTTATGCAATGGTTTGGATATTTGTCTTGAGGAACAGCTAATTAGTGGGTTTTTTCCCTGATCTTGAAGTAAAAACAACGAGGCAGCCATAACTATCACTTCCATGGAAAAGTTCTATAAAGGAAGCAGCAAATATTTCTTAGAGCGTGCTGTGACTGGCCTAGAGTACTTAAAAGCTTATGACATTAACTTGCTAATAATTCGATGCAATATATGTTTTAATGAGGTTCTAAACGTTACTAAAAGTATTGCATTTATGTTTCTTCAAGAGCGGCTTTTGGATAAAAGATGCTTGAAATAGTGGGTTATAATACAGCCTTACATTATCTACTGTGTTATTTATCTCTGTGCAGTTCCTCGTGAAAGTAGTTAAAATATTTCAGTTGTCATCTCATGCCCACACAATACTCCTGCACTGATATGTTTTCCAAGCAGCTAGAAGTTTAGCTTAATACCTGTAGGAGTTCATCACAGTAATGTTATGGATTTTCTTCTTTTTCTTCAGCTTCTTGCTTTCATTTAGGTTTTCTGGTACTTGATCTGTGCATTTATTCTACTGCTCACTTGACTTTATCTTCCTCTAGAAGTGCTGCTCAGTTTTAAAGGAGCAAATTAACTGCACCTGATGTTAGGTATATAAAAGTTTTAAGTCATTAAGGCTCCCTTTTAAGTGAAGAAAAGTCCTCCAAGGACATTCATCCCATCCCAGTTTTTAAAGTAATTAATTTTACCTCTCTCACCCTTTAATATAGAGGTAGTATAGCTAATGGCTTTCCACGGGGATGACAATTCTTAGGCGAGACCACAATTTAGGTGAGACCTAAATAAAGGATTAAATAACTAAATCGTTTGCATTCTAAATAACTTTTCTCCCAAACATATTAATTGTTTCTCTTAAGTGCCCTCTCAAAAAAAGGTGAGGTTGGTTGTGGCTTTGACTGCCAAAGGTTCACCAGGGAATCACTTCTTCACCTTCTCTTGGAATCACAGTTGATGAGGATGAGGTCAGCTGGTACAGCTTCCTGGTGCAGCTTCCTGTTGCTCACAGCTACTTTTGAAAGCTTCACAGTGTTCTTTGCAATACCTGGACGCTTGTAGAAGCAGTTGGAAACAAAAAATCTTGGTCTCACAGGATGAAATACTTTTTAGTAGGATTGCCCCTAGAATATGTATTGGTTCCTCTAAGCTCTTCCATTAATTGAGGTGGTACTCCAATTATTTAAAGTATTATAACTTATTTTCTTGGGTTCACTGGAAAAGTTCACAAATTTCCAGAACACCTTTCTCAGCAACTCACAGCCTTTTTGCAAAAGGAGTAGGGGTTTCTCCACAGAGCCTTCCCCACACCACCACACCTCCCCCCAGTTCTTGCAGCTGAGTTCTTCTAGTAATTTTGCACAGAATTTTCTGAACTGTGCAGTTCAAGACAGCCTTTCTGTAGTTTTTTTTCCTTCTTCTGTTCTCTTTCTCAAGCAATAGTTGTCAGAAATTCTGTGTCTGTTCTCCTAATACTTGTGGCTTTATTTCTCCTGATTGGGAGTTAAAGACTTAATTAATTAGGGTATAAGCAATTCATTAATAATTAAATTACTTAATTTTTTATCTGTCTTTTGCTTTTTAAAATGTAGGCTTTTAGAAAACTGTAATATAAAAAAAGATGGAACTGAGAGAGCTCTGCTTGTTAAATGGGACCGGCTGTTTTGTTATGACAATCTAGCTGCTAAATAAATGATCTATATTTTTCTTCTTAACTGCTACATTCCTTTATGGATGTTTTTCTTCTTCCTAAGAAGATTTAGCATTCTTTATAAGTAAAAAAAAAAATTTTCATGAATGAAAAGTTTTGTTTATAGAAATACTCATAATTTGCATTTTACATAGCCTTTAAAAAACTAGTTAATGAAGCCATAGACCTTGGATGCACACCAATTCTTTTTTTTAAGGTACAAGCAGTATACTTAAACCTTATGGAAAAAACCTTTCTTCATAGGTACCATATGAAAAACCAGCAAAGTACCAAACTGAGCTTGATGACATGAAGTTGAAAGCCCAGGACTGAAAACAGGTATTTTCAGGCTAAAGGATGTGCTGAAGTCTAAAGTGAGTATACACATTAAAACTGTTGGGTTTTAACTAAAAATGAAATTTTAACGGTATCTCCATGGAAGAATTTACTTCCTAGTGTCTTGGTTTGAAAGACAGGTGTCTGCTAAGGAAGGCAGGAGCCTCCCTTGGAATGGAAAATGTAACCCCCTTCCCTCCAAATTAATATAATTTTGAAATTAAGGGTATTTCAGGCAAATATATGGGAAATAGGAATAACAGTTCTTTACGAATATATATAACAAGGCAATAATACAGAAACACTGGCTCGACCTGACAGAGTCAGGATATGACCTGACACCCTCTTGGGCAGGGGGATGGCAGCGGTCCCATTGGGTGGTGGCTGCAGCCCTCTTTGAAGTGGTTCTGCTGAAGCAGTGATCCTGTAGAAAGGTCTGGTCCTCCTCTGAAGGTCCAGTGACAGCTACGTTGCTCTCGTCCTCTGGGAGTCCACTAGGTAAGGGCTACTTACACTGTTCCAAGCCCCAGATTATATCCAGGTGGGAATGCTTGGTTCCTCCCCCTGAGTGGAGCATCTCCCAATGGGATGATGTGATTCTATGAGTCGTGGGGTGGGTCCTTGACAGCCCATTAAACAGAGAGAGCTCCCGGAGGGAGTTATCAGGGATGAGTCATGGTAGGAGATAACGAGCGCTGCCCCACCTGCTTTAACAGCTTCTGAAGATGATAATAGAATACATACTTTTGGTTACATCTTACATTGTAACCTAGGACACCTAGCCAAAACTTGTTTGCGTTCTATTGATTTGGTTTTAGTAGTTTGAACTCATTTTCATAGCTGTTTCTGCAGTACAAAATTAATGTTGTATATTTCATTGTGGTTATATATATGTATATATGTATACATGTGTGTGTTTATTAAAGAACCACACAGGGAATAATACAGAGACTTGGAACTTTTTTGTCTTTATTACTTTATGGGATTAAAGTAAAAAAAATATTGCTGCATTATATTGCTGTACATTGTATGTCTAATGTATTCTAGCAATTCCGAACAGATGTCTTTTGCTCATTAAAATGTAGTCACCTGGAACAAAATTCTGGTTCTTGGGAAGTCTCTCAATGTTTTGGCTAAATGGCAAAAGTTGCAGTGGAAAGAAAATATCCAATACCATATCTGTAGATCTATAAATATCCCTATTTTGTGGAGCTTACTGTAAATTATTAAATAAACAAGCTTTATGTGTTAGGAGAGAGAGCTGCGAGCTCTTGGAGAATTACCACAAAGCCCGTGAACAAAGAGAAGGTTGGGAAGCAAAATGCCATGAAGCAGAAACAGGCTTTTCCTGCTAGACTGGCACTGATCAGTGCAGTCTGAGAGCCACAGTTGGAAAGGGAAAATACAGTCCCTTGAAACACAGATGGAGTTAAAATCATTCTTTCCATGGTTCACCTTTGAAATGGTCTGATACTAGTTTAAAATTATGTTTAATGCCACTTCTATTTTAGGGAGATTTTCCACCATGAACTGTATGATTTTTACTTTATATAATATGATTAGAATTCCACTAGTCATGCTTGGGAAAAAATCTTTTAAAACCCCCAAATTTAAAGGAAAACAAAAAAATTGAGTGCTCTCATGTTTGGAATGACCGAAGGCATAAATTCATACACAACTCCACAGCATACCTGAAACATACAGAGTGCTTTGTCACCTATCATGTTCTTGCCCCTGCTCTGCTTGCTTTGGGCTTCTCAGCCTTCTTTCCACTGCTTTTGATGTCCCAAAGAAAAACCTAAAATCTGAAGAACTTAAAGGAAAATTCATAGCTTGACTTTGGAAATATGTTGTGAGCATGTAAACATGGTTTAGGGGTTCTCCAGTTTTTGTTGCACATCATCTCTGCTTCCTGAATATCATATATGCTGCCGAGGGCTACTCAAGAACATGAGATACCTAGAGGAACCAAACTGTCGCTGTTTAGAAAGTGGATGAGAGCGCAGCAATAACAAAACAGCACAGGAGGATGGTGTGGCAGATTCAGACATTCCTTTAAGATATAATAAAACTGGTGCATGGTTCTAGTTTGTCCAACAAGCCTGAAACCAGCAGACATTTCATCCTTCTAATTCCTTCCCACGTGCCTGCTAATTAATATGGGAATAAACAGGCCTCTTCCTGAACACTATGTCAGCATATTGGGTCAGAATTCCAAATATCACATTCTGGTTCATACAGTTACATTCAAGCACATATCTAAAACACAGAGGTTTATATTAAAAAATCTTCATGTGCTCAGCAGTGCTCTGTATTCCTTGTGCCTTTTTTTAGGTGAGACAGAGCTAGAATTAATGTGATGTGCTCCCATACAATAATCTCTTTGGATGTCATTTCTAGTAAATCCTCCAAGCGAATCACAGTGCCTTACCTCTCACTTAGCTCTGTTAACCTCCCACACTCATTCTGCCACCCACTGAAACTTAAGGAGTTGAAAGTGACTGACCAGGAATACAAGTATCACTGGGCACAGTACGGGCATTTTTCAAAAAGGAAAAACCTAGGTTATGTTAATTTTAAATGTACAAAATTCTTAATGCTTTTAGTCAGAGCTGCTGCTGCTGCTGCCTCATGGACTCCTCTTTAATGTGACCCTCTCATCTCTTAGTCATGCCTGAATTTACAGGTGACAGCAGTATAAATATGACTGACAGAATCTCAGCATTCACAGATCATCTACATACAAAACCAAATTTTATTGCTAAAATAAGAGGATCTCATCTGAAAATAAAATGTGGTCCATGGCAGAATTTTCAACCTTATTAATTCTGCAGAAGGAGCAGCATTCTAGGAAGAGAGTTTAAAATGTCGGTAGCTAATTTTGCTGTCAGAAGCAAGAACTCTTCTAGTTTTTGTATACAGGAGTTATTTAAGGAAATAACTTTGAAGTTTATTGTAGAATAAACTACTGCGGCCTCTTAAAATTTGCCACAATTACATAGAGATATTTTGTGGGATTTTGGAAGCTGTTTTAATTCTTTTTTTTTAGTAGAGTTCGATATTGCTTTACTGTAGCATTTAACAACAGAAGCAGCATACAAATGTCCTATTTTTACCTTAAGCAACTCTCTTGTGAAAATGGGTGGAGAACCACAAAAAAACCATACATTTGGAGAGTGTCCGTGCTTGCAAAATGTCACATCTACACAAGAACTTTGCATTAGGCTAGATGCAATCAAAGAACAACTAAATTAGCATTTCATTTCCACAGCAGAGAAGGTAGAAAGGGTATGCGAAATATATTAGAAAAATAAGTTTATGTTAATGTTATGCTTAAGGGATTCAAATATACTTTAGGATCATGAATGATCACTTCTTCAATTTTTTAAATGTTTAATTTGGCATTTCTCGGGGGCTTACTCCTCAAAGGGCATGTGTTGTACACTCTTTGAAAAGGACACTGCTTCACTCCTTTGCAGGGCTTTACTATGAAGACTCAAAAGTCAGGGCTTAAAATTACTGTTGTTTTCATGAAAGATATCTTGGATTTTACAGCTAGTTTCTAGGTAAGCAGAATAGCTGGAGCTGTTTATTAGCAATGAAACTTGACATGGACTTTAAAATGATTGACTGCTTTAGGAAGTATCATTATCTTTAATCTTTTCTTAATTTCCCTTAAAAGTCAGGTTTTGTTGACCTTGAGTTTTACAAAAACGACAAAATTAATGTGTGATACACAATTTTTTTGAAACTCAGCTTGGATAAACTTTGAAAAGTTGTTCATACACACTCAGATTATTCAGGTATTTTCAGTATGATTCTATCACTGACCTGTCCATGCTCTGCTCCAACAGAGATAATTTCGTGTTCTTTACAGGCTTCCAGCAGTCTCTTTAAACCCTTATGTCTTTTGCAAGCACAGTGGGTAAAGCTGCTCTTTGCCATTTGGGTATCCGTTCCAGCCAAATGTGTGTGATGTCTTTTGTATCCTTGTGAAATCCTCTATGATTCTTTTGGAAGGGAAGAATTCCAGCATATGATAGTTATCTGAAACTTTTATGAGATCTAATATGGCTAAGCCTCCCTGGATCCTTCTATGATGGGGATTGCTGGGACTGTGGAGAACAGCAACAGTTTTGGGAAAGAAAACTGCAGAAATGAAGTTGGAGAGTTGGTGAAAAGTCAGAAATTGGAAAATTTTCAATAATTTTTCAACCACTAGTTGAAAAATATCTTTTCAACCACTAGTCTTTCATCAGCCATGTATAGCCTTCAGATAAGGCTCTTTACACAGTATTCCAGTGCAGAATCTGCATTACTAGATTGCAGCATATTTATATTCAGAAGTGGAAGCTAAACCTGATTCTGAATAATATTGTTCTTTCAATGTTTCTAATACTGTTTATTTTCCTATATCTTCTTCTGTATACAGTCTTCAATATTCTTTTGTTCTGAAATACAAGTGTAGAATATAAAAACTGTTTCTCTGCAAAGGAACTAGATTTTTGAGTGACAGTTCTTAGAAAATGGGATCTTTCAGAATGAAGAAACCTTTCAGTTATGTTTGGTAAAAGACATAAAAATTGACTTTTGCTTTGATAAATGCTAAATGCTAAATGCTTTTTTCTTGCTTTTTTCTTTGTTTTCCTCTCTGTTGGCCTATGATCTGAGTTCTTCCAGTATCTTCCTCCTTTGAACACACAAGTGGTTATCTTCTGAAATTTCTGAGGAATGTGCTGGAGAGGTGGAGTGTTTGTTAAGATGTCTCAGTTCATAGATTTCCCATGACCTTTGGCTAAGCATTATTGTGCTTAATGTAAACTGGGCTTGAGTAAAATACAGATAAAAGTGTTGCAGCACCCCAAACGGACTCAGTTAGACAGGCTATAATGCATACACGAAAAGATGAAGGGAAAATAGCATCCAGCTTACTTATGCTAGGATTAAAACAGGCAGCTTTCCTTGTCTCTGTAGCTGACCCAATACCGATTTTCCTGATTCTCAGTCTCTGGAATTATTTTTTTTATGTGTGTGTGTGTAGCTATGTCTCAGGCATGTCCATCGTTCCCTTTGCAGTGGAATATACTAGGATATATGGGTATTCTTTTTTAGGTTCCTCCAAGATATATAGATATTTAATCTCTTTGTTTGGATTTTATTCATTTTCCCTTTCCCCCTGGTTTATTCTCGATGCTCCTGTAAGTAAGATAAGTGTAATCTCACTCTGCTGGTGATGCTGGTACCAGTTTGTAGTACCCATGTTATTTCCTGCATGCAAACAGTTAAACAATAGTCTCTTGTCTCAACAAGATATGAAATCTTCTTTAAAGATTCTGTCTACAGAATCCATACGATATATACGTTGGATGACTTTAAAAATCTGACAGAGGATTTTGACTGGGAAAACATTAATCACCCATCTTGGAGTGAAAGCAAATTTTATCATTGATCTCAGACTTCCTTTTCTATTTTTATCTTTTTTTTTAAAGGTTACCCCAACAGAATGCCAGTAAGCTTAATACACATACATCTGAAACTTTAAAATCTTTGCTTATCTGCAGAGCAAGTGTGAGTCATACCATTCTGAAACACAGCTGCTGAGAACACAGCTGGGAAATGAAAGAGCATCTATGAAAAACCTGGAATCTTTGCTTGTGTCCAATTGTGAGAAAGAATTTCAGTCATGGAGAGCAAAGCAAGAGAAAGACTCTGAAATTCAGTTTCTCAAGGAACAGCTTGCTTTAGTAGAAAATAATCTGTGAGTAAATGACCAGGAGAGTATTGCAGTTTTTCTCATTCTTTCCAAGTGTATTTAAACAGAGGTGGTTTTATATCTAGCTGCATTTTCAAATGGCCAATGTAGCTTGACTACTTTAATAGCAGAAGATACCAAAAACCTGCTTCTGATTCCTCAGTTACACCCTAGCAGACTTTTCTGCATAGTGTTATATTTTGCTCCAATAAAATGTTCCTCATCTCAATTGCGTGGTGTAGCTTCCCTTTTAATTTTGAACAATTGCATGTGGCTACATGCTTGGAGAATTACACTTGCTATCTAATTAATGTGCATGGACTTCACAGTGCTGTGCAGAATCAAGATTTTACTCACCTCAGAAATGGAGCAGCTCAGTTAGAGTCAGAACTGGATATCACCAAAACACAGCTGGGGACTGAGCTCTTTGATAGGCAAGCATTTGTTTTGGTATTGTGCTTCCTGCAGCTAATTGGGGTGAAATGCAATATAGAACTGAGACTTAGACTAATTAGTCAGATAAACAACAAAGTTTAGGTTTACACTGCTGTACATCTCCTGTGTGTTCAGAGACTTGATTCATGTCACTAAATTTAGTCTGTTCAGCTGTTACACATGCTGTCTAAATTAATTCTGTAGGTTGCCTGTACAGCCAACAGAATGAGACAGTGAGATAAACTACCCTCTGGAATAGCCTGGTTTAGGACGAGATGGGTCACTTTCCTGAAGATGCTGATCTCTCTTCACTCATTTATACTGATGCCTGTCTCGATCTATAGTGCAAATCCAGGTGACTAGCCATTTATACAAGTGCTTTATAGCCTACTTGTTCTCTGCACCCTCTGGAACGATTTTCACCTGTACCAGCCCCCATTCTCCCACTTGAAGTGCTATGGATGGTTCCCAAATGGCAGTATGACAAACTTTTTTTTTTTTAATTTTACAGGAAGAGAGTTTAAAAACATGTAGGAACTACTTCATATGATTTGGCCACAGCATCAGAGTCTTTCCTGTCCTGCTTCATGAATTAATTTATCTACATAGTCTTGGTGTCTTACATAGTTTTCTTATCTTTGAAAGAACAGTACTTCTCTATTTCATGGATGTATTGAGGATAAAATATTACAGTTTTGGGTATTATTTTGGATATGTAAAAGAGAGAGCTAAAAGAAGCAGAGTAATGTGATTATAGCACGGGTCTGAGAATGAGGTGCCTCATTTAACTGGGAAATTGTTGATATTCTGTTCTCTCATAAGTAAGGATGAGGTGTCTGGAGGGGGCATCTCTGCTTTCATGGAAAGAAATTAAAGCTCCAAACCAGCTTCTTAGAGCCAACCTATTTTTCTGGCACTGGCAAGTGAAAACCAGAAAATTGGCCATATATGAAAAATATTATCATTAAAGTCACTATTATGTTAGTACATAATGGAAGCAACAGCTGTGAGTAGTGACTGGTTTGTTTTGTTGTTAGTTTAAAGGAGTGGGTAGATGATATCCTTGTTGTAACACTGGCTGGACTAGTCGTACTGATTTACTGCCTTGGTACAGAATGGAATAATGCCTGAAATTAGGAGGTGGAAGTGCCAGCACTGTCAGACCTTGAACAGGCACCAAAACAGTGATATCAGGAGGCTTGATCCATCTGGCTGGCTTTTTCTTTACCAGCCAGGAAAAGCACGTCCCCATCCCTCTGACTGCAGAAACAGTTTGGACTCCTGTGGAAACAACACAGACTAGATTCTCGTTATGTAAACAACTGACAGACTGAAACCAGGATCCCAGAGGAGTATGTACATTCAAAGATTTCCAACGTATTACCCAGTTCCACGTACTTCCTTCCCATACAGCCAGGTGCAGGACTTATGGATTGATCCAATATCCAGGCCCGATCTCACAGTCAAAATGACTGGACTTCCATTTTGCAACTTTCCCATTGGAGATTCCAGCATCTCTTAGATATCCATCAGTTTCAGGGCACTTCAGAAGGCTCTAGTCCACTGGCCTTGCCCACTCAAAGAGCACAGGAATACCACAAGCAGCACTGTTCTTAATTTTGAATAACCTTAAAATTAGGCTCTTCCTCCATGGAGGTGTTTATAGTTTTTAGTTTTAAGCCTGCAGTAACCATGGCTATCTTCTGTCTTTCAGGGAAAATTGAGACAATGGAAATGTAGAAATAAATCTCAGTAAGGGAATAATACAAAGAGACTCACTCATCTGTCTTTCAGAGAAGTATATGATGAAAACTACATTTCATTTTAAAATAAAATTTAAAAGCTGATAATCTTAAATAGGAAAAAAAAAAGGCTTATAGTGACTATGAGATGGTTTTGATGGTTTTTGAAAAGTGTTTAGTCTCACAGTAAAATAATGTTTATTTAGGGAACTTCGGGAGCTTCAGCGCCAGAGTTGTACAAATTCACATCAGTTATGCTCTGCATTAAAAGCATCATCACCTCAACATTCTCATCATTGATCTCTTGATGGGTCTCTGGACTAGTCCCTGGAAGGCTAGGTGGTTCCACAACATTTAACTTCCAAACCCTGGGTGAGAAATAAAAGCAAAAGTATGAACTCTGATATTTCTTGTTGAAATATCAACTGAATTCCACAGAATTATATTCATGCAAGAGAAGTTACAAGAAGACTCGGGACTGCAATATATTGATGATATTCCTTTTATTTTGTTTTATTGAATTGTATCAAACTCTATAGTGAACAGCAACTCCTTGTACTGGGATGCTGTAGTCAAAAATTCTTAAAACAGTAATGGAAATAATGCTACAGAAAATCTCAGCTTGTCACTGTTTTGAACAAAGTGTAAATGTAAATATTTTCCTCTTTCTTGCGGAAAAGCTCTTCACTCTCCAGTCTTTCTTCTAGCTTTCAGAACAGGTTTTACTCTATGTATGTCCATGTTTTTGCAAGAACATAAACGCATTCTGTAAGCCTTCAAGTACTCGTAATCCTGAGGAGGAGCAAGCCCAGCTTTCTTTTTAGTGATTAGTGGAATGGAGCTTCCACAATATGGAACTACTCCTGACAGTTTCAGCCTCAGCTTAGTTTCCTATTTGGTAGCTGCATGCTTGTTGCATCACATGTTTTTGATAGATTGATGGCAGCATGCATTAAAAAAATATTGCCAGTTGAGGGGGAAAAAATTCTCAGTCCATGACTTGCTTTTGAGATGATTATGTACTTCCAAGTTTAATTTGTTAACTGAGATTATTACCTTTGGCACTTGATTAATCCTTTCTGTCAAAGGCTCCTCTAAGTATTAAAAATAGGTCCCAATAATATGAGACAGGTTTCCTTGGGTCAGCGAGCTGGTTCTGGTGCCCCGAGCAAGAAAACACAGCTGTGCAAGACAAGTTATTTTGTAGCTATTGCCAATCCTTGATAGCAAGTACAGGGAGTCTCCATTCCTCTGATAGAGCTGCGTCTACTCCTTCTTCGTCTGAGTACAGTGTAGCTTAGCTCTTAACGTTGTTGAAAGAAACATTGTGTCATTTGGAACAGCTTTATTTGCTTTTAATTACCATAACACTTTCTTCTATTTTTGATGCTTACAAAGAAAACAGGAAACAATCCGTGCAGTCACCGCACTGATACTAACAATTATGGTGCTTTTTCTACTTGCATTACTTCCTTTTCAGGGTGATAAAATTCCATTCTAAGTAGTAAACTTCTCCCTAAATAACAAATGAAGACTAATCTTCTACAAACGAGATTAGGAATTCAATCTATCTTGCTTGATGTTCCTTTTTTTTTTTTT
>VZTA01024007.1:256417-336093 GCA_013398855.1 Mohoua ochrocephala | reverse complement strand
GCTGTCCCGCCGCCCCGGGCCGCCGAGGGCTGCGCCGCCCCACACGGGCTCCAGGTGAGTGAGGGCAGCGAGGGACCCGCCGGGCAGCGGCTCCCTCGGGCCAAGCCGCGGGCGCTGCCGTCGGGGGAGGCTGGGCGGCGGGCAGGGCTTTGCTTCCTGGCCCGCGTCTTCTCCGGAGGCTGCCTGTCTGGGAGCACAGCGACGGGAGACGCTTAATGCGAAACAAAAGAGGCGTTTAATTCAGGGGCCAAAGGCGCCTAGTGGCGCGCCGGTTTCCATGTGCGCGAACGGCTCCCTCGCGACCGGCGTCTGCAGGTTTCTCGAAGGTGTGAATTGGATTGAGGAGAACAGGCTCCTGCTCCCACCAGCCCGGCTCCCTGCAGGAAGGCCGAGCGCAGCTGGCAGGCGTGTCTTCTTGCCCTGAAAGGCTGCGGCTTTTCCTCTCCCATTCCTCAAGTATCTCTCAAAATGCTGGCTGATCCTCTACCCTGAAATTGGCCGTAAATTGCGTGACTTTCCCCCCTCTTTAGAATATTTTTGGACACGAGACCTGAAATACCGCAAATGCATTGTTTTCATTATTATGCTAGCTTCTGTTGACAAACTTTACTGTCAATAGTGTATTTAGTGTGTTAAATTTTAATTGCCACCGATGGATCTTAGGTTACTGTACAGGAATCTCTTCAATTCAAAACCTTTTAAGAGCACGATGAAATTTTAGGTGTGAAAACATCACCCTGCCGGTTTTGCCATACGATTAACTGAAAGCTACTCCATATATAAAGAGAAGTTTATATAAATATAAACACTACTTGTCTGCATATTTTCACACTAGTTAGAAACCTAATTTTTTTTCTATAGCTATTTTAATTGTATTTAAATTGGATAAAGTCATGCATGTCTTAGGCTTTATATGCATATAACTACCAAAGCAATGTAAGTATCAGCTAGGAGCATGCGGTGGACTGTACATTCCATCCTTTGTCTGAGAGTAAATTGTTATTCCTGGTAGACACACAAGATCTTCCAGAAGCTTTTCCTGTTCTCTTATTTTGCCATTATAAATCTTAGGTACCATAACTATCCCCCGTAAATCTCTCTTTGGCTGGACACCATGTTCTCCACTCGGTCCTGTACATTCTCCTGTATTTGTCATCATTAAGAAGTTCATTTGCTTTATCACTCACAGATCATTAGCTTCCAAAAATAGCAACCATGCATCAAAGCCTGTTTGATACTGATACAAGGCTGTACATCATTTTTGCATCAGAGTAATTTCTCAGTCTTTGTATTACCATGCCAATAAACACTGGGGCAACAGTCCTTTTCCATACAACATGATATGGATTGTTTTTATGTAAATTTTAAGTGGAATTGAGCTCTCATCAGCAGTTTCTACAGGGCAAAGATTAGATTACAGAAGGAAAAAAAAAATGTAACTTTATTACTGGCACTTGCCTTGTAGCTCTTTAATCATTGAAAGAAGGCGGTGTCAGGGTAGGAGTTGGCTTATCATTAAAGGAAAGGGAGCAGGTGCATTTAGGTTTATCCAGTGATGAGGTAGGAACTGTCTGTGGTTGTTTATAGTGGTGGGTAATTAGTTTGTCTATTACAGACGTCAGAGTTTATAGAAACTAGAAGGTCATGTTTCTTTGCTTTCACAAAGACCTTGTGAGCTTAAATTCTGCTGTGTTTTTAATTAAAAATGGTTTTTTTAGCATGTGCTTCTGGGTGTATAGGGTCTAATTCTCCTCTTGGAAAAAAACCAGGTAACCTGGCAGTGCTGCTTCTAAGGCAGTGGATGGGAATATGTGTGTGCTTCCTGCCACTGAGCTCTGTGGAGGAAAGGGTTCTGCTCACATTCAGCCTGTGGTGGTACTGACAGCCTCTGCTGTCCTCTCTGTCGTGCAGGACATTAACAGCTGTACAGTACTTGGCTGGCAGCCTCAGTATTTATAGCCATGACGAAGGAGTAGCAAAAAGGAGGGAAAAAACTCCTTAATAACAAGGACTGGCACTGAACTGTTACCGAGGAACGGAAAATAGGATTGAATTATGGAAATGTCTCAAGCGAATATATATTGCAGTAGCAAAGCTGCATTTCAGATTCACCAGGGCAAAAGTGAAATCATCAATGTCTAACAGTTCATAGACAAGTTCTCCCTGTTTTGTGTGAAGATTTAATAAATGGTCATTGCCTTACAGCCCAGCTGTTCCACTCTTGATTTCAGGTGTGTGTTTCCAGCACAACCAGTCTTTGACTGGAGACTGTAACCAGTACACATTGTAGATAGGGACCTGCAGAGCACTCACTGTGCAGAAAGTGAAGGTGACTCCGAAGTCTGTTGTTACTAGTGTCACTGTTCTCTTGTCCAGTGCCCTGCACAGCTGGAATGCATCGGTTCTCTTGTCCTCTGAGGTCTTGCTTCATAACAGCAAGCTCTGGCTTTGGCCCATTAAACGCAGTATATGTCCAGCCATGCGCTGTTCATTTATCTTTTTGTTACAGAAGCCTAGAAGTGCCTTTCTGCAATTGTAGGTGCTGATGAACTGAGTATGTCTAGTTTGTTTAAGTCCAAAATACTAAAAGACATCCACTTGAACATGGAAATCTGTGTTGGAAGGCAGTCGAATGAAGGCTGTACATGCCAGGATTGTAAGACGTACTTAGAAAAAGCTGCTTCTTTTCCCACCCGTGCATACACTGGAAGAGAGTGAACAATCACAAGAGACATGGAAATTCAGTCATAAAAGATAACATATCCAAGGTATTAAATATACAGTCTTCTCTTACTGCAAGATTTATGGTTCTGTATTATTAAAGAGAGGAGAGAGTCTGTGCAAAAAGGTCAGGAAAGGAGACCGTTTACTTACGCATTTTCTTACAGTGAAACATCCATTCATGGACATTGTCACTTAAGGAAGATGGCTTTATCTGTACCAAAGCATTTCTGTGCATTGCTGCTCATCCTCAAGTCAGCAGAACTCCCTCAGAATTATTTGGGTTTGATAAGGTTGGGTCCCCTCAGTTTATGTTTTTGAACTGGCCAATACTTGCACAAATCCCTCCCCGGTGCCTTCTCAGTGTGGTACTGCAGCCTCTCTCGTTCCATCACTACACATGAAGAGGGTTAAGCTAAGACAGGCTCATTAAATCTGTGTCATCTCATAAAGTCATTAATGGAAAGACCTTCCTGATACAGTATCAAATCTGATTAACTTTTTGGAGGTAGATGTGGGTAAAACAATGCAATATAAGAGGCAAGGGGGAGTCTGGCTGCTCTGGAATACATTTAAAATGGAAAGTTTTGGAATTAGACATAAAAGTAAACAATGCAATCAGTACAGGAATTCTGGAGTACTCCATTTTTTGGTGTCTATAAAGAGAGCACATAGCGGATTGTAGAATTCTGAGTGTAAAATGCCTACATCTGTTTGATGAGTTTTAACAGGATGAAACTAAAAGTCTTGGCAGCCCAAAGCCAAGCAACTGAGTCTGTTGGCCCCTGGGAAAATACAGACAGAGGTCTGGGAGAAGAATGTAAATGTATTGGTAGATGTTTCTGTGAAAACGATTGGCAGTGATGCTTCGGGTGAAGCTCAGACTTAAATAATCATTGTCTTAATTTCAAGGGTGCCATTTTACTGTGTTCATACCTCTTGCAAGTCCTATTACTCCTGATGCTTGTACTCTATATAGCCTCAAAGGGAGTCAACAGAATTCCTCTTGGCAGAAGTAGCTTATCCAGTGGTTGCAGGAATGTAACAGGAAAGTGTCTTGGAACCCTTTAAACAGCAGATGGTGTATCTGCTTTTGTGCAGCACTTTTGAAATGCACCTTGGGAGCAAATCTCACAGTACACATTGGTGATGCCTTAAATTCTGACAAATTTTGAAACAATTCAAGAGGAAGATTAAATCAATGACTCAGAGAAATATGCATCAAAACAGGTGTAAGAGATGAAGTGGGTCTTCTTAGCAGTTTATCACCATTGACTCTTCATGACCTTGAATGAGTCTAGTGAAGTGTAATTACAAGGGTATTTACTTAGGGCAAATGGTTTTTTAGCCAGTCTGTTGGCATTCAAAGAGAATGAGATAAAAGAGGACACTGATTTCTTTGGTGTGTCTTCCAGTGCATTTTGTTTCTCAGATTTCTCAGGCCCATGGTTCTCCATGCTCCCAGCTGCTTCAGAGCAAACTTCGTCATCTTAGCTCCAGGAGTATGGAAAACCTACACTTGTATAAGCTGACACATACGTTCTGTGCTGTCCTCTGCCAGCTGGTTTTCTGGTGAAGTTTGTTGCTAAGTTAAGACAGAAGTAGCTTTGAAAAGAGTCTTTCAAGGAAAATTTCTCGACAGTACTGCAGCACAACTTTTACTGTTATGGAAACACTAATGATTTTGGGGATAACGTCCGAGTTTACAGGTGGGACACTCCTGAGAGTACACAGTTATAAAAAGTGCTTCAGCTCTCACTGCTAAGCTTCAGTCCCTATAAACAGTTTGTTTGTTCTATGGATGAAAGTACACAATAGCTCTTATTTTTTTTTAACAGAAAAGGAGTTTATTTTTTCAAAAAGTCAATTTCTTTTTAATTACATTGTTTAATAGTGCATCCCTGAAAAGCCAAAAACTCTGTGTGTTTCGTTTTGTTTGTTTTTTCTCTGGAGCACATAAAAGTTCTGGGCAAGGGAGACAGGTTGCACTTTTACTCCTTTGTATCTTAAATTGGTGAGTGAGATGAGAAGATTACACAGTTCTCATTCTCCATGTCATTCTTCTTTTATCACATCAGCTTTGGCAACTCTGCTATTTAAAGAGAAGTAGAATATAACAAAGGAACTGCTTCATCTTCTAACTCATTGTCTAATACAATGCAATCAGCTGCCTGTATTTTAGAATTAGAGGGGTTGTTTAATTCTACACTTGAGTAGATTTCTTTCCTTCCTAAAATGGAAAATATTCTAGAACTGAACAAAGAAGTTATAAATACAGTGTAACGTGTAACTTAAAAGACTCAGGGCACTGTATGCCATCAAAATTAGTAGCTCTTTTAGTCTTACAGTTGTGCCATTCTTTCCTTAATACTGGAATCAGTATCACTAAGGTTTATTCAAGGTATTGGGGGTTGGACAGATGCAGGGGTTGCATTGCATCAGCTGACCATGGAAACACGCAAGAGTTTCCATAGGTACTTGGGCAGATTGGAGGTTAAGGAGGGACAGACACATGATCTGTCTATCTGGCCTTCTAACTAATTCCATTCCTAGAAAAAGAACAAATTGCCAATTTCTGCAGCTACAGGCCTTTTGAGTTGGTGTAGTGTTTAATGCATCACCATTGAGATGACAGTTTCGTAGCCAGGAACACTGTGCAAAACATCCCTGTGGCTTAGGTCTTGGCTGGTGAGATTACAGGACAGAGGTTCCAGATTCACATCACTTTGTGTCTTGCTCTGCAGTGTATTTCTGGTCTATTCGAGGTCTGATTTCTACTTAATGATAGGTTAGCTTAAGAAAACTATAGTACAGAAAAACAATGGGAGAGGAAGAGAATTAATGTCCCTGCTTAGTGGTCCTTATCAGAGTAGAGCATGAATGAAGTGTATATAGGAATATCTGGTGAGAGTTCTCCATTAGGCCTCACAGAAACTTCAGATCTGGTTTCCATCCTGTCTTCTGCACTGTAGGCTGGTTGTGTAGTGTGTTCAGGCATGCTCTCTGGTGTTTGGAAGTAAGTAACCATTTATGCTGGTTTGGTAGATATTCACCTCAGAGTCACCCACTCTTCTCAGAAGCGACTGCAGAAAGCAGAGTCTTCATCAGAGAACATCAGAGTAGCCAAAACTGGGGAGATTTCTTGGTGGGGCTGGAAGTCACAGAGGAAAGATAACAAAAGCGTGTCCCTCCAAACATTTTATTTGATGTTTTCCTTGCTGGGTGGGGTGATGTTGAAAGTTTTAGCAAAGGATAAACAATGCAATTTTTAGAAATTTAAATGCAAATCAAAACTGTGCAGAGGTAGTGTGGTGTTCAGAAAGACTATAGGTGGCAGCATCATAGTAAAATAGAGTTTACTTGATGTCTTTAGCCAGACAGAAATCAGCCCTTAATTTCTTCAACAGTGTGTCATGAACAAATATATAAGACAGTGTGGAAAAAAAAAGAGAGAATGAGAAACCTGGATTTGATTATTTAAGCAAACAGTTAAAATACGTCAATCAGTCTCTTAAATCTGTGTGATGTCAGTTTTTGTAAACATGAATGAACATGCAGACTTGCAGAGATCCTTCTCCATATCTTGCTTGGTGCATTCAAGCTATCAGTGGTTGCTGAATTTTGCCACACTGGCACATAATCCAAGCAAGAAAAAGAAAATGCTATTCTCATCAGCACTGTTGTCTCAGGATTTTAAAAAGGAGTATTTGAAGAAAGACAAGTTAGTGTATTTCAGTGAAGTGTCCTGAATTTTCCTAGGTGGCTAATGTCTTTGGGATGTTGAAGGTGGATAAACTAAAGGCTGATTTTTTTTTAATAGAGAGGAGTACTCAACAGTTTATGAAATGGAGCCCATTTCAGGTATTTTAGATTTAGCTTCCAAACATGAATACTTCTAACTTAACTCTGAAAAAGATGTCCTGTGTTAAGATAAGGAGGATAACATTTTTTTCTACTTTTATCTCTCTTACTTGCCATTAAGGTTTATAGGAACAGTTAATGAGGAGCATTTTCTTATGTCAGTGTGTGTTATAATTTTCTCCTAGGATTGGTTTGTAGGAGAAATGAGATTTTTTTTCCCTGCAGCCCAGGGAGAACTGTCAGACCCATTTGGCAGGGCTCATATTCACTTTCTTTCTTGTCCTAATGCATTTCCCTCGAATCACTCAGTCCAAAATTATCAAAGTGAAGTCATAGACTGTATCTGGTCCATGGGTTTTTTGCTCTTCAGCAGCCTGCTTTATGAGATCCTGTAGAGGTTACTGCTCTCAAATATTCAATTAAATATGTACTTCTCTCAAAAGTTATTTGATACAAAATCGTGGGAGCACAGGTATAGATTTTTTTTTAATTTAATCTTGTAGCCTAGCTCTTTTTCAAATCTTATTGTGAGACGAAAGTATGGTGCAGACTGTAAACTCAGCTTGTCTAATTGCTACTGAACGAACTGATGAAGAGTGCTGTGTTTCTTTACTGGTTTATTTTTTAAAAGTGAGGTGCTAACTGTGCGTCAGTGTTTTAAGTTGATTGTGCGGGTTACAGAGTTCTAGGTAACTTGCATCTGTGAAAGGATGCTGGGGGAAAAAAAGTCAAGTGTCACTGTGAAAATTATTTTTCTTTCTAATGACTTTAGCTTCCCTTTATTTGATTACTTCTACAAAACCTCTTTGACCAAATGCCAAACCAGTGTGAATTAAACTGCTTAACTCTTTCTGCCTGTCTTGTGTCTCACACTACCAGGCAGTGTTGAAATTTACCTGAGCAGCTTCCACGGGACTTCAATGTATTTGCGCAAAGATAGACATGAAGCAA
The DNA here is from genome assembly GCA_013398855.1 of Mohoua ochrocephala. NCBI lineage: Eukaryota > Metazoa > Chordata > Aves > Passeriformes > Acanthizidae > Mohoua > Mohoua ochrocephala. Next base: position 328,560 of record VZTA01024007.1, on the reverse strand, counting down.
GATTGCAAAGCTGAAATATGCAGGTGATATATATTTTTTTAACCCAGGAGAAGGAGGACAACATTTGCCTGTAGTATTACTCCTGTATTTCTTTCTTTCATAAGCCAGTGTAGTGGATTAGGGACTTTGTACTTTCATGTAAAGGGATAACAAAGGCATTGCACTCAACACAGAGGCTTTTAACATCTTTCAGGGATATAATTCCAGTCAGCTGCAACAGGAATGAGGCACCTAACCTGAAAATCCCATTGTGCATCTTATTGGATAATGATTCGTATTCACTGCAAGAAATGATGGCTCCCATCTCTGTCTTTAGGCATTTAATGGCTGTGAAAACTCGACCCTCAATAATTTAGATGAATAATAAATTCATCTAAAGAGTGGATGCTCGTAGGGAGTACTTCTGAACTTGTGAGCACTGGATGTGCCATGACTGTAGTATAGCTCTGTCTGGGTGGTAGCTGTCTGTGTGTCATTTTCGCCCTCTTTCCTTGTTCACGTACCTTGATTTCAAGGAAAGGAAATTGATTCTGTGAGCAAAGAAGGCAGCTGTCATGTACCTTGGACATGCCTCAGATCTGAACAGTTTGGGTAGGTGGACAGGGAAGATGTGATTAAACTACTGAACAGTGCAGGAAATGTTCCTGGGTCAGGCCGTCATTGATCTTGGGTTGTTGGAACGGCCCTGGACACAATCCTGGTTGGATAGGCTGGTGATGGCTTTCAACAAGTGGAGTGGATGTAGTCAACCTCTTTTGAAGACCATGAGAGTTTAGCAGTCTGGTTTCAAGCAGAGAAATTTTGTCTCTGGTGCCACAGAACAGTCCTGCGAGTGTTTCACTTACAAGAGCAGATGCAGCCCGGGGCAGAGGCTCCCAAATATGGGCTAGGCTGCATCAACCACACCAAGCAAAGCGATTTTGTCCTTACCCTGACAGGTGTCAGTAGGTGAGCATTTAGGTATATTGAAGGGGAGGGGAAATTGCGTCTTCTGTTTTGATGATTTTTTTAAAGCACAGTTCTATTTTCTGTGCTAGCCTGTGGACTTTTCATAGCATGGTATGAATGATTTGTGTTTGATCCCACAGCTAGAGAGAGTACTTCCAGTCTGTAGGGCAGAGGAGGTCATTTATGTGTTGCTGTGAAAGGCTGTGGGAGCAAATGCCAGTTTTCTCACAGTCACCGTTCACAGTTCTCTTAACACTTCAGAGCTAGAGGTAAGGTCAGTGGGCAGCAGGGAGCTGACAAGAGTAGGAGTTCACTGGAACAAATGAGTATTCACCCAGCTAACACTTATTTCTGTCATTTTTTTGCCGTAAGATTATAGCCCCTAACTCAAAGATGGTCCAGTACAACGCTGTTCCAACAGCTGCTGTAAGCAGAAGATATTCTGGGTATAATCGGGCTCTGTACACTGATGACTGATCACACAAATCTGATAAATTCTTATGACAGGATCTGTGGCTTTGAGGTTCATTGTAGAAGCCAGATTGTGCCTTATTTGCTGTTAAGGCTTAATAGAATTGCCCATTGATTTCTCTGCAGCCACGTCCCCCAAGGGATTTATTCATTCAGGGATTAAAATTGTTCCACGGTTGTCTGATTTGTTTAAAGCTCATGCGTTTCTCTTAATTGGAGACAGTGACCTCAAAAATAGCCGAAACCTTCCATTATCCTTATGTGGTAGAAAAAGGTGTACAAAAAAAAAAAGTCATATTCTAGTTAATGAAGGCTCCTACATCTCTACTTTTGTACCTCCCTACTTCTGCTTGCTTGAGTCAAAAATGAGTTGAAATATCTGTCTGATGAATTTGTTTGGAGTGGAAGGAAGCCAAGAATTATTTTAACAAATGTTTTAGCTTGACACTGAGTATGGAGGCTTAGTTTGCCAAGCTGGAAAAGTGAATAACTAGGCAGTTTTCGTGAGGCTTATATAGGGTGTGGGTCATCTTGAATGTCAGTTCCAATCTGTGTTACATATTTGTAGAGGAGCGTATATTGTGAATGAATTGACATGTTCTCCTCATAAGTTTCATGTTTCTCTGAAACAGCAGATTAGTTTTGAGAAACCGTGGCACATAGAGCAGTCAGCTGAGAAGCCAAAAGGACTTCAGGAAATCGGCTCCTTCTATGTGCTGGACAAGATTCCTGAGGTACCTGCAAACGTGTCTGGAGGAGCGTTGTGTTGGGTGCCGTGATGGTGCGAAGGTAACGCGTCTGGTAAGCTGGGGTGCAGAATACAGTGAGGAGCGTTATGGCTCCTGGGAAAGGTGGATGGAGTTCAGCACAGGAGAAGGGAGCCTTCTAGCACAGCTCCCGTGAGCGCAGGGTCCTGTGGGTTGGTGTGGTGCATAGCTGTTGTCCTGTCTGTGGCCTCTTGCCTGTACAACAGGCTCACTTGCTTCTTTTGACGAGTGTGCTAGTGTTAATTCTTGCCACAGCTGTGAAAGAAATCATCAAAAGCCACCTGAAAGTCGATCTGCTGCTGCTGCTTCTTCCACTTTTGCACGGGCACTTCAGATCACGGTGTAGTGTGTATGAATAAAGCCATATGTGGGGCAAGACAGAACAAGGATCTGCTGCAAGGTCAGAATTGGGTTGTGTCCCTGGATTCACTTGAGATCTGAGGCTGTCAAAACTTAGGTCAAAGCCAGGCTTTTAGCTAATGTTAATCTGATGATGAAGCCAGATCTAATCCTGGTATTTAAAAAAACCTCCTAACAAGCCTTGATTCCATGGATGAAGCAGAATTCAATGAAGAGGAGGGAGGCTTCTCTGAGCATCATTCCCTACTTTGTTCTGCCACCATTGAAGTGATACTCCGTCATTGGCCCTTTTTAGGAATTTTTTTTCAATAACTATTCTTGCTTTCCCTTGGACTTTCTGCTGCCTTAACTGCTGTTTTTCCTGCAGAGTTTCTCCTTCCTTGCTTTCTTCTTTCGCACAGAAACATCTCTGCCATACAAATATCTGCATTTTTGGTAGCAATCTTAAGGGGCATCTTTTCTGCCCCAGAACACCAGTTGCTTCTTTGGACTTGCCATGCATCTATAGATGATAGTTCTGTTGCTCTCGTTATGTTCTTGGATAAGGAAGCTCTGTTGCATTTTACACTTGCTTTGAATTGCTTCAGTATTGCTTAAACCAGTCACAATAATGGGTTATTAACTTGAAATTTAACAGTGGAAGATGATAGGAGAAAAAGAAATATATTTCTTTCCTAGAAGCAAGTTGAAATCATGGGTTTGTAACAATATACTGCTGCATATCTGATATTCCAGGATCCCCAAGTGGGCTTCAACCCTTGAACAGGCAAAGTTCAAAGTTTTATGGGACTGAAGGTTAGTCCATTTCAGAGATACCTGAACAAAGTAAACGGTCTGGCTCTTCTGACATTTGCATTGAGTCTGTACCATATGGAAGGATAATGGTAGCTGGCCTGCTGTTTTGACAAAATTATGCTCTTTAAACTGGTTACCAACTCTTGTGTAACACAACACTGTTAGCACAAGCATAAGAGTGTTTCTATTTGGACCCTGATAGAGTGCTTTGAGGAAGTGCTATCTGCTCTAGAGCAAAGAGGTTGTTTCCATGACCTTTCTCATGGTGAGAGGATTTTTTTAGCAAAAGCTAATCCTGTGAATCTGATATGAACTGACTCTATGAGCAGAGAGCATGGTAAATTGTCCTGTGTACACAAAAGATTTTTGGTCAGTTTTCTTGAAACTTTCTCTGCAACTCTTGCAATGACCCTGATGTAGCAAATTTCTTAGTCAAAGCAAAATACTGACAATTAGACTGTAACTTTTAAATCGAATTCTGTAGTTTTTACTTATGTTGCTTCAACAGTCTGGTTTAATTACCAACTCAGCTGCTTTACAGTCTTATTCTGAATTAAAATCACAAGCTGTAGCTCAATCACAACAAGGTAAGAGGACTATGTGTGCAGATAGGTACATCTCAACTTCCTGTTGGACTCACAGGTACTTTGGATCTGTGGATGATGGTGTGGGAATCTCCAGCAAGGGCTTCCTGGTTCCACCTCCATGAAACAAACTTGCAAATTTCAGGCCAAAGTATTTCATTGTTTTCTCAACCTCATCTGCTCCTACGGCACTGCATTTGTCAGCTGTATTTCCATAACATAAAGTTTCATTTCCTCCTAGCTTTTTTATGACTGGTTGTTATTTTAATAGCCTCTATTTCTGAAGCATAGGGCAAAATAAAAGTGACCAATCCAGTTTTCTTCATAATATTTGTAAGTGATTACACCATCTTGTTTTCTCCGTCCACTCTTCAGTATGGAATGTGGCTGGAATTTACAATAGCACTTAGCATCATCCTAACTCTGTTTATTTGGCTATTAAAATTAGACTAAAGCGGAGTGCTTGTATTAGCTCAGCCCAAGAGTCTGCTGTGATGTTATTAAAACTTTTTACTCCACAACAGTCTCTACTGATCTGGAGACAATATCTGCTTTAAAAGGTTAGGGTAAGGAAGCAAAAGTCGTTTGCTAGTGAAGGTAAGAGCACTACTGTGATAGGAACATGCTTACAGTGGTCTGCTTACATGAGAAGGTTCGTAATCAAAATGATCTTCAACTTTTAGCTGGTCTTTGTGATGTTTCTTGTTAAACTTTCAGCCACTTTGCTTAGGAACAGCCAAATACCAGGTGAATCCACTTCAGCTTTTAAATGTCTTAATTAATTATATTGGATGTGTAATGCCTGACAACGTGCTGTGTGTTAAAGCAGAACGCCCTGACAATTGTGTGCAGACTGCTTGTAAAGAGCATTATTTGCTTTGCTGAGTCAAAGCACAAGATTGAGTGTGTCAGAACCAAAGTTCATTGTGCAGTCATAACCTTCCTCTTGTATGTGGGGTGGACTCCAGTTACATCATCACAAGTTATTCATCCTTTTGGCCCCCCCCACTCAAAGGACCTAAAAGTTACACCACCTGCCAAAGTTATGAGCGACTGAATATAATGAAGGAAATTAATACAAGTATCGCTGTTATCTCTAATAAAATATCACTGGCTTACAGTGAAAATCTGAAGGGAAATTAATCAAGAAATAAAGACGTTTGTGTGCTGCATAAATCAATGCTTATTTCATGTAGCTGTAAAGTTGAGGGTGTAAATTGCTTACATGCAACTGTCAATTCCAAGACTTTCAAAACCAACTAAAATAGAGAATTACTTTTTCCTGGGCTTACATGTCATTGGAAAAAATAAAAGGTACTGAAGTCCCATTTTCTTAAAGGCACGGTAGAATTTTAGATCTTATTCCAGTTTAGGAAAGTAGTTTGCTCTGCTGTGTAATTATCAAATCATACAAAATTTAGTAACTAGATCATGCCCAACTTATTTTAAAACAGACTATTAAAAAACACACCATGTAGCTACTATAGCATGGAAACAGAAGATATATTTAAAAAGAAGAAGGAACTTTTCTGCTCCTGGATGTTCAGATGACTTTCTGGGTATGTTAAGGCTTTGTTTTCCTCACTTCTCTTTCTATCCACCTTTCTTTTTGATATCACTCTTTCTTGCCTCTAGTAAAACCCAAGGAAAATCTGGGCCAGAAATAAGCTGGAGAATTGGACCATGTGCAGAGAGCTGCCAGACTCACATATCTAAAACTAAAAATTGTGGCAGGGGCAGGAGAATAAGAAAAGGAGATTATTAAAAGAAACTGTATTTGTAGAAATTTTTCATCCTTTTACTTCAGAGGTTATGTACAGCAATGTGGAAGATGGTGCCTATTTCTTTTGTTCTGTCTGACTTCTGTGTAGCAGCTCTGTATGCAGGCACCCAGAATCCAGTCCAGATGGGCTCACCTCAGTGCCGGTGGTGGCACTGCCCTCCTGCTCCAATGACGGCTGTAAGGAAATGGAGAGAGATGGCAGTTCTGTGAGTGTTGTTTGGGGAACAAAGAGCAGTTGGGAACTCAAGTGGTTGCCCTTTGGATCATTAGGGTAATGGAGTAGTAAAGCAGTGTGAGGATGCTGGTATCACTCTGTGTTGCACATAGTTTATCTTTTTAATTCTTCAGAAATCGTTTATACTTTCTCTGGACGTTGTCTCTCAATAGTAATAGAACTTTTACGACTAGTCATGAAACACTAAAGATTGTTAAACCCAGCCTAGAGAGGATGCAATTGCATCATCATAAATGTATTCAGAGCATACTCATACACACAGAGAGAAATGAGCTACACTGGTGCTTCGCAATACTAGATTAAAGGTTGGACTCGGTGGCCTTAAAGATGTTTTCCAGCCTAAATGGTTCTATGATTTGTACCCAAATACTGTATACTGAGAGCTGCATAGAAGGCCATTGTTTCTTTCTGTAGCCTGCCCGTCCCAACCAGCCAGTGTATGTCTTGGGTACTGTACTGTATTGTGTATATTATAATGGGTTGTTTGTAAGGCCACTGGGTGTGTTTGCATCACCTTCAGCCGAGGTGGAACAAGAGCTGTGAACATGCAGAGACATGGACTGCAGTGCAAGCTAGGCAAGCCCTCTGAGGACTGAAGATGCCATATTTTCCTCTTTTCCTCGTTGCTCTTATAATCTGGAGGTGCACATGTCCCCAGCCTAAATAATCTCACTAGACAGTGTGAGATATTTAGCCCCCAAAAGGGAAAAGAATTCTTTGTTCCCCATCTCACAGCTCCTCTTCTCAGGAGATCCTCTCTTTGTTACCATGGATATGCAAACTGGTGGTACAGTCTTCCTGTCCTTTACTCACACACCTACTAACATCTGTACCAGTGCAGCTTTCAAATATAGACCTGGCTTGTGCTGGATCTAGCTAAATCTGGAGCTGTTTTACACATTTCTTTGACACATTGGTTTTGGCTGGTCGTTCTACCTTTTTGAGCAGATGTAACATTTCATAACTTGTCACTGAATTTTTATCCTTCCATTCATGATAGTGACAACCAGAAATCTGATTGTGAACCACCAACGTGAAGCATATAAAGCAGCTTGGGAATTTCAAGAAATCTGTTTCTCAGCACCACTCCCTTGAACGCTGGGTGGTGTACGAAGTATCCGGTTACACGGAGACCTGGAGCCGGTGGGTCGGTTCCGTACAGTTCAGCAGCAAAGGAATTTGCGTTGCAAAAGAATTTATACATCTTATTCTTCAGTGGCACTCAAGCCTAATTGCGCTTGATTTGACACTAACTGGCTAATTAAGGAATCTTCCTTTTGGCTTCAGTGGGCATCGGATCAGAGCTGCTGAGACCAAGGACACTGAACCACTGGGTTAGGTTTATTAGCTTCAAAACCGAGGTAGGAAGCTCTGGAAAACTAGGACCTGCTCTGTAGTATCAGCATTTATCTAAACATTAGGAGATCAAGCACTGCAAACCTCACACTGTTCCCACTTACTTGACCATGTAACGCATAGAGAAAATGGAGAGTAGGCAGGCTACTGGATGTCAGCTGAGCCACCAAAACCACAGGGGAAACAGAAAAAGGCAAGTGTATGTGCAAATTTATGTATACGGAGAAGCATTGAAGTAGGAGTTCTCGAGCTTTTGTCCACTTAGGCTGTTCGGATAAACTGTTGGTCTTTTGTGGCATTCATATATGAACTACAGTTAGTATTTTTTTCATGACATTTTTTCTGTCTCTACCTTTAAAAGAAAGCCACAACAGCAGTAATGAGAGGATTAGGAAATGTGTTTGTTGAAAGTGTTGCTGTGGCAAATGATTTGTCCAGAGCCATGTGAGATCTTGTCAAGTATGAATATCATCAAGCTTTTTACTGCTCTTCTTATTTAATTGTATTCTTACAGCATTCAAAGGACTCAGCCAGCACAAGAAGCTATTGTTCTTGGAACTGTGCAAACACTCGAGAGGCAGAATCGTCTCTAAAAAATTCTGAGTTTAACGTAACAAGATGGGTTACCTCTTAACAAAACATGCACATTCAGGCAACTCAGTAATACCTTGCTGTTAGGCTTTTAGGTGGGGTCATAACAAGGCTTTTTGGCACCTTTCCCTTCCTCCTCCTCTCGTGCTGTTTCTGTCCTCTTCCTGACACCCTTCCCAGCCAGCTGCTGTTGCAGTTTTGCAGGCCCTTGTTCTGGCACTGCCCCTGTAGCGCAGCCCAGGCTGCGTACCCTGCAGGGCACAGGCACGGTCCCATACCCACATCAGTTATTTCACAGGAGTCCTCACACATTTTCACTGAAAAGAGCAAGACAGTTGCTGAAGACTCTGGAAAATGATTCGAAGGTTCCAAGTCAAGTTTTTTTCCACACTGCACTTGTTTCTTTTGGAAGTCCACATGCAGTTCTCTGCCCTTAGCTGCTGCACAACTTGATGTCTTCTCTTTGTGCAAGAACACACAATGCCAGCTGCTGAGGCTGCAAATCCTGCTTCCAAGAAATAGCCTCAACACAGACCACTTTCCATCATTGAGACAACATGGTTCAGTTCTTCTTGGTACCTGTCTTTTGCCCTGGCTTTGTACTTTGCTCCCTCTTAAAAATTTTGCTCCTATGCTAATGGCTCTCAAAGGGACAAGGAGAAAATTCCTGTTGGTGGAGCAAGGCCTTACCCAGTCCTGCCAGTCTGCCTACCCTACTATTTTGGATGCCAAATTGACAGCAAGAATGAATTTATGCCATGAGATTGAAAAGGAAGTGTATCATTCAGCTGTTTGGACCAGCAGATGGCAAATGTAAAGGAAAAAAAAATCAATCCAAGAGCCAATCCAGAGAACAGACATTAAATAAAGCCATCTGGCAAACATATGAAGGGAAAGAAGATGATAAGACCAAGTTCTGCTTTAAATATCTGTTCACACTGAGAGGAACTTGGTGGGAACTCATACCACGGGAGAGCAGACTTCGAGCCTATAAGGAGTACTGTGTAGTGTCAAAGCCTGTGGCAGTGTTGAGGACTTATTAGAAGGACCCTAAACTATGAAGCAGGTAGAGCCTAAGCAGCAGCATTCCTGCTTGTGTGAGATCCTGGTGATATTCCACACAGAATAGTGAATACAGGACTGCTTGATCCCCCATGATGGGATTGAAAAGACCACACCTAGGAACTTCATTTGTAGAGAGGGACTAGAAAGATGAGCATGGAAGTAAGCAAAGAGGGTGACCTGATATAATTTGTGGATGCCCCATCCCTGTAAGTGTTCAAAGCCAGTTTGGATGTGGCTTTGAGCAGCCTGGTCTAGTGGAAGGTGCTCCTGCCCATGACAGAGGGGTTGGCACTAGATGATCTTTAGGGTCCCTTCCAACCCAAGCCAGTCTATGATTCTATGATATCACGAATTCTGGAACACATTGATGAATCTATATTTATGCCAATGCCATGGCATTTTGTTACTTTGCCCTACTACATTAATTCCTGGAGAAGAAAGATATATGTGGTTTTGCACTCAAGCTTTTAAGTGAAATTTCAAAAGAGAAACATAATCCATTGAAAAGGGAATTGGTATCTTACATAAGTGCCCAGCCTTTCTTTTGGAAACTTGCTCTCAGGGAATGTGATTTCAGAGCCCAGAAGTCTAGCAGATGTTATTACTATTTCTGTTTTACAGGTCAGTGCTTTTGGTTTTTATGCTCTGAGAAATGCCTACAGCTGCTAGCCTGTCTTTTAAGTTATAAAAACAAGTCAATTCTGTATCGTATTCTTAATTTATACATGGGTTTTTTTCCTGGTAAAATGGGGATACTGTTGAACATTGCAAAAACATCTAGTAACCAACAGTTTTGTTGGCAGACTGTGTCATCTTATTTCCATAAAGGGCAACAGTGGATAATTTTGCAGTGAACTTTTCTTGATATCCAGGCCTGTGGCATTAAACAGAAAAAATAATCCCACCACTCAGACTTAACTGCAATAAAAGGAAAAAATTTCAGTATTGTAACCTAATTTTTTAATGCCTCTGTTGATAATAAGGTTCACACGAGTGATGGTGTAGTAGCAGTATTTTGTGCTTTAACTGTTGGTTTCAGACATTGACATGGGAAAAGGTTGCCAACTCTCACTGAAAAAAAATTTCAAATATCTATTTCCTTTCCATGTCATCTGTGTTGTTACTGATCAGTTACTGTATCTGAGAAAGTCTTCTTTAGTTTCCCTCAGCATCTAATAGCCAGACTAACAAAAAGGCAGTATTTCTGTCCCTCTGCTCAGATGAATAATTCATTGCCCTGCATTTTTTGTGTAAAGTAAATTTCAACTCTTTCTTTTGCAAAGATGATTTACAAGAGGTTCTGGACACACAGAAATTAATTTGCTGCCTTCAGACACATCATTATCTTTACTGAGAGGGAAGTAACCGCTTATTTCTGTTAAATTTTGGTTAAAGAATTTACGGTACCTAGTGTTAGAGGGATGATATCCTTTAACTGAAGTTGGAGTTTGGCAGGTTTTTTCAGTGCTGTTCTGCTGCTATTCTCCCCAGCTCAGTTGAACAATGGGCTGGAGAGATGCTGGCAGTGTTGCTTGGTTACAATTCATCAGCGTGAATCAGTGCTTCACGCAGCTCCTTCTGCGGCTGAACAAGCAGGAGCCTTCTCGGCACTGTGTTCCTGACGTGCGCGGAGATGTGAGCGGGTTACGGCCCGTCTCAATTACTGCAACACTACACCTTTGCAAGGGGGTTTGGACGGCAGTGTTTGACTTTCAGCGGTTGAAGTCAGGCAATTCGGAGCTGTCTGTTTTACATGGCTTTACAAGTATATAGCCAAGTAAAGCACATTTGTAACAGTGTGTTTTGTTGCAAGGTGTGTTTGACGAGTTTGGTACTTTGGCATCCTTCTGTGTTCATCAGGAAGATTAAATCCTTCATTAAGTACTTTCCCCTGGAATAGACACGCAATTTGCTGAAACCTGCCTGCAGGCAAAGTGAAACATATAAGAGGAGCTGCTACCTTCCTCTAATTGCATTTGACCAAATCTTAAACTGGCATAAAATGAAGCTGGTGGAGTTATGCCAGTTTAGGCAATAAGAAGATGTGACAGGTCATTTTTAACACTATGGAGTGGTTTTTCTGTACTCCACCTAGATCCATTTTACTACTTACCTGTTCTTGCTGTTCCAGACGTGACTGGAGGAAATGTTAAAAGAGAGGAGAGGTGTCCAGTTTGTGCTCTCCGTGGAATCAGCATTTCCAACAGCATTGTTCCCACCGACATCTTTTTTCTAACTTTTATATGAATCCTGAAAGGATTTCCTTCTTCCTCTCTCTTTTGGGCTCAGCAGTTCTCCATTTCTTCTAAAATCTACCATATATGTGTCTTTTAATTTCTCTTTGTCTCTATTAAGGGCCTCACTAGTAAAAAAGCTTATATTTGCCACACCTTTCATCTCGCCAAGCTTTCTCTGTTTTCTCTAATACCTGCTATTTAATGCAGCTTCTTGCATGGCTGAACATTAAGACCATTTGGAAGAATTTGTATGAAAAGATGCACTGAAGTGCCATCCACTTCACTTGGTTTGCAAAAGCTGAATCTGTAGTAAAAAGATTAATCTAGCGCTATCTAAAACACAAATATTTCAATGAGTAGATTCTCTGCACTGTTTTGCCTCCTGGTGATGGTATCTGTAAGATGGCCTTTCATCAGAAAATTGTTTCAGAGTATCTGCACTGCTTAAAAATCAGTTGCACTGCACAGAGCCGTGGTTTCTGATTTGTGCTGGCTGTGTTGTTGCATGATCTGTTTTCCTTTAGCAGCAGGTGAGTATATATTTAATATCTTAAATTTTCCGTATGTTTCCTCCAAATATCTATTGGTTATCTATAGGGCTTTTTATGTTTTGAACCTCTATGTAAAACCTGGATTAATTTAGCCCTGCTGAATTCAGATTGTGACATCCGTAACTATTTTGTCTGGAAATTTAAGTGCTTATGGGATAGGACTTAACTCTGAGCTCTTCCTGTTTCTGCAATAAAATGAGAAAGGGAAATGAATAAAAGAACTATAATTTTCCTATCAATATGATGAGCTTTGGCTCTTGTTCAGAAAGGTACTTGAAGCACCATAATACTCATCTGGTTTTGGGCAGTTATAATTGCTGCAGGGATAGACCGATTCCCTGGATAAATAGGGACATTTATATGGAGGGAGACATCTCAAGCATAGCTGAGAGACTGCTTCCTGACCTCGAGCCTGTGCTGAGCTCAGATTTATTGGGCCACTGAACCTGGCTACGTAGAAAGGAGAGCCTTTTTGGGGATACACTACATGCATCAGGAGTAAGCACTAGGTGTGCCATTGCACAGCTGAGCAGGGCTGGCTTTCTGCAGACACTTGTGTGCCTTTCCCTTCCATTAAAGCATTGCTTTGTTTCTGCCAGATAAAAGGCTGTTGTGGAGTAATTCCCTTTTAAGGTCATAGCTGGACTTCTCTAGACATGGCTGGCCAGTCCTCCTGTCCCTGAGACCCTTCTTCAAAAAAGAGCTGTAGCCCGTGTGGTGGTTGGGTGGTAGATAACACCCACTGCAAACCTCTCGTGCAGAGATACGGGAGCTGCTGCCCTGGCTGAGCTGGAGTCCTTACAGATATTCCGTCTGGGACCGGCAGAACCTACTTGAGCGAGGAGGGAGCTGTGCACGTGTGAGAATGTGCTCAGATGTGACGGGGAAGCGGCGGGCTGGAATGAAAGGACTTGTTTCTGCACTGATACCCCTCAGCCCTCCCAGCCTCACGAGCCCCTCCAGCCTGTGGGAGCCATGCCACACGTGGTGTGCACAGCATTGCTTTCGTGCCATTTTTGCCAAGATGTTCCTTGGAGCCAGTAGAAAGCAAACAGGCATCTTTTCCAGATAATTGGGTCTTTGACATTTGTGTTATGCTGCCTATGAGTAGGCATTATTTCCTTTTGCTCTACAGGATGATAGGGTTGGGTATACCCCATCCAAGGGACCCAGAGGCACTTTAGGTCTTCAGCTCTGGCTCAGCTCTTACTTTTCATCTTTTAGAAAATACATCCTGAGGAATTTGCAAACTAAGTAGAGTAATTACTACAATGGCATGGCAATAACTTGAAATATTTACACAGCCAGAAAATGCAGAGTTCTTGTGTCATCATAAACTTCTGTGATTTGCTTCCTTTCAGTTTTCTGTGTTGAGTTTGGCTTTATATTATGCTTCATAGTATATGTGCATGGGATAACATTAATTTTTTTATTTTCATGCGCTTAATATTCTCTCATTGCATTTGTTAATGTTGAGGCTGTGCACATGGTGGGTGATTTCTTCTGCTTTATTTAATGACCAGATTTGAAATAGATCTTATTTTAAGGTTAGAAACTTCCTGGTTTCATTGGCATGAAGAGCAGAAAATGCCACCCTCCATTTTTGTATGTGTGCTTCCTATTTTCCCAACAGGTGCCTTTTTATCATAAAAATAGCTCAGCAGCTGTCCCTTTGTCCTGGGGGCTACGCAGTGGCCTTTACGAAGCCAGGAGTAACTTTTTGGCATAGCCCTCCCTTTCCAGGAAGGACCCAGCTAAGCTTCCTGAGTAACATCAGCCTCCGCTAAGAATTCAGGTCAGGATCTCCCTGCTTGTTACCTAGCAACTGGGGGATACTGGTGCTTTCTCCTCTGACCAACTCCTTCCGCGTTAGATACAGGGATCACTTGGTGAAAGGATCAGGGCCGTGCTAATAACTCATGCTTCAGGAAGGCAGAGCAGCCCCGTGCTGGGTATCTGATGAGAGGTAGGGTGCACTGTCCAAGTCGAACAGAATCGACACTTTCAGAATTCTCTGCGCAAACTTGAAAGTGCCTCTGCTGGTTTTGCTACCACTTAAATGTCTGGCACGGTGACAGATCCCTTTTGAAACACCAGTAGCCTTTTGTGGTGCATTGAATCTGACAAACAGGAACCTACGCAGGTAAGCAGCCGAAGAAAGTTTATGTCTGAGGTACTTTAAGGGTTGTTTTCCGACAGGTGAAATGTTTCTTGGTTACACAGGTGCACAACATTCGATTCTGGGACTATTGACCTGCCTTTGTACTTATTAAAGTTTCATTGGATGGTAAGTAAAAAAGTTAAGTAGAAAGAGGAACTGTCTTGCCTTGTTCTTTGTGGCGTGTGTTTATAAATTGTTGAAAACAACCTTTAAACTTCTCTAGTTAATTTATTGTAGAATTGGCTAATGAAAAATCTTTAAGTGATCGAGAGTTATTGGTTGCCGTGCTCTCGCTGCAACTCACTGCTTGTAGCATATTTGCAAAATAGAAAGCAGCAAGTCCCTCTGGCTACGTATTGTTTGCAGAGGCCAGCAATCATTGCCTCTGGTTGGTAACGCAATGTGATTTGTTACTGCTTTTTGTTTTCCTTTGATAGATTACGAGTAGAAGCCCTTTGCCAAATGTAAAAATTAAAGCGATGTGCCATTCTAAGAAAAATACTTACAAAAAAAAAATTATCTTCCTTGTGTTGTACCTTCTCTGCTCACAGATAGCAGAAATGGTGGGAATCAGACCAGAGTATGTTCATATCTAGTGCTGGTACAGGGCTGACATGATAGTCTTCTGAAGGACCACTCCTCACAGAAAATACAGTTTTCATATTTTGAAAAACGTGGAAATTAATGTCTCCAGGTGCAAAAAAGCTGTTTAACTCGCCTTTTTCAGAAGTCTATAAGCAGTACATTCCATCTCTTCAGAAATATGAATTGGTACAGCTCCAATTAACTTGAGCAGAGGCCTGCCAAGTGACATCAGCCAAAGATCTGGCTGCACATCTCTGGGACAGGTACACTGCAAGTATGTTTATATGGTTTTTGCACAGAAGGTTGTAGTGGTGGATTCTGAATAGGGACATAAAAGACCAGATTATTTTTAAGCAATATATTTTAATTATCTCTAATATGAAACTGTTTAATTTGAGTGTTGACTCTAAGGCATTCAGAAGCTGATTTCTTCAGAGGGACTAAGTGCTGCTTCAATTGATATTTTCCACATTTAGTATTCAGAAAAACAATTCCCAGGGTCTCACATTGCATACCTGATAACAGCAGCTGCTTTTCAAGTGCACATGTCCAATTTGGTATCCCAGACTTTTTGTCTCTATCATACTTATGGGAGAGCTCATACATTCATTCCTAGGACTCGCAGGGTGTGTGTCCACATAAGAAGAGAGAAAAAATATATACCAGGGCAGTATCTTCATGCAGTTCAGGATGTCCTTTAGTACAAAAAGCTCTCCCAAGTGTGTAACTTCATACTACTGTCTGATTAGGTGATGTAGGACAGAGTAGGAAAAATATCTGCTTGAGGAGGTGCTTCACATTTCATTTAATTGTTCCGGTGTCTAGGTCAACAACTTTCAGGAGACAGTTAATGGCAGAAACCTCTTCAGTAGCTTCGATCTAGCTATTTCAGTAAAATAGCACCCTCAGAGCATAGCATGGGACACGAGAGATAAAGTCACCCAGCACCTCCTGATCCTTCCTCTGTTCACAAAGCCTGGTAGTGTCCTCTTAGTAATGCTCCTCTGCCAGAGCTGGGAGCTCTGCTTGATGTCTCATTCCCCACCCACACATGACTCACAAATATTTTTAAAATGTTTAAGAAAAGGAGGCCCCTAAGCAAAGAGAATCAGAATTTCCTCAGGCTTGAGTATATTTGCCAATTGCATGTAAAAGGCTAAATATTTTCCCATCGTACCTACACCAGAGACACTCTGCAGATACACAGATGGCTGGGCCCTTACAAATCCAGCCAAGGGAGCGTATGCTGGCACTTCGGGGTTTGAAAAGAAGCTGGAATGGGTCCTGTAGTCTGGTATTGGCAGCCAGCATCAGCATCTGGGTGGTTGGACGTAGGAAAGAGCCAAGTCTGGAAAGGTTATTGAAACACTGGTCTTGCACGAACAACGTTTCTTGATAGTAAATAGCTCAAACGTGTACTTGGACTCTGCAGTAGAGAGCAGGCTAGAGAAGGCAGGTGAATGCTTTCTCTCTATTTGTCTGACAACATGTGCAAGCCTAACTAGGAGCTGGGAAGCTGAAATCCAAGAGTGATCTTTGTGTCATTTAGCTGTAGAGGCTGCCTGGGACCCAGTGTCTGGTTCTGGGCATCTGGCTGCCAGAAGAGGTGAGCTTGGAGTAGGGCAGGTGGAGAGAAGAGTTAGTAAGATGCCAGGATAATAGAGAGCTTACATCTGTGAGGAAATTAAGGTGCCATGGTTTGTTTGGCTTTGCAGATGAAGGCTGAAAGGGGAGATGGACACCTTCTCTAAATACCTGTGGCAAAAGAAAAAAGCTGCTTCAAGGAAAGTATTACATTAGCACTGGTCATGTAGTCTGGGATTTTCTAACCATCAGAGTTACCAAGTTCTGGAATAGCATTTGAATTTCAATAGTTTTCAAAATAAGGATTTAATCAGCCCGTGAAGGGATTATATTGAGTGTTTGCCAGCAACAAGGGACTGAATGCTCAGGAAATTCCTTCTGGTAGTATGTTCCCAAATTTTATTCTGAAACACCTATATGAAGCTCAAAGATATAAGTGTACCAAAACATTCCTCAGGATTTCCCTAAGGAGTTTTCACCATATGAGAGAACTGAAAAAGCCCAGGCAATGCATGGAGCTCCTGCAATGAGAAGGACCTGATAGGTGGGATGCACCTGATAGTGATAAATCTTGCAAAACCACAGAGCTAAAGAGCCTTTGTGAGCAAAATGACTCATCACTGACTTTGGACCTGCCCAAGGGATCAGCAAAGGCCAAGAAGCACTGGGACTCTTCTCAGGTGCCGTGAGACTGGTTACTTTGGACTTGAGTTTTTGATTTATTGCTGTAAATAGCTTTGTACACACAGAATTTTCACCTACCTCCCTGGGAAAGCAAGCAAAACACAGCAGTTTGAGGCAGGGAGTTCCCTCCCCGGGAGTGATGGGGTGACTCCGGAGGTCCGTGCCATGCCTCAGGGACAAGTTGTTCCTGACTGAAACCACTTCGGTGGTTTTCCTCTGTACCACCTGCCTTGGTAGGAATTACTGCAGACCCACAGGAGGTGGGAGAAAAGCCCACACAAGTAGGTTTTGTTTGCACAGCTTTGCTTTTGAGCTTTGATTAGGAATACTGCCCTGCCACCCTCTCTCCCGATGGTGTCCCTTTTGCTGCCCATGGGGATATTGTCTGCTTCTCTGTTTCTCTTCCTACATCTGGGCTCTTTCTAGCATATGAATGTCAATGGCATTTAATTTATGAATGCTGCAGTACATTTTGTTGTGCTTATTTAAATCAAGCAGAGAGCAAGCATTGTACAGTCACATGTAAAGGTGATGGCAGATGAGTGCTCTTTATGTCACGCTGGATTTCTGCTTCACACTTGCATTTACATTTGCCAAATTACAGGCAGGAAATTTTTGAATTAATGACAAATATTTCCCAACAGTAGTTACTTAAGTGCCTGCACATGTTAAATTAACCATAATAATCTTGTCATAGTCATGAATTAATAACCTACATCTCATTGGGCTTTTGAGAATTGCAGTAAAACATTTGTGGTATATTCAAAGAAGGGAGCCTGGGGACAAGTGGGATGTCTCCAAGTAGCTTTACATTCCCATCCCCACCATCCTGTTCCCCATGCCAAGTAAGCCCCAAAGGCTATACAGGAACCTGAAAAATAGGTTTAGAAGGGGCAGAAAGGAAGAGATCTCCTCTGCAGAGGTGTGTCTCTTTCAGGTAAAGTGATTTAGACTTATTAATTCCTGAAATGTCTTCCTCTTTCCGTTGCCAAGAGGAAGACGCTGCCAGACGCTGCACGCAAGAGATTTCTGACAGAGATCTTAAGCAGTGAGGAGTTTCACAAGTAAGGTGCTTATCATGTCAGAGGGGGATAGGGAGAACTTCTGTCCCAGTGGCAGAAAGGAGAAGAGACCGAGGGCAAGTGGTGATGTGGGATGATTTCTCACAGGGTATTCCCCACCAGTGGTCCATGGAACCCCTTCCAGTGAAGGCCTGGGGAGCACGATCATGTTCCCTTTGCCTCCTGAGCTCCACTACACCACAAGGTGCCATGGGGAGCTGGGCCCTAGGCCAGAGAGGGAACCTCAGTCTATGCCATTGGCTCCAGCAAAGCTGCACCAAGGGACAGGCCTGGACCTGAGCATCACTTCTGCATGACAGACTCACTCTGGTCCCTGCTCTGGAGTTGCTGCTTGAAGAACATTGGGAGAAGCATTTAATCTCTCTTGTGAGGAGAGGCTGCGGGAGCTGGGCCTATTTAGGCTAGAGAAGACTGAGAGGGGATGTAATTAATGAATATAAATGTCTTAAAGGCGAGTGGCAGGAGGGTGGTGCCAGACTCTTTCCAGTGGTGCCCAGTGACAGGATGAGAGCAATGGCTATAAACTAAAACGCAGGAAATTTCACCTCAATATGAAGAACTGCTTTACGTTTGAAGATAACAGTGCAGTGGAAGAGGCTGTCCAGGGAGGTTGTGGAGTTGCTCTCTCTGGAGACGTTCAAAAACCCACCTGGATATGTTCCTTTGTTGACTGCTCCAGGTGGCCCTACTTTGGCAGGGGGCTTGGGCCAGATGATCTCCAGAGGTCCCTTCCAACCCTAACAATTCTGTTATTCTGTGATATGCTTTCTGCTTCCCAGTCCAAGGGAATGAGGGGGCTTGTGCAGGTGGTATAGGGCACACTAGAGACTTGGGTCTGGATTTCTGACAAGGTGGCAGTACAAATTATTAGGCTGCATTCAGGGTTTTGACTTGAAAAAGTCTGCAAGTCTGAAGCAGCAGCTGGAGGTGATACATGCAGAATGACTTGCCAGAGGTTATATTTGCTGAGATTATTGCTGCAGGAAAGGAGTGAAGGAGAAAACAAGAATCTGAGGAAGTGGCAGTTATTTCCATTTGTTCATATCCTTGCTTTGGAGCACAGTGTGGTTTGGAGCATAGACCTGCAAGTAAATGAGATAAGAGTACAGAAAAATATTTCCTCTCTTTCAAACATAAAAACCAATTATATCCTGAATGGATAGTAAGAATGAAAAGTTTGCAGGTTCATGTCATGAAGAGAGTAAATGACAAAAAATTAGGGTTCTTAAATTTGTGAAATCCTGACTGTTTTTCCTTATAGACTGTGGAGAAGGGTTCCAAGAAAAGATGAAAAGACTCAGCCATGATGTTTATCGTGGCACGGACAGAAAGCAACCTTCTAGTCTTTTTGTGTAGGAAATTATTTAGATTATGAAGTCCAGCTTAACTGGACTCCTACCTGAAACCTCTGAGGAAGTCATGTATTACGGTGACCTTGTGTTAAAAATCTCATGCTCTTTTTTCTGGAAGTGATCCTAATGTTACTGGTATGGAGGAAAGATAAAGGAGCCCATGGCTCATCTGTCTCCCATCAGGGCTCAAGATGAGTGATCATTTGAAGGCTGAGAGAGCCTAAATTAGGAAGGGTCAAAAGAGGCTAAATAAGGTCCTTTCCAAATAAAAGCCTGCCACGTGTACTACCTCAGAGCAAGCCTTGTACAACAGTTGGACAAGAGGCTGTTCAGCTTTGCATTTGACCTGTGGGGTTTAATGCAACAGGAATGTGGAATGTGTTTACAAGGTAGCAGTTATTGCTGAAATATGCGAGTGCTGTTGCCTGGGGAAATTTCAGAGGATTGAGACTGTGCTGACAGTAGCTGCACCTTTTGGACAGACTGTGTGGATGCTGGGGAGGAAACTGGTCTCGAAGTTTGCAATCTACAGAGGGAACGCAGGGGATGATGCTCCCCTTCCCCACCACGTCCCAGTGCCATCCTGTGGCTCCAGCTGGATCTCACTCCATTCTCGCTGCTCCTCTGTGCTAGGATGACCCAGGAAGGCGAACTGGTCCTTGGGCTGGAGACATGGCTTCTTGTTATCCCTGCATCCGAGGGGACTCCAGGTTAGCACACGGCTGCAGCCGGTTCAGCAGAGCGGTCTGGGCTGAAATGAGGTAGAGCTGAGGACTGAGGGCCCCTGATGGCACCTTCCCTGAGCAGGTCCTGGAAATCAGCCTGCTTATGTTCTGGCTAGTCTCAGCTGGTAGGCTGGTGTATCTCTGCCTGGAAGGGCTCAGGCTTCTCCTAGAAATACCTATTTCATTCTCTTTGCATTTCCTACTTTCTTTTTTTTTCTTTCTATTTCAAATGTCCAATATTAAAACTATTCTGAACATGGTTCATGGATGATCTCCATAATTATTTCATCCTTCTAGCACAGGAATTCCCAAGGAAGCTGGTAAAGCCCAGCTTAGTCTCTTTATTTCATTCACTTTCCTTCTTACTTAAGTTTGCCTAATTTTCATTGCATTAATGGCAAAATATTTGGAAGTAGGCCTAGGATATAACTACATTCTGTGTTCAGTTGAACCCAACATTTTTAAAGATTTGTCATTAACTTTTAAAGAAACTTAACAGAAGGGTTGAAATTACTCTATTGACTACACCACACATTATGGACCTGTGAAAACTGGGCCAAATTCAGCTCTAGATGTTAGCAATTGACTTCCTTGTCTGGTTAACTTGGCCCACTGAGTCTCCCTCAGAACAGCAGATAAAGCTGAACAAGGATCTCATTCCGGGTACTGTTAAACACTTTCTGCATCTTAAACTCCCATTAACCTCTGCACTGTACAAGAACACCCTTGCATTAAGCTAATTGATGGGGCAGCAGGTGTCAGTGAGCCATTGCTCAGGGCTTGCTGTGCTTCCAGGGGAGACTTGCTCTTTCTGTACCACAAAAGAAGTGTGTGTGTATGTGTACGTAGGTGAATAGACAATTTATTTTATTCATGGTTCCAAAAAAGCAAGGAAGGATCCATGAAAGCCCTGTTATATTTTTGTGAATTTAAAGGCACTGAGACCTTGTAACACTGCTAATATTTCTACTCATTCTGAATACCAAAAGACCTGGTATAATTATTTTTGTGAAATAGCTTCAGGAATGTTCCCAGTGCTGAATTCAACAGTAATTGCAATTGCAGCATGTAGAATCAAACGTAATTTTGTTCTAACTAAAGAAAGAAATTTTACTTTATTTTCTATTGCTTTTCAAGGAGAGGCGCAGTGAATTTTTAATACTTCACTGACCCTTGACTCTGAGTGATGTTAGCCTGCTATTGTAAAAAAAAAGTATGAACTTCTTCAGAACATTATTAGCAAAATACTCTCTGTGAATGCTTGATATCATTTAAGTTAAAAATACAGATTGTGCTTCCATCAGTAAAAATGGCTGGTACAAACCTAAAAGTCTGGTAGTGTATTGAGCTGTTTGTGCTCATAAACATAGAAGAAGATCTCTGGTAGGCAGCTAGCTGGGGGAGATCTTGTGTCTTTGTGTAAAACAGCTATGCCTTTATTATCCCTGCATGCTGAGGAAGAAGGAGAGCCAATGCGGCTTTTTTACTTTAGCAGTTCTCTTAATAATAATGCTTTCCATGTTGGTGGAATAAATCTCCTGGCCCCTCTATTAAATCACAAAAAATAAAGGACCGAAAGCAAGAAGGAAAGGGTTACGGCGTAGGAATAAGACATTTCACATGAGTTTGCTTTATTCTTTATTCTGCCAATGCAGACTCCACCCTCCACCCCCCTTCCTGTAATTCTTTTATATGGTTGTTTGCTTTGCTTTGGTTTTGGTTTGTTGGGGTTTTTTGTTTGTTTAAAGAAAGCATGCAAGTCAAGCTAAGGCTTTTCCTGTGAACAAAATATGACCTTTGTGAAGGTGCATACTCTCAAGTTACTGGGCTCTATCAGGGAAGAAAATTCCCTTCACCCTTCTGGAACAGCCTATTCCCTGCACTATCCAGGACACCAGACTGGGCAGTCCTAGTTATGCCTTCTGACCTCTTACATTTGTGTATTCTGTAGCAATGCACTATTTTAAAAAATAGAAAGCTCACTCCTCAAAAACTGCTTGGGACGAAAGTTTATTTTATGGAGTGTTTCTCACTTCTCACGGAAATGGTGAGGAAAGGAAGGACTACTAATTCTTGAGGGAAAAAAAAAAGGTAAAAGAGGAAGGTTTTCCCCTCTGCCTCTCATCCCTTGGAAATGCACCGTGCTTGTAATAGAGAAAGGAATGTGCTGTTGGCAGGGGTATGGCAGAAGGGCTGATGAGGATCCGATGAGAATCCGCACAGCCTTTGGAATAACAGGGGCAGATGCACCAGAGAGTAGTTTGGGCTGGTTAGGCAAAGGAAAACACACACTGCCCAACAGCAGTGAAAGACTGAAAACAACTGAATGCCCAGAAAACCCTGAAAGGCTTGGGAAGATTTTTCTGTTGTAGCCCATAGCGCCTCACATGCTATTCATGGCAGGCCTTGCCCTGTTTGCACAAAGGCTCGGGCTCAAAGCCCATGCAGCAAGATCTATCTTATCTCCTCTCTCCAATCTTCCTTTCAGCAGGTGTTTTATTACATGACATCCCTTGATGTCTCTTCTCAGTGATCACAGGGACACCCAGCCCCACCTTATGTTTACATCGTGTGCAACAGGAATTTGAGTGATAGATGCAAGTACTGCAAAGGCAAGGGCTGGTGCAAAGGGGCAGTAGTGTGTCAGTAGTTATACGTTGCTGGTCTGTGTGGCACGGCTTGGTATAGAATAGCAAACTCTGGCTCAAGGAACAGCATTGGAAGAGATATGTGCTGGTGCAACTGCCTTTTATTAGTTATTCCTGAGAGAAAGGGCAAATCACTCACAGCTAGCTCTATTCATTTTGACAGTGAGTGGGAAGAGGATCAGAGGATCCCTAACCAGCAGAGTTTTGAAAGAAAAGGACACTGACTTTGTGTTCAGGCTTGGTGTTCTCACCTGGATGCTGGCCCGGGACCCATGCAGCCATGGAGAGGATGCTGGCAGCAAAGACACATGAGCCAGCCTTGCTCTGAGCATGAGGAGTGGCTCACAGGCTCTCACCACACCAGCGTGGTTGTGCAATATGCAAATTTTCTTTTAACGTAGGAGCATGCCACAAACATCGCATTAGCTGGAGAAAAATGTTAGCCGCAAGCAAAGAAACAAAACCTTTTATTAGCCAATAATGCAGATAAGAAAGGATGGGGAAGGTGTAGCAGCTTCAGTGCGAGACAGATGAAAATGGACAGCAAACTATCATTTAGACAGCGAACCGTTTGTGAAAATACCACATTTGGATGATGTTCCCATGGACATCAGTCAGTGTAAACAAGTAGGTGCTAACAGCATCTGCACTAAATTATTAAAACAAGCAAAGAACACATGAAGTCATAGACTTTGCAAAGCAATACTTTTTGTTTACTGATTCACACCATTTGAACAAAATGGAAGGAGATGATTGTCTGCTCAACTTTGAAAACAAAAGGCAAAGTTGTATACAAAAAGTGAAAGGGTGTTTTTCCTCCTGGTTTGGCATGAAGTTTATTTTGGATATTTTATATAGACTTGGTAGTAGAAACCAGTGCAGTTTTCTCAGAAAATGTCTTCTCTGGCTAAGTTATTTTTAATAATTCACACATGATGAGGACACAGCTAGAATTTTTGTACAGATACTGTAGAGATGCTGACATATGGTAGAAAGGCAGTGTGACCCTTCAGTCCCAGTGCTGGGACTCTGGATAAAGCTTCTAGGATGGCTGTGTGCATGCAAGCATGCACTCAGGTGCATTTGTTCACTTGATTTAAAAATTGGAGGCCAAATAAAAAATGAAAAGTGAAACTCCTTTGACCTAATGAGAGCTCTGCTCTTTCTGAAGCTTTGGAAATGAGGTTGCAGTTGTTATGAAATTCTCCTGTCCTTTTAATGAGCTTTTTGGATATGTTTATACAGGCTAATCAGATTCCCAGAGACCTGCACCTCACTCATATGGACATTCCTAATACCTGGGCTCATATGTGCTGTGCTAGCTCAGGGGCAGCACTTCACTCTGCTTCTTAGACCTCCTGTTGCAGGTGGTTTATCTTAGAAACAAAAGCTCAAGATGATGGATGCCTTTTGGAAATGATTTTATAAATGGACATACTGTGAGAGATTTCGTTTTGGCTAGGCTCAAGCATTATCACTTGGGAGCACTGAAAGTTGTTTGAGAGTTTGAAAGGAGGGGACAATGATCTCTTTTAGCAGGCGGAGGTCTGAGTGTGTTGAACAGCAGGGTTTCTTGAGCTGTGTGAATACCTACCCCCTGCCTTACCTTCTGCCACACCCCATTGTGCAATGTTCTCAGCACCAGGTGTCCCCTGGCTGCAGGGGTAAACCTTTGCTTGGGAGGCAGGTGATCACAACACACTTCTGAGCCTGTGCTATGCCAAGGCATGGCACCCTGGGGCTGTGCCCAGGTGCTGCTCTTGTTAATGCACATGTCGGAGAGCTGGAGCTGGAGCAGAGGGTTGTGAAAGCACTGCTGATGTGCCTGGGATGGCAGAGGACCATGGCAGGCACCCTGGGCTTGCTCCCTCTGGAAACTTTGAGCTGTCCTGTTTCTGCAGTCCAAGTGGGAGGAGAAGAGGCTGTGTGGCCTCTGGATGGTGCCTTCATTTCAGGTCTGAGTCCTCAGAGAGGGGGAGGATGAGAAAAAGCTGCCTCAGCCTTTGCCCCTGGCATTTGGGATGGTTTTGGGTTGGTTACTCTCTCAGCTAGAGGAGTATCTCTGAGTATTTGGGTTTTCTTTATATCCCCAGGATCCTTTCTTTTTTTTCTTTTTTTTTTTTTTTGTCCAAGTCTTCAAGGCTGTGTAATATCAGTAGGAATGCTAGTGTATATCATGATGTTCAGAGAAAAGGGCAACTCTTCCTCTCATGTGAAACAATTTCCCTCAATGCAGATTTTTTTAACTCCTCGTGTTTCTTTGTCTACTAGAAAAGAGATATTCTTACACAAAAGAGAAATGAAAGGTGTAAATTGCTGTTGTTTGGTTTTTGGATACACACTCTTGAGTGCACTGGTATTTGGAAGGGATGGGAAGGGGAATAAAAACCTGTTGTGCTGCTATATTCCATCTCTATTATCTGCAGTGGCATAGTCTCAGATGTATTTCTTGTATCATAGCTTATCTAGAAAGGACCTGGGAAGGAAGAAGGAAAGTGAAAAAAGTCGCTGCTGGGAAAAGTCCAAAATAGCAAAAATACTGTTATAAACAGGTAATATTTAGCAATTTGTCATCAGACATTTTTGGCTTATAAAAGCTCATAATAAATTGGTAAACCAAGTACCTCTAGTATTCCATTGTGAAAAGAACCACACATAAAATAAAGAAAGAGGAAAAAGGTGTGACTGTCAGTGGTGTGGCAAACCTTGCCCTTGCTAACAGGGGAGAACCAAGGCAGGTTGCTTCTCTAGGATGAAAATCCTGCTGAGTTTTCAGATCACAGGATGATTTAATTAAGTGACGGACTTCAGTAAATCCTTGGGGACGCTGGAAATGAGAAAGCTCAGCAGCCGAGCCTCTAGATCCAAGTGTAAGTGCACAATGAATACCACCCGTCCCGGTGGGTGCTGATTCAAAGCTGCTGGATTTTGTCAGTATTTCGTTGCACAGCTCTTAAACTTGTAGGCCATTGTAGATTTTAAACAAAGCTTTGAGGGTGAAAAAGTTTAGTTCCAGAGCAAAAACTCCAATCTCTGTTTACATCAGGGAAATGACAAGCAGTTACAGTCATACCAAGGGTGAACTCTGGATTTTTTTGTTTCTCCTCCTAAGTATCATGTTTTAATCAAATCTTTCCTATGATGAATGTATTAATACTGGAGCATTTGCTACAGATGTTGAGCAAAAGGCTTGAAAGATACCATTAAAACACATTATACTGAAGGAAAAAGGGAAGATGTAGATAGTACGGTTTTCCAAGTTTAGATATTTGGGAAAGAAAATGGGATTATCTCCTAGTGGTGAAAACCTGTGTTTCTCTGACAGTGCAAAGGAAGCATTTAAAAGAAAAACCAGCTTCCCCCATGTTAATAAAAACATCACAGTAAATTTTAAGGTAGAAATGAATGTGATTGTCTACAGCTAGGTTTGGTGAGGCACTAAGCCAGGCAGTGCCTGGCTTGCAGAGCATCACAGAGGGATCTCTGGCAGCCGCTGGATGCTCAGCAAGGATCAGTATCTCTTCACACTCTCTTGGGATATTGCTCTAATGCAAACCATCACTTGGCAAAGTGCTCAATTAAGCGGCTAAGTGTCAGCTTTAGTGTTTACTCCAAACCAGGGTTTGCTAAAAATGAATCTGTTGACTTTTGAGCATGTTTCTGAAAACTTGAACACCAGCACACTGCCCAGAAGCACTTTGCAAGTTCTTCCAGTCCCCTCTGCTACCTGCCATTTTCCCCTCTGTGCTGTTCTCAGGTTAAGGAAACACTTGTCCACTTATCCCTTGATGCAAACAAATCTCCCCTTGGTAACAGCAGGCACAAAACTCTTCCTGCATCCTTGGTATGGGGTGGGTGGCTGCACCTTGCTGCCCCTGTCATAGTGTATGTTTGCACAACAGAGTGACTGCTGCAAGGGCTGCTGTCACTTCTACTCCGTGTCACTCACCACTGGCCTGAGACAGTCACACCAAACCCTGGGTTTGGGCTGGAAACTTGTCTTTTGAACTGAAAACCAAGTCCTTATAGTTGCATGATGAGTTGAGAGGCAGTTTTTATAAAAGCTTTACAGTCACCCCACTGCAAACCCGGTATTGCTTACCTGACCCAAACTTACAGGATTTATTTGCCATAATTTTAAATAACCCTTTCCTTGCTGAGGATAAGCGAGTCTCTGGGCCCTGCACAGGAGGTAGAGGCCACTGGTACTTGTGCCCAATGTCTCCTGCACCCAGGTGCCTCTGACCTGCGCCTTGGGTTGCTTTCTGCCTCACTCCAAAGTTATCCTACCTGGACAACCTTCCTCCCTGCACACAGCCCGGGTCTCTTGGGCAGCTCTCCCACAGCAAAGCAGCCAGCTTTTCCCCCACATGACACTGAGTTGTCTAGGGAGGACTCCGGCAGCACTGGTGTTATGGAAATTACGCATGCCAGCCACAATACCTGGGTTCGACTGGGTTTCCACTGAATCAGTAAGCTGAAAGACAGATTCCTCTAGAAAAGTGCTTTTTATTAATAGCATTACAGCCTGAGTTGGGCATCTCTCAAGAGGGTCCTTGAACAAAGAAATCCCTGGTTGACCTGCTAAAGCAGTCCATGGACAAATAGCGTCTTTCAAACAATCTTTGTGTGTTTTGCTGGCAAGGAACAAATCATTTATGTGTTGGAAAAGTTTAGGACCTCCAGGTAAAACAATACCTTCCTAATTTTCTCTTTGTCATTCTGACATGTGATCCTTAAAATAGTTGCAGATGTCAGAGGCAGCTGGGTCCACAAATACACTTGCTACTATATTTTATTATAATTAATAATAATAAAATATTATTAAGTTTCTGAAGAGTCATTCCCCTGTACCTCAAGAGAACCCACTACAATCTTTTCTAGTAGTCATTGGATGTTGCACTGGTCTCTGTCTACATTCCTGTACTTTAATTCAATTTGCTCATCTCCTTGCAAGCTCTAATCACACTTTGGCAATTATCTCTGTCTGATTATTACAATTCCAACCAGGATCAATCTGAGGCCAGGCAGCTCAACTTCCCCTTGCCAGTAGGGTCAACTCCTCACGTTTTTATCAATTGTTTTATCTTGCTCATGTGGATGGCACAACTCCTTCTTAGCAACAGGCCAGCACTGGCCCAGGGTGGGTCATTTCCAGAACAAATACTATAAAATAATGATGCACATTGACCTGCATCTTCCCTTAAGCTAGGCATTTGATTTCCCCTCATAACGAAATCCCCAGGATTCCAGGGGTGATGGAATATGAGTACCACATACGCAAACACACGGTAGCCAGGCACCTCCTTCCTCTCAAGCCAGGGCTCCAGCCCTGTACCCTTGCAAGTGACACAGCATTGGAAGGCTGCCTTCCTTGGGTCTCAGGAGCTTTTTGGTAAGACACACTAATTCTGAAATATGTTAGGAAACAGCGAAAACGTGGTGGGCCTGAAGAATTGCTGCATGAGGACAGAAGAGGAGTGAGTATCTTGCTTCAAGATGCATGACTGGCAAGGAGAGAGCCCATTAAGGTTCAGTGTCCTTCTGTTTCCTCTGAGTCAGGAGATTTATGCTGCACCCCTGGTCATGTGTTAGTGTCCCTCAATGTTTGGGGCATCCAGTGGAAACACTCTTTGTGACTTCAGATGTCACAAAATAAATCACACAAATCTTTGCATATATTTTGGCGGACCTAACTTTTTTAAAAATTGGTTTTATTCTCTAGAAATTTGGCTGCCAAGGTTTGGGACAGGAACATAATTCTAGTTTGTCAGGAATATGATATACTGTCTGAATTTTGCCAGAGGGGACATGTTCATACTTGCCTGTATGTTTCAAACAAATACTGTCACTGTGTGGGGATTTATCCCCCAGTGACTTTGCTATTGAGAACTAGTGAAGTATGGCATACAAACATTTGGATAAAAAAAAAATATACCCTCACCTGAGTGCAGCTGGATGCAGCAGGGTGATGCCAGTGAGCCATAGATGGGGATGTGAGTTATGTCATCCATAATTTATACAGAGACTGCAGGATCCCACTTCTGGATGTGTGTAGCTTATAGACGCTACAGGGCATGCATATAACAGCTGAAGCTTTAAAGGTATTGATTTACATTCCTGCCATTGCTACTGCAATGTGACAGCAGGAATCTAAGACACCCTGTTTAACAATTGACTAGATATGCCACGGCCCACAATACATATTTATCTGTCACCTCCCAGTGGACGTTTACTTTAAAAATAAAGGTATCCTAGAATTGCAGAATTGTTTGTGTTGGAAGGGACCTTAAAGAACACCTAGTTCCAACCTCCCTGCCATAGGCAGGGACCCCTTCCACTAGACCAGGTTGCTCAGAGCCCCATCCAGCCTGACCTTGAACACAGGGGTGGGGTATCCACAGCTTCTCTGGGCTATCTGTTCCAGTGCCTCACCGCCCTCGTCCATGTTTTTTCTAGGGTGGGTTCCCCATTAATTCTCCGTACTTAAGGCAGATGCCCTTGACCAAAAGTTGCTCGCTCTCGTGTTTGTTAATTCTGATTTGGTACCCGGGGGGTTGTGGCAGGGGGTGTTTTACACCCAAGGTGTGGGTTCGTGTGGTGCAGAAGCCCCGGAGCTGCCAGGCAGCAGAGGTGCCTTTGCTGTGGCTGTCCTGCAGCCACGCGCTGTGGCCCGGCTCAGGTGGCTGCGGGTGGTTCAGGCCATGTGTTGTGTTTTAGATTTGAGTAATAAAGGTTTCATTTCCATTTCACTAGCTTGTTGAATTTACAAGCCTTGTTTCTTAAGTCTCCTGGTACTTCAGTGGATCAAAACAGCCACAATCTACTCACCCTCCCATCCAGGTTGTGGCATGAGCATCTGTCACCATTACAGCCCAAAGAGTGACTCTACAGCATTTAACTCACTATCCAATCAATGGCACCTGTGACTTTATTCTCCCTTGACCATGAAATTATGGCTCTCCAGATGAAGAAAAGAGAGCACAAACAGACTACTGCATGGGAAATGCAATTTAATTTACAGATATACTTCTTCAAGCTTTCGACATGTACAGTTTAGCAATTATTTTTTAATTTAGGAACCTTAATAAGCAAAGTAATATTTTGCTTCTGAAAAGTAAAGAAGAGAGAAGAAGATAAGAAAATCTGTTGTTTTATTTCTACTTGTATTTCTCTGTTACTAGTTCTCCCTAACTGTTATCTATTTAAAAAAAAAGAATAGAAAGAACCATTATCTTTTCCCAAGTTTCTTTAGAAAGAAGAAAAACTACAATCTGTAGAATACTTCAAATTGGATATAAATAAGGGAAAAGTACATGGGGTTCTCTACTATTGTTACTTGTACACTCACTCAAATGCTGTAATTTTGTCATTTTGTCTCTGGTCCTGAATGGGCTGGGAAAGGGTGAATCGAAGCCCTTTCCTCCTCTGATGCATGTTTTTAGAAGCATTCAAGAATTCACCAAACTCAGTCTTCAGACAGGAGAGGCTGGTCAACTAAACTGTCCTGTACTATTGTCTTCTGAAAGTGGAAATAGTCTGTGGGACCTCTTATACCTTAGCCTAATAAGTACCATGTGGGATATTTTTATATTTTATGTATATTTTATGTATATTTATATATATACACACATATATTTAGACATGTATGGAGACATATATTATGTAAGCATACACATAATATTCTATTCTATATTTTTATATTTTAGTAACTTGCCTGTATGTGTACATGTATTTAGTGAAGTACTGTTATTTTGTTGATACAACTAACACTTTTTGTACCTCCTTTAGTGATTGCCACATGAGTTCATCAAGGACAATGGACCCTAAGATGAGAGAGGCTGAAGGAGATGGAGAGGACAATTCAGGTAGAATTTCTCCCTTCCCCAGCAAATGAAAAGTGCTGTGACTTCTTGAGCTTCTATGTCTTTGCTCTATCATAGAAGTGAATTTGTGTGTCAAGAGAACGCATTCTGCCTTTCTCTTCACCTATTTCCAAGAGTTGTTACATGTTTTCAGCATTTTCAGAGGCTTGAAATAAGATTTTTGTAGCATCTTGTGACCAAGCTAACTTTTTTACCCAACAAGATCCAAGAGTAAGTGAAATGCTGACAGGAATGCCTTGCAGTGCTGTCATACCAGCTTAAACGGGCCAGGCACAAGTTGTTGGAATTCTTTTGCAAAACACTGATTTAATATTAAATAGTTTCCTTCACAGAGCTTGCAACTGATCCTAATTTAGGTCTTTCCTCACTGAGCGGACTAGAATTGCTTTTCAAGGTTATTGCTTGATTCCTAGATGAATACTTTCTGATCTATCGAATGTTGTAATTAGCATTCAAAATATTCTCGATGTATTATAAACCCAACATTTTAAAAGCATTAGCCTCCCGACACTGCACATTCACCTACGTATGCCTTTTCTACATTTAAATTGGTTTTGGTAGCATTGCTCTTATCGTTATTGTTTAGCTTGCTGAACAAAGGCAGTGGGTTTCCAAGTAATAATTTCTTTTTCGTATCCCAGGCAGTTAAGACCAAATTTTTCCTTCACAGTTTAATTACCTCAAGAGGCAAGTAGAAGCTCTATTAGGAATGATTCTACACCATTGGTTATTTCTTATGTCTCATAAACATTGCAATCCATTCTCCACGATAACAGTAATTTCATACTATCACTATAGTCTTGAAAGACATTAATGCAAGAGTGGGCTGTGTTGCATTTTTCAGGAAAAAAATCCACTTACGCAAAACATTATAAAGAAACGTTATTGTTCAAAAATTTGCACATGCTGCTGGTTGCACCTTCTTTATGTTTCTTCACTTAGGAAAGAAAAAATCAAAGTTCAAATCTTTCAAGAAGTTTTTTGGTAAAAAGAAAAGGAAAGAGACGTCATCTTCTGTGAGCAGCAGTCTGAAGTTGTGCCAGTCAACGAGTGATGTCGCAGCCTCTCATGACGTGCGCATCAGTTACGATTCTGAGGATGAACTTGAGTAAGTCTTTGGACTCTGTCTGGTAAACAAATGCAAAATTGCTACAATGTTTGTAGATTAAAGACACCCCAAAATTGCCTCCTCCCCTTGTCCAGAATGCTGTATTTCCAAATAGTTGCTTTTCCCCAGGAAAGTACAAATTAAAATGGCTGATGCAAGGCAAATCAGAAGGGAATTGGATGGGGTGTAGCAAGAAATTGGTAATGAAAAAAGCTTTCATTTAATAATAAATAAGCCTTGGGTTATAATTCCAAAAAAATGTCATTCCCATCTTCAAAAATGAATTAGATACTCAGTTTATTCCTACCAGGATTTTCTTATGCCCCTGAAATGTAACTGCTAAGGATTGTTAGAGAAATTTAGATGCCTAACTGTTTATGCCTGGGTTTGAAAGCAAGGAAAGAATAATGGGATGACTGCAACTGAAATCAGCAGGATCCAGAGGCTCTGAAGCCTTTTTTTCCTCTGTATTAATGGGATTCATCTGACCAAAGGAAAAATGTCTGCATTTGAGTTATAGAACCACAGATTGATAGAACGGTTTGAGTTGGAAGGGTCTTTAGAGATCATCCAGTTCCAAACTCTCTGCCATGGACAGGGATAGTTAGTTACCAGCTGCCTTTTATAATCAGAGAGAAGTCAGCACTGCTAACAAAGCTTGTATCATCCTTA
The DNA here is from genome assembly GCA_013398855.1 of Mohoua ochrocephala. Lineage (NCBI taxonomy): Eukaryota > Metazoa > Chordata > Aves > Passeriformes > Acanthizidae > Mohoua > Mohoua ochrocephala. Next base: position 296,330 of record VZTA01024007.1, on the reverse strand, counting down.
TGCATGAAATAGGCTCTGGAAGTGTCCATATCTCCCCACTGAATGTAAACAGGAGCTTGGGATAACCAACTCCAATGTAAATAGCTGTGATTTGATGTCTGAAGTTAGACCACATGGGTCCCATCCTGTGTATCTCTTTGCCTCTGAAAACCCTGTCTTCATCCAGACATTGCAAACACGTTACCCACGATGAAAGGTAACCCTGAGAAACCCGGTCTAAACATTCGGGTATGTCTCTGGATGGAGAGGTGGACTGAAGAGCCCCTTGGCTAACTAAAAAGCAGTTCTTTGCATTGGTGGATGTTGTGCCTCTCAGAACAAGCCTCCTAGTCCTCAGGCGAGAGGTGCTGCTGTGCCCAGGAATGGGAAAGGAAACCATCCCGGCCATTTAAAATGACATTATTCCATGTGGCCACCAGGCAGCGCCAAACAACCAAAAGAAATTATTAACAATTAATTTTATTTTTTTTTTTGCTTTGGTGGTTTGGTTTCGTTTGATTTTTTTTCTTTTTGCTTTAATGTCATTGGCAATAGCAATGTTAGTTAGTCCAGCTCGCAGCCCTAGGAGTTCTGGGCTGGAAGCACCAGGTGGTGTGTAGTGTTGTGTGACAACTTACTCACAAGGCATGGATGAGATTTTCTTTCCCCCGTGTACGGCTCAACAAGGGCATGTCTGAGTGGGTGCCACATCTGGCTGTTTTGGCCATGTTCCTGTGCTGTAACTTGAAGGGTTGTTACATTATTGTTTCTTAATATTTATTTAGACAGACAAAGACCAGGAAATTATTTGAAAAGAAGGAAAATTAATTTCAACACTCTTAATCTGAGGAGGCATGTAGGGTACCTCCATTATGTGTCTGGGAGGGATGCATCTGCTAGAAAGAGGAAATGAGGGTGGAATGCTGGGATAAATGTGCCCATGCAACGACACTGCCAGTGTGGCTGCTGCCCTTGTTCAATGTTGGTGCGTTGGGCACCCCTGCAGCCCTGGCTGGCACCTACTCCACAAATTGCTGTAGGTCTGTCTGACCTTGGATGCATTGCAGAGAGCACATTTGCACTTAGAGAAATTGTTCTTCTAATGTCTCTAATGCATTAAGCAGAAGTAGCAGGCTTTCCTTCCTTCTGCAGCAAGAACGTAGATCAACTCCTTCCTGCTATTGTTTTGTCATTACAAGGAAAATATTACTATGTGCCATGTTTGTTTATTTTTGTCCTCAATGTCCCTATGACAGTATCTAGGATCCAGAAATACAGTTCTTTTTTCTTTTCTGCTCAATTAACTTGATAGTTACATGGACCCAAACAATTCTGCACTCATTTGCCATTTCATAGCTCCCTGATTTAAAAAATTTGAAAAGGGTACTCTTACAAAAAATGCTGTGTGCTCACATTTCTTGTCCCTGCTCGGTCAGGGTACAAGCTAAGCTGAGGAAAATGAGCACAAGAAACCTCCCATCAGCTAGCTGTCTGTCTGTGGGCCTCCTCTACCATTCCCATAAGGAAACAAGGTACTCATATCCCACATGCACCATTTGCAAAAGAAGTTGCATAACACATGCATCAGAAGTAGGAAACAGAATATGAGAGAAACTGCCCACAAAGCATCTCCCACTTCCTCTAACTAGGCCACAAGGATTGCCCATGAAAAAATGTGTCTCACAGGCTCATAAGAGAAAATCTGAGGGATCTTGATGTAGAGCACAGCACCTTTTAAGGATTTATGCAAATGATTCCATGTGAGGACTACATTGCCTGGAATGTTTTTTGCTAATGATCTATATGGCAGAAACATATTAAATGCTGCACCACATTTAGATAGTAAAAGGTCACTATGGTAATGGTCACTCATTTGCAAGACACGGTCTTACATAAGCAAGAAGTGTCAGTACAGGCTCATTTCTGTGAACTCTCTTCATTTTGCACCTGGGCTTGCCTATGGCACTGTGACACCATCCAGCTGCTGGCTTCCACCCAAGGGGCAGTAGCTTTTTCCATAAGATATAACCCCTCTTCTGGGGTTAAACTGTCTTTAACCTTGATTCAGTTTGTTAACATGACAGATAACAGTATTTAAATTTTTTTTGGTTTGTTTTTAAAGGTGTAACTTAGATCAGCCTGAATGACTGTATTGTATTCATGGAGAAGTCTGGAATCTTGTTTGTGATGTATGCTGTGCACATCTGTCTCCTATTCCACATCCAATAGACCACTTAAGAGAAATGGCCAAAGAGTTTGCATGTTTTCACTCATTTGCTATATTATTCTAGGACACACAAAGGCATTATGGGAAGCAGAGCTTTGTCACATGACAGCATTTTCATCCTCGAGACTGGGCAAGAGCCTGCAAGGCCAGTAAGAGTGTTTTCTCAAGAAAACGTTTCTGATCGGATTAGAGCTTTACAGGTAATTTACGCAACGTAATTTATTTTCAAATGCAAAAGGTGGAATGTCTTTCCAGGCTTGATTGTTTTTTTGATATTATTCGTGGTTGAACATTTGATTAGTAAGTAATATCTGTCTGCAGCTTACATCAAATGGTGCATTTGTTAATTAGACAGCAGTATCCTGTCTTGGTTCTACATAAATGATAGCTGGAAAATGGGCAGTTTATTTGGCTCCCTAAGAGAACGTGTAAAGTCAGATGTCCTGTGCCCTGGATCATTCAGTTGTGAAGTTAAAATAATGGTAACCCATTGACCTCAGCAACAAAAATGTTCTGGGGAGACCTCCATCACTCTCATAAGCTAATGTATTTTATGCCGTGCTGAAGCTGAAACTCCAGCCTACCATGAAATTGGGACCTCCACCTCCATTTGGACTTCATGCAAAGCGAACAGAGGATGCTGGGACCAGTTCTGAAGATGATGGATTACCCAGGAGCCCTCCAGAAATGTCTTTGCTTCATGAAAGCCTAAACTCTGGCATGAGAACAAGAGTGAGTAGTTCCAGTATTGACAAAAATGAGTGTTTAATGACTTCTTTTACCTCTATGTGGAGAGTAGAATAAAGTATTTGGGTTTATGTATCAGTGTTTTACCTCTGAGCAATTCAGAAATACCTTACTCCAGTTGGGAAAACACTCTCTCTCTCTGTGTAAACAGCTACTTAGAATCTGTGTCCTGTTAAAATATAAATATCACACCAGAAAATGCAGAACTAGGAAGAAGAGTGTTTGTGAGCATGCATGGCAATGCTGTGTTTTTTTATAGAGACTACAAAGAGCTGCCAGGCATAAAAAAAAATAAGGCTGAAAAATCCGTATTCCTCCTTGAGTGTGTTGATAAGAGAGCTCTCTAATGTTCTTCTTGGTTGTCATTGGGAAAAGAAACATAAAATAATCTGAATTTTTTCTTTATGATAGTTTTGTTAGACATTATTTCATTCTTTATCTGCATGTCTTACACTTTATGTTTGCAGTGTCCTTGCTAATCCTTAAGACTATAGAGAAAAACAACTTACATTGTCAGTACCTTTGTGCACTTTGTGTAGAGGGTTTCTGCGATTATACCCACCTTGTTTGTCATCTTTTACTGAATCTCTTCCTCATTCCATCCCACAGTTCTCTGACTCTCACAAGCACCTTAGCTCTTTGAGTTTAGCTGGAACAGGCAGTGAAGAAGAAGAACAGGTAACTTCTGCCAAATGTATTAAGGGACAAGCAATTATCCATAATAGTTTTTAAAAGAAATATGAAAAAATATTATTTTGTTGCCTGTCTGCTGCAAAAAACAGCTTTGTATGCATGTAATTGCCTGCCTGTCTGTTTGCTGTTTTAATGCCTGTCTGTCTAACATAAAAACTATGATTATTTATCAACATAATTCTGATGCAAAGTAATCTCCCATTGATAATAATTAGGGTCTCTAGAAAAGCTCATATCCTTTAGCAAACTTTATAGACATTATTTAATCTCCAAGCACAACCAACCAGATTTAGGCACTGAAGCAGTGTCCATTTTTTTGAAAGATGGGAAATTGCAGTGAAGCCTGCCTGACTTACATGCATAGGATAAGGGAGAAAGCTTATTAAAGAGATGGGAACAAGCTCCAGATCCTCTGAAACCTGCCCAGACCCTGCTTTAAGTACAAAGTTACCTCACACTGACACACAAAGTGTTTGCCTGATGATAGTGGCTGACGTTGCTGCTTAGGAGTCTGAGTTCAGCCTTCAGTCGGATTCTGGCTGTGAATTTTGCTGAAGTGATGTTTTTCAGAGCTCAAGTATAGGCGCATGGATGGCTTTCTTCAATCAGCAGCCAGCCGTTCTGGCTGATTAAAGGGCTGTTTTGAAAAGCTCTGAAGAGTCCCTTTTAGCTGTCCGCAGCTGGAGTCGTGGTGGAAACAACACAGGGGGTAGAGGGAAGAGCATTTTCTAGAAATAGGAGGAGGGGTGGAGGGAAATTGCAGAAATGAAATAGAGAAACTAGTCCTGAGCTGACCATTTCTTGGTAATTATGCAAAATGTATTTCAGGACCAGCTGCAGCAGGGCTCAGCAAAGATTTCTGGCCTTACTTCTTAGACTTCACATGAAGCTGTTTAGAAAAACTGCTTATATGCAGTGCAATATTAATATTTTTAAAACAAAAACCAACAGAACACACGAAGAAAGTATTTCTTGAAAGCTGTTATGGGCTCACTGTAATTGTGTCCAGTCCAGATGCATGTTTGCTGAAAGAGGATTTATGTCTCCCTGTTGTTCCATTAACATTACTTTCTGACTCACTCGCTGACTCCTGAGTCGTGGCAGTGACTACACAGTTGCTTAGCTTTTTCCACATGCCCTATCATTTAGCTCAGAGTTCTCTTCATCCCATGCCAGTTTGAGAGTGCAGCCAGAATGCAGCTCCATCTGAAGGCTTTCCTCCCAAACCACAGGATCTACTACCTGGCATTTCGGAGAAATTAGCCCTGCTTCTAGAAGTCAGAGGAGACCAGTTCACAGGGCTGAGGAATTTTGCACAACACAGCCCTGAGGTTTTGGGCAGCAGTGACACCTTGCTGTGTCTTGGCAGCCTTTCGAGATTGAAGAAAGGATTTACAGCTCTCCTGTCTGGGCTTTGGGGATGGGGTTTCCTCATGGCCCCCCACTTTGTGCCACCTAGCACGACCAGCTGAAGGATGGCTGAGCCATGTGCACATGAGATGTGGAGAAGGGGGTCTGCCAGCTCTTTTCTTCCCCAGTAGGCTTTGTCAAAGCCAGACTTCATGGGACAAACAACTTCTGTAGCCAGCTTAGAGCTGGCATTCACTAAGGCTGCTGAAATTTAAGCAAGAAACCAGATTTTGGATTTTCAAGTGTAATGGCCAACGCTGAGCACTGCCAATGAGAAGACATGCAAAGTTTTCGAGGAAAAGCAGGAGCCAGAAGAAAGGCAGGCGAATAATGACGTGCCTTGAAAGAGAGCAGGTGCTGTGTCTTTATCATGGAGCCGAAATGTCAATGTATTCACAACGTATAATGCAGCCACCTATCGTTTGTTGTACATTAGTCATGTTTGACTACTAGGCTGCAGATACTGTAGAGTTAAAATTAACGAGAGCATCCATTATTCAGCACGTCTGAGCTACCTTCTTTTTCTTAAGTAGAAAGTAGGATTAGAAGGTGTGGATCCAGCCTCTCCTAAAATGAATGGGCCTTTTCCCCTGGCCATTGAGCGAGCTGTAGCAGGCCCTCACTACACTACAGAGTATCTTTTGGCTGCGGCGCATATTGCAGAATTCTACTTGCAGAAAATGCCGATGCTTTTTCCCCTCACAAAATAAAATGAACACCAACCTGCCCTCCCCTTCTCCCATTCAACCTCCTTAGTAAAATACCAATTCCAGAAAAAAAAGAAAGAGGTAGAAAGAAGAATGCCCACAGAAGAAAGCATGACAAAGGGGGAAATCTCCTCCCGTGAAATGAACTGGAATTTCAAGCCTACAAAGGGAGTGCTGTCATGAGTTGTCAGAGGTCATGTTAATGCCGTGACAGATAGTTTGGAAATACCATTTTGCCTATTTGCAAAACTGAATCTGAGAGAAAAGAGGAACCCTTTTTAGAGTAATTTTAAATAAATTTCCCAGTGTCCTTTTTGCATCATCCCTGGAACTAGGGTAGTTTTTGGTGAAGCTCACAGGCAAGCTGAATTCCAGCTTCGTGAAAGTACGACACCCCTTGCAGCATTCAGGAGCTGTTTCTGGATGGGTTATTGGCCTCTAGTAGGAATTATCCATCACTTCCTTCCCCAGAACAGTCTACTAATGAAACTTTACATTTCCAGTAAATGCAGATATAAATACATGAGGTGAAAACACAAGCTGACTTAAGTGTCAATGCCACTAATTCTTAATTCTTTTGTCTTTAGGAGGGTATTGTAGAGTTGGAAGGGACCGATTGACATATAGGAAGCTAAAGATGCTCAGCACAAAACAACTGTGGGTAGGAGCCTAGACAAAGATGCTGGAAGACAGACCCAGGCAGGAAAATGGCCCTTTAGGTTCTGTAACTGAGTACTCTTCATAAATCTGTCTTCTAAAACATGCTGGCCATTTATTTGTGTGCTTTAAATCTTCCAGTTAGATGGGATTTGCTCCTTCCCACTGGACAGTATATCATAACATTCAAGCAGCTAAAAATGCAGACTTGCTAACACCAGTACATCCCATGCAACATTAGAAAAGGCAATGTATTTTAAAGAAATGTCAAAAAGAAAAAGAGGCAAACTTAAAATGGTAATAAACATTACCTACTACTACTTATTTGTAGAACTGTTATTTTTGTGTGCTTGCTTCTTGGTTTGATTCTCCATTTGGGGATTTTTTAATTTTTTTTTTTTTCCAGATTACGTTGAGTTCTTCTTCTAGATCTCGCTCTACAGATGGTCAGCTGGTCACTAGGCATGGAAGTACCAAAACTGGATCTCCCCGGACATCTGACAGTACCATCTCCCCTACAGCCAATTTTGACACTCCACCTGAGCTTTCTGCTTTCTTGGATAATTCTGCTGCTAAACATAAGCTTTTAATAAAACCCCGGAACCAGAGATCCAGTCGAATGAGAAAATTTTCTCAGGTACATGTGAAAATAAACAGTGTCACTTTTGACACGAACCCAGAAAGTTCTTACTGGACTTTGTACTTCAAACTCAGATATGATGAAGTCAGTCTGCAGCATGGATATTTCATTGGGTTTTGATAGCTGTTATCTGATGAGTATCTGAACTAGACACTAGGAACAGATTGAACATCATGAGTTTACCTGTTAGCTCTTGATGCAGTCATTTATATAACAATTTCTTCTTAAATTCACTGTGCAATACAATTTAGTATCCTGTTTGTGATGCAGAAGTTGGACTGACTACTTCATTTCTTACTTAAAAGATTTTTTTTTTTTAAGCATTATGATCAACTTGTGTACTTTTCCTAGTCTGGAATATCCTGTAAAATCTTGAGTCTTTGGGATACTACTCATGGAGGAGCTGTTTTAACTTCCAAAATATAATTTGTCTTGTGTTTTCAAAAAGTACAGAAAGAGCAAGTTTTGGGCTATTAATTGGAGCCAAATTCTGTACATTAGGACTGTTCTAAATTCAGACCTCTCCCTGCCCCAAAACTTGTAAATCCTTTACATGCCCTACAGTGATTTTAAATAAGTCTTAACAGAAAAAAACCCCACAATAAAAACGAAAGTATATACTATTTTAAAAAGGCTATTAAAAAGTGCACAATATTTTTTAAAAAAATCTTTTTTGTAAACCATCCTTTTAAACACCATTTATCTGATTCTTTCTCATATTTTATGAAGGACATATCTTAGTTTTTCTTCTTTCTTTCTTTCTTTCCTTCCTCTCTTTTAGCACTAAAGTTTTCAGCTTTTACTACAGTATTTGTACTTTATTGTTCATGGGTTTTTTCAATGTTTTAAATACAGAAAAAACCATTCATTTGGCTTGCTTATTACTAGAAATATTATTCCCTCTGTCTCAAAATATCACTCAGCTGATATTCTGTATTTCTCCAAATCTGTGAGTGGCCTTTCAGCTCGGTAGAGCACTGCTGTGAGCAGCACAATGATGAGGGCAGTTATTTAGAAAAACATGTGAAGCAATAATTCACCGATCAATGCTCCTCTTCCATTCTAACGTGGTTACTGAAATACGATTGCTTTGTCCACACTGCCTGTAAACTGCCAGCTGACTGAGCCCTTCTGGATTCCCATGGAGAGTGTTCGCATATTTTGATAATACAATTTTTTATATTTTCTTGCCCAACTCTGCCCGTGCACCTTGCTTCTGGCTAACTGATACCTTGTGCTTTTATGTTCTTGTGTATATGGATTGTGAATGCAGGTGGCATTGCAGCTGTTTTTTTTGCAATTGCATTTGCAAAACAAGAAGCTGTAGGCACCCTAAAATATCTTCAAAGTGCAGTTTTTGTGTTCGTAGAGTTAGGGCCTACATCCAAAGTATATATTTACCCAGCAAACTACGGTGAAACAGTGACCTAATACAGGCACCATATGAAAAGGCATATTCAGCAGCTCAGTACTGTGCTTTCAAATAATCCTGTGTATTTAGCCAGTCCTCACATCAAGTTTAATCACAAGACCTCACAGATAACTACATATGAATTTGTAAACTTTTTAACTACATACGAATTTATAACCCTTTATCAAATAGTTTAACTCTTGAAAGAAAAAGAAGACTTTTACACAAAGGAGGCAAGGCTGCGATGCTGTATGACAGTGGGATTAGACACAAGACTGCCATATGGGTCAGATACTCCGCTGGAATGGAGTGTCAAAACCGGATGGAATTGTTAGGCTTTTGCTCTTCCTTCTATGTACCCTTTCCTCTTCAGAGTCATGCTTTAGGAAGAAAGGGTTGTTTTATTTTTAATGCTAGCATGGAGTAGCAAAATACAAAGGGACAGATTTTTCTCTTTCAAGTGCTGCTTTTTGCCTAAGAGCAGCACAACATAGGCAGTATGCTCTGGAGAATCAATTGCCAAGGACAGTCCAATGGCCATTGTTCTGATGGACTTCCCAGCCACAAAAGCATGAAAGCACTAGTTGTGCAGAAGGAAATGTCACTCATTGCCTTTATATTGGTTAAATGCATTATTCCAGGATCTGCTTAATTAAAAAAGCATCCAGTCTGTAGGTTAAGAAAACTGCAAGCTCAGCATTGCCGGCAAGTGTTGCCTTTCTCTCTAAGATCTCAGTCGTAAATGTAATGATGAATAAGAAAAAAAGTGAAGCTGTACACGGTGATGAGGCTTTCTGAACTTCTTTTTTACAGAGGACCCTGTCTGAATCTCTGACTGATTTGAGCTGTACCCCAGAGGAAGAAGAAGATGATGCTGTATTCAAACCCAGTAATCAAGAACCGCCATGCAGCACAGCTGCAACGCAGAGTGTGGCTTCCTGGCCAAAGCCCAGAACGCCTGAGGACCTCCCCCCTGCTTTGAGACCGGTGATGACTCAGGCTGCTTCCGAGCCTGCTGCTGTACAGGAAACCCTGCTACCAGAGAATGAGCCGGAGGATTGCCAACCAACACTGGAAATGACACGTGAGGAGTCTGAGTCCTCACTGCTGGCAGAAGACAAAGACTCTGCAACTTCGTCCTACTCCAGCTCAGACAGAGAAATACAAAAGCAAGAAGATTCCTCAGAAACACTGGTTCTGTTGTCTGGGGATGTGTCAATCGATATTTTAAATCAAGAAAATAAGGAGCTTCCTACTGTGTTTCCATTAAATAAATTACCATCTGAAGAAAATATTTCAATTAGTAAGAATAGTATTGTTTGCTTGGGAAGGTCAGAACAAAATAAACAGAAGGATGATCAGGTACCTGTGGAAATGCCCTGTAATAAAGGGGCAAAGAAAGACTTTACTCTATTGTCAGAGTCCGGCAAGGAGTTGTTCATGGATTCTTCCCAGCCCACAGGCTCATTCCATGTTTCACATCCTGCTTCCCCAGGGCCGATGGGATCATCTACTTTCTGCTCTCTAGAGAAAATAAAGACTGCAGAGGAGGCAGCTGCTTCTGGTAAGGAGAACAGACAGCCACTGGTCCACAAGGAGGAACAGTTGGAGAAGAAAGCTGAAAAAGCAGTCAATGAACTCAATGCCTTCAAAAAGTTTTCTGTTTCCTATGCACGAGAGAGACCAAGCACCAGAAGCCTGCATTTCCCAGAAAGATCAGAGTTGGAAAGCTCGTTAAATACTGTATTCTTCCTGTCCAAAGCAAAGGTCTCCTCAAGAAATGAGAAGTGGCAAGAAGACTTCCAGAAGGGATCAGATCTGGACGAGGAAAAAAGTAGCAACAAAAAGCAGACTTTGCTGCCAGAGCCCTACTCTGAGAACACAGGCCAGCCTACAGACATTTTGGCTGGTTATGTTTCTCCGGCTGTTGATGCAGTACCAATGCCAAGCAATTCTTCAGTGGTATCTCAGAATCAGCCAAGTTGTAAAGATAAAAGTCCTTTTCAAGTGAAACTTAGATCCACCTCACTGTCCTTGAAATACGGAGACAACTCACCACCAGAATCAAAAGGGATTAAAAGATACAGTGCGGAATTTAATTTAGAAAATGAGGGATTGACTTCCTTTCTAAGAGGTGATAAGGCAGAGATCAGAAAAACAGCCAGTACAAATATTGGTGATTCTTTAAATGAAAAGATCAAACCCAGAGCAAAGTCTTCTGAACAGCTTAGTAGCAAACCTCCATTGCCTAAAAAGCCAGCGTTGCAAAACATAACCATTCCAAACACTACTGCAAGCAAGGAGAAGCAGGACAAAGCTGTTCACTCTCCTGAATCCAGAAATGAAGACAGAGACTTGGAGAAACAGTCACCTGCTTGTAAAGTGCCTGGTAAGACTCCCAAAACTTTATAAAGTTACCTTCACTTGCAAAGAGTGACCTTACCCATGAGAGAGCATGAGGCAGCACTCTTGTGTCTGTCTGGTGAGCATGAGCTGATGGCTCTGCCTTCAGTGATGTTGCTCCCTTATTTTCCCTTGCTGAAAAGATTGTCAAAATGACAGCAGGGAAGAAACAGCAGACAGAATAAGATATTTTTCCCTCTGATTTTTGAATTTCAGGGTATTGTTTAAAGGATGTTCAAAGTGACACTCAAAAAATAAAGTACACTAGCAAATATTGGAAAACAGAAATATCAAGCCACTAAGTGTCCCCATTTAGAGCTGCTGCATGGCAATTCAAAATTCAAGAGCACGTATTAAGTGTAGTGCCCCATGTGGGATGAGTGACTCAGACCTCTAGACCTTCTTTTTCACCATAGCATTAAGGCCGAAATGCAATGAGGCCAGTCAGTGCCTGCCATGGTAAACACACCATTTATTTATTGCCTCCTGTGAGCTTTTCTTATTCATTTATCCATCTTTATCATTACTCATTCCTTGTTTGAAACAAAAATTAACAACCCTGAAGCTTCCTGGAGTTTAAAGCCAGGAGAGACCACAAGATCGTGTCTACTGCAGATTGTTATATTTCACCCTGTTGTCTGTCTTATATAATTGGGTTAGAGTTAAAAAAATAATCAGACCTCTGGAGACTAATATACCGTGGGCTACAGGCAGAGAACAGAAAAGGCTGGAAGTGGCACCACTGTCTGAGGTCTTTGCAACGACAGTGAACAAATTAGGTGAAGCACACTCACGCAGTTCTAGCAGAAGACCTCTGCTCTTCACTTCAGAGAACAGCCTAGAGGGGAAAAAGAATCTTTAAGTCTTCTGATACGTGGAAGAAAAGTCTTCTCTGTCCTGGATCTGTCTGGGCATGGATTTGATATTAAGAATGCGAGATGATGCTGGCCAAGCAAATGATAAGGTTTCTCTGTGCCACTGCGGAGCTTCCCCCCATCTGGTTGCTCTTCTCTGATTGGGGTCAGTCTCTGAGCTTTGGAGTGGGGAAGAAGACAGATCTCAGGGCACAGGAAGCCACTTGTCCTCTAGAGTGACAAAAGTCTCTTCCTGGCCCCAGAGGCAACTCGCTGATGTCCTGAGTGACATCTGATTTCAGTAGTCCTCTGCTGCAGCATCACAGACATTTTTGCAGGACTTTGGCCACGTTCACATTTTCCTGCTCTCCCTGCCATCCTAAAGGAGGGGATTCATTAAGATCCACAGCTGGATGAGGTCCCCACAGCCATCCAGCCAGAGCCTCCCCACACCCTGAAGGCAAGGCAGGTGATATATATAGATATATATATGTGTATATAATCCCAACACTCCCTTAAAAGGCATTTTCCTCTCTGTGCTGTCCTGAGTAGTTGATTATTTGTAGTGATGCCCACACCTCTGATGGATTGAGATTTTTGGGAGGGTCATAGTGGGACAAGAGAGGAGAAGACCTAGCATAGTAGGGTTGTTCTGGCAAGGTATGGAGGAGAGCAGTGGGAGTACAGTGCTCCCTCACACAGCCCTTTATCACATCCCTCTTGCTGAGTCCCAGAGTGCCTGCAGATGGACTGGAGTGTCTTCCTGTAGTGAGACAATGAGTGCTGGAAAAGGAAGAAGGGGAAGAAATGAAACCAGGGAGCACATTTCTCCTCCAGGATTCTTCTGTGGCTCAGGCCTAGGATGAAGGAGACTCCTGCCCTGAGGTGCAGGACTGCCCTCTGCAAAATAGGATCTGCGGGTGAGAGTTGAGTCTCAGTCTCCCTGGTAGGGAAGCATGCACCTGGAATTTAAAACAGGGTTAAGAAGCCCTGCTTTGTTCCCCTCCACCTGAGAGTATTCCACCAAATCTGTCTGGCCAACCTCTGGCCTGAGGTTGTTTGAAATGATGGTTCAGATTAGTCTGTGATGGCAAATAGTTTTCTTCCTCGTCTACTGCCCCGCTTATTGTATCAACTTAAGCAAACAGTTTTGCTAAAAGATTTGCTGTGACAGCTTTCCATGTATTTCCAGCTTTGGTTTGCTTGGTAAGGGGTTTTGATATGAGGGCATGCCAGGACTCAGAAAGAGTTTTCTAAATAAAAAGCAGTCTTCTCCAAGCTGACCCGACCCACTGCAGACCTTTCTCTTTAGACACCTGACCAGGCACCTCCTTGTGCTAAGTTGCCACATCAGCCTGACCTGGCCACCTGAAGTCATGGGTGAATGAGGTGTCCCCACCTCCTCTGAGTGCCCTGGCACCACACCAGCTTTATTGGGAAAAATTGCACAGTGACCCCAAAAGTGATGTCCCTCTCTGAGGCATAGGAGAGGCACGGGATGCAGCGAGGACTTAGCAGGGAAATAGCCCTGCCCAAACATCATCTTAAGCTCTTTGAAAAGTTTCTCTCAGCTCGGTGAGTCAGGATTGTGTCTTTGCAACCGCAAACAGGAGAAATCTGATGAACACAATCAACACAGCCCTTCATGGATCATGTGTCTTATCAGGCATCTCTGGCCTCCTGATCTGCTTGGACACCCTTTTTTTTTTCCCCTACAGCCACCCAGCCCTCTCCCAGCCCTTGAGTTCATCAGTCCTTTCAAAGAGCTGCAGTCACCATCAGGAGACACTTTATGCTGTCGGAGTTTCTTCACATTGCATATTAGGAAATCCCCGTGCTGAACCAGAAGACAAGCTGTGAAATGGTGATACAAGGGGATGCAGTTCCCTCCTCACGTACACTCATTTCAAAAAAGTCAGTTTGCTGCATCATAAGGTCAGCAGGAGCGATGTGGTTCACTGAGTTCACATTTTAGCTTTTCAGCACTCTTGGTGCCAAAGGAACAGGAGAGCTGATGGGATGCTGGCTTACCACGCCAGGTGAAAGCAGCGCTCCTGCTCCCCAGAGCTTTCTGGGGAACTAGCGAGGGATTGCTTTACCTCTGTCAGGCTGCAAGGAGGCTCTTTAATGTCTCTGTGAAATTAGTCACCCCAGGAGGAGTAATTTGTAAGTTTCTGGAGCTAAAGGCACAAGTCCTTGCAAGATTTAAAAGGTTAAGCTGTGTTGTTTGGAGTTGATACACTTTGCTATAAATCCTGTAAAGGGCAGAGACAATTACCATATGTTAACAGGTTATTACAAGAGCGAAACCATAAGCAATTCCTGTGTGAATCTGCATATTAGGATAAACAAAAATCAGCGACTCAGGAGCTGTAGTGGGGAGACATCCTCTAAAAAGAGAAAAAGAGCTCAGGGAAGAACGATGGATGTAATGGTGAATGAAATTGGTGTGTATTGTCTGGCAAATACAGGCTCTGAAATGACAAGAAAAATGTTTCTCTTTACATCAAAAAGACATTGCTTTAATGCTGTCCTGGCTACAGCTGAAAAACAAGCTGCCTTTTTTTCTTTTTTCCCCAAAAGAAGTTGCTTTCTCAGTTGTGTCAGGCTATTTTGCAACATGGCTGTTTTCCAGCAGTGAAATAGACTTTGATGCAAACGGCAGCTTCTTGTGTAAAAAAGACTCTTCTGGCATCGGTGGTATAGATCCAGTCAAAAGTCAAATACCTCACAGAGCAGCTTAGGGAAGAAAGAAATGTCAGAAATACTTAACCAAGTCTTTTGGAATAGCTTTGTCTGAAATTAAGGAATTGGGTGTGTATACTGACATGAATGCGTGTAGTGCTTTAATAAACAAAGGGAAATATGTAGGCCAGGATATTCTAAATGCTATATGCATTTGTAAAGCTCTTCTTAAAATAACTGGAGTTTTATAAATGAGCAAAGATACAACAGTGTGGAATTAAATATACATGCATAAGCAGTGTTATAAAACAGTGACACTTACATACAGAGAGTGTTATCTCCCTGTGTAAAGTTGTTTGGATTAGTATTGAGTATGTTTGCTTTTAAAACACTCAGGGAATCCACAAGCTAGCTTTGCTTGCTGTTAGTGGTTTGACTTTCAAAAGACTCTAAATTCTGGCTCTGACCTTTTGCCTGCACAGATGTACAGCAAGAGTAACCACTCTTTGCAGTCCTTGCAGGCATAAGATGTTCTTTTCCAGGTATGGACTTACATGTCATAAAGAACCTCTGCTACAATGTGTGCACAGAGGCTTTTAGATCTAAAGAAAACAGGTCTCCGATTTAAAGAAATCTGAGGCCATCTCTAAAAAAAGGCAAAGTTAATCCCTAAATCTCAGGGTAATGGTTAAATAGGCCTTTGCTGTGTTTATCCATATAAGCAGCACACAGAGAAAGGTACATTTGAATACGTGAAGTGTATCTGTCTGTCAATAGACAGAAGTAGATGTGTATTTTTCTTTCACTTTCTTGTGTGTGTGTATAAACCCATGCACAATAACAAGTCAATCATAGCTCCTTTTGTACATAAAGATTAATGTTTTATCTTCATCTTATTGTTCATACAACCAATCTGACACACATTACAGGATAATATCCAAATATCCATGAGAAGTGTACACGTTTATTTCCACAATATTTAGGCAGAAGAAATTTCATCTATAAGATCATAGCTTTAGTCTGAGGAAAAAAAGAAGTTTTAGTAAAAAAAAAAAAGTTTTACTAGGCTACTAAGGGAAACAGATACCTGCATTAAATGGGGTTGCAGCAGGGGAATTTCCCCCCTCTAGAGGACCACTGAGGCAGGCAGCCCTGCTGCTGTCAGACCCCGTGGAGGAGAGCTTGGGGGATTCTGATCCGCAGGAGGGAATTGAGAAGGTGGCTGTGGTTCACTTGGCTTCAGAGCCTATCCTCAGTGGTTGGTCTGGAAGCTGTGGAAGTGGTGAAGAATGCAGACAGAACAGCTGATCTTGTGACTGTCCCGTGTGTGTTTGGTGGCTGTGGGGAAGACATGAAGGGAAGGCTTCAGCAGCCTCTGGGTGTGGTTTCAAGTGGCAGCAAAAGACCTCAGCAGCTTACATTAATTGCTGGTTTTAATACCTGGTGACATTATGCACAGACTGGCTTGACAAGTTCTGACCTGGTATCTTTCCATTGTTGGTGGCTTATCCCAAGGGGAAGAAGGGACTCTTCTCTTTCAAAAAAGCCTGAGGCCAAGCCAGCTCCAAGGAAACCACAGAAAGAAGCAATCACGAGGTGAAAACTGAATGAATGAGAGACAAATTGCTGCCAGCAATACCCTTTATTAGCTTATGAAGTTATTAAGTAATGAGTTGAATAGCACATTGTTTAAAATAACATGTTGTAATATGAAATGAAGAATATTATTTAGATTTTAGATTTGCCCAGAAAATCTCCCAAGCGTAACATGGAAGGAAGGGGCTCAGCCCTGCTTTGACAAAGGAGAAATGAAACACAGGGCATTTGTGGTGGCTGTGGTCTGTCAAAACTGGCTCCGTTTCTGACGGGGGATGCCACTGCTTGCATTTTGTACTACTTTGTTATCTCCCCAAGAGTGGCATTTACCAGCTGGGAGTTTCTGTGCCAGTTGCTGTGCATGTGACATGCAGCAGAAGCAGGAATTAAAATTGTCCTTTTGAGTACTTTTGGTTCCACTCTGGCCACTCAGTTCCTTAAATGCTGTGCTTTGCCACGTGGTGAACCATAAAAGCACAAGGGCTATCCCATGACTATATAAAGACAGAGCTTGTTCAAGGTGATCAGACAGTCATGAACCAAGAAAGATGTGTGACCAGCACTTCCCTTGAGAACAGTCACTTCCTGAGAAAGCTTTTTGCCTCTTCGTGTCCCTTAGGGTACCAAGAGCTCCCTAGGACAGTCTCAGGTCACCTTAAACTGCCAGCTCGCTTCACCATACTGTCTCCTGGATTACTTCACCCCCTTTCATCCTTCTGGCTGGAACAATGGTGCATATATACTGCCAAGAAACCTTATCTAATTGGAGGTGGGAGGATGTAAAGGACCTCTGGGCAATGGGAAAGATAATAAATAGTGAATATGTCTCTTCTACCCCTTACAGTAATTCTGGCTGACGGATGAGGTAGCAAATCCTACGTGGGTTGCATCTGATGGTTTTTTTCTGAAGATAAGGCATTTCCCCTGCCTTGTCTGCCTGTCTGGCCTTCTGCAGCAAAGACTCTCAAAGGAACGAGGGCAGAATGTAATTGCTTAAAGACAAAAGAAAGCCTCTCCCAGAAGCAGATCAGTTCTCGATCTTCTGTAGGTGATACTACTCTGCTGTCCTACGTTGGCCCGTACAGATACATATAAAATCTTTAATATTATGATAAAGAGCTTTTGTTCCCTACTATCAAAGGGACATTTGGATACCATCTTTTATGGAATGATACCTGGCTCTAATTTGGCTGCCTTCTAATTGGCATGACTAGGATGTCTGGCATCTCATGAGGGAGAACTGCCTGAAGAGTAAGGGTGCTTGGTGCCTTCGTTAGAGTGTCTGCCTCATGAAAAACATTGTTATAATACCAGCCTCCAGACATTACTGCAGGAAACCCTGTTGTGCCAGGCAATGCACAGTGAAATAACAGCAGGATGAATCCTGAGTTCGTGAGGATGACAGAGAAATGGAAGCACAGGTAGCAATAAGACTACCTGGGTAATAAGACATGTAGTGCAGTAAATAGAGCCTGGGCATAGCAGTCATTTTGTCAGTGTGGATTGTGTGGTGGAAGCAGAGGAGGAACAACCTTGATGTTTACATAAAGCTCCTGTGGTGTGACAGAGAAAATAGGACAAAACACAAGGGGGATTTGGAGTCACAGCAACTAAGATGTACATCACTAGCAGCATCAGGGCAGAAGCCAGGTTCCCAGCATCATCAAAAAGTGTGGGTGGATTGAAAAGGACCTTCAGGATAAAGACCTTGGAGTTCTTGAGCACCAAGGCATTACAGACGGTGAAGGAAGGTAAAGAGGTGGTGGAAGAGGATGCATGTGGTGGTTTGTCTGCAGCTGTACAGCCAGAGAGCTGTTCCTCAGCTCTGAGGAACACTGGACATCACCTTCAGTCGTGGCAGCTCATCCGTGTGCCGCAGCAGTGCTTTGGGAGCTGATGAAGTGTAGCACCTGGTTTTACTGGGCAGTGCACTAAGAGGTCCTGCCCAAATTGCCCACCTCCTAAAAAGGTGCAGATGGGCTCAGGAGCATGGCTGCAAGCAAAGGAGGCCATGTGATGGCAGATGCATTAGCAGACATCACATCATTTCAACCGTGTGGGTTCACTTATGAAGATCCTAATGAGGTTTGTCCTAAGACACTGAGAGAAGATGGGCTGGCAGACCTTGACTTGCTAGTGGTTATCTTGCAGAGCTGGGGGAGTTAAGGGGCACTGACTGATGTGTACAGAAAACCATTCCAGGTGAAGTGGTGTAGTCCTTCCACGTTAGCAGATGCTGACACGATTTCATCTCAAGTGCCAGTTCTGACCGTCATATTTGAAGAAGATTTGGACCAAACTGGGACAATTCCTACAAAAGAAAGAGTGATCTAGAGAATATGATTAATCAGAAAAGTTTAAAAAATGGGGAAAACATGGTCTAAGTCTCCAAATGCATAACAGGCTGTTGCAAGGAGACTATGAGTAATCTGCTCGTGTCCATAGTGTGTAGGAGAAGTAGTTAAGGATTTAAATTAGAGCAAGGAAGATTTAACTTACCCAAATAGGCAAAAAAAAAAAAGTAGAAAAAAAGAGCTGTGCCATAGGATAGGTTGCCTAGGGAGACTCTGAGACCTGTCCTGTTTTTGGAGAGTTATATAGATACATATTTGTGAGGAAACAGTTTCTATGAAACTGATTTTTCAGCTGATCTTGCCTTGCAGTTGAAGAATAGACTACATGACATATTGAGATCTCTCCCAGCCTTATTCTTTATCATCCTGTAAAATGAGATAAAAATGAAGAGAGGAGAGCCAGTGGAAGGCAAAAAAAAAAAAAAACAGTGATGGGAAAAAGATTATGGGAGGAACAGCTGTTGTCATGCGAAGATGGGGGTTAGGTGGGATGCAGAGAATTGGAGTAACATGCTGTGCAAGAGGGAGGGAAGCTCCTTCAGTGTTCAGGGCCCCTGTTTTATCTGTGCTGCATTTGCACAGCTGGACTTCTGGCTTGTTTCTTCCAGAGGTTTTCCTGCAAGATTGCATGAGGTGAATGTGAAGGGAAATGCAGGCATCAGCTGGCAAAACATCTTGCTTTGGCATGAAAGCATGAGGTTTTTTCTCTTTTTCATTTTTTAGCTGACGTAGGCTTTACAATGTTTTCTTGTTCAAATAACTACTCTCTCTCTGGTGAGGTATAAAAATTGCTTGAGAAAATCCCTGAGCAAAGCAAGTTTGTGGGCTTTCATAATATGCCTGTGTTGGCAGACTCCAGCTCTTGGGAGAGCATCATCCCTTTCATCTCCCATGCCTTCATGAGGCATCCCAAATGTGCCTTCAGAGACATTTGCCTGCTTTCCTGATCAGGGCCACATTCTGCTGAACCAGCCCATAGCGCTCCAGAAATGTCTCACAGCTCCACAGGGTCCGTGGCTGACTCTACGTCAGCAGAGCAGCCGAGCCCCCAAGGGACCCCAGGGCAAAAATCCTTTCTGGCTGGGTCTGCCTCCTCCCAGGTCCCTGAAAAGGATGCTGACTAAGTAACAAACTTTTCCTAAGAGCAGGACCACACATGATTTGAGGACGAGAAGCTTAACTTCAGCTCTGAAAGAGCCTTCTGTAAATTTTGATACATTGGTGGCCAGAAATGGCTGGGAAAGGTAAAATCAGCCTTATTGGGTCTAAGGTTGTTAGTCCTGTTCTTGTTCCTCATTTAAACTTCAGAGGAGCTCTACCATTTGTTGGGAAATTCAATTTTGTGTTCAGTGCGAGTCAAAAAATGGAGAACCAGGAGGATGGAGCCAATGGAGCTGCTGAGGCTCTTCTCTTGACCCAGTTCTGTTCAGTGAATAGACAGGATTTCCCTTCACAGAATATTTGAATACAGGGCATTTCTCTTTCCCATAACCCTGGATTCTGCATGCCCTTGGGTAGCAGTTGTGAGGTCAGCTGGGTAGCACTTTTGACTTTCTTCTCCAGAAATTGTCTCTTTTTTTTGTGTGTCACTGAAGTCTCAGTTCTGGTAGAGCACAGGGGAAGTTACTGGCCCCAGTGAAGAGCATGGTCAGCGTCAGCAGGGATAAGTCAATGTAAACCTCACATCAAAAGTGACTTCCCAGGAAGTCACTCTGTGGTTTTAGCAGTACTCCTGTGTGCTCAGACACCAGAGACTGCTGTGCACAGGCACCCATGGCACCTGCAGACTCCAGGGAGCTGGGGAGGGAGGCTGCTCCTAAAGAGATAGAAGGAAAGCAGGAACGAAGGCATGGGCTGCTGCTGTGTGGACATCAGAAGAGAAGGAGCCAAGGGCAGCCACAGTGAGGAAGAGGTTGCCTTTGCAACACCCCTGTCCCTCTGTGTCCACCCTTGAATTGTCTGCTGCTCATCTCTAAGATGCTGTGGAAGAGGGAGCAGAAGGGACAGACCTTGGGAAATGGGTAGATTAGTGAAGTTTGATTCATGTTTCTGCATCTCCCTCACGTGAGGGCAGTGACACTGCGACTCCACCTGAAGAAAGATGCAAAGCGTTTCTCACCAGTAGAATGATAACTTAAACCTGTGAGCACAGGAAAATTGCTCCCTGGAGACCAAACTCAACAGAATTCCTATTTATCCAGGCTGGTTTCATATCCTGGGACCAATCAGTATATTGAGAAAGTATGAGCTGAAGCTGATTACAACTCTTTTTCCTATAACCATGTACATAAATAATCTGTCAACAGAGAAAAGCGTGCCTTCCCCCGTGGCTGCCGGAGACTCTGGAAGAGATCCTGACACTCCTACAGAGCCAGCCTGGATTTCCATTGCAAGGCAAAAGCAGAGGGGCATGCATCAGGAGAAGGAACTCGACAGAGAAAAGCTCGTGGCTCCAGATAATAAGTCAAATACAGAGAAACAGAATAAAGGGAAGGAACAAACAGAGGTACTTGCAATACAAATTTGTGATGCTTTTGTATCACCTCCTGTAGTATTCTTTGGATCTACTGCTACGTTACTAGTCATGCCATAATGATTACAGATACTTAATGAGTGTAACTATAAGTAACACAGACAATGCTCTCATAAATGTGTTACAGATTCAAAGTTCTCTGACTATTCAGATATGTAATTTTGTATCTCCAAGAAATCCTGGAACTATGTGAAGTGTGTAAAATTTCTTGGCATACCTACCAGATCTAACATGTGTATTGCATGCTAAAATATCCAAAATGAGGTGCTAAATTGTAGTCTCTGATCCTTCTCAACGCAGACGAAATATGTTCTCTCTAGCTACCCTTCTAAGCACAGCCTTTCATTGAACCTCTTATACCTCCTGACTGACTTAACACTGAATGAACAGCTTGGTCCCAGAAGCTCCTAGGTAACAATTTTTAGAGCCTTGAGAAGTGAAATAGGATAAAAATAACTTTTGCACTTGCAGCAAGTGCCAAGATATAAATTCTGGTTCCCTGTATATGGATAATTCAGAAGCCCATGTGGTGCCATGGAATATGGGCTGACAGTGCCTCTTCAGAGATCCCATGCAAAACAGGGTGATACCTGTAGCAAATGATCTTCCCAGACGACAAAGCTGTGCCAGCAGAAGTGCTTGGCTTGAATCCAGAACACAAACCTGCTGCCTGTTTTGCATCCTGCACAAATAAGAACCCTGCTCTGATGCAGGAGCATGTGTGTCCTATACCAGTACAGCACTCCCAGTGCAAATGGCCTACTTTCTTGCTTCAAGTGGTACTGCTAGAAACCCAGACAGGTGTATTATATCCCGGAATAAGAGAAGATTTCTAGATGATGAAAAATAGCAGTGGTTAGATTAACAGGAAATAATACCTAATAAGATGTCTAGGCAAACTTCTGGACTGCAGTAATGACCAACACGATCTCAAAATACAGTTTCTGTGTCAGAACAGGAAACTCCAGATTTTAGCTGGCAATGATCCCTGAAATTCATGCCATGCATTTTATTTCCCTACAGCAGCTAACAGAGAAACATGCCAAGATGCTTCTGACTGCAGCATGTGAGGCTTGGTGCCACCGTATTACTCCCACTTTCTCTTTCTCCCACATGGCACCAGGCACTATCACTTCAGGGTAGTTTTTGATACTGGCAAGAAAATCTATTGGAGGATGTGTTTGATTTCTTTTTTATGAAAAATCCATTTACCATCAACTGTCCAAAAATACAGTGCCCTAGCCCACAAAATTTGGGAGATGGAAGAAAAACATGAGCGAATGAGGCTGTTTCCAAATCCTATGTATGCTGGTAGAGATGTGCAAAGGACTTGGAATACATTTTGCAGTGAAGACTATAATTATCTACTCATACCATTATGAATAACAGATACAGAGGGATAGTTTTAATTTGTAAAATTGAGTATCATGGATGTTAACATGAAAACACTGTAACATTCTAAACAGGTATCAGCTCAAGGGAGAGGATTGGGACCAATGTCTGCTGAACTGTGGCAGGCACCCCATGCACTACCTTTGCTCGTGTTCTTCCAAACCGAACTCATTCTCCCTGCATTACTTGGATTTTATCCCTCTCTATGCCTAGGGGCCAGTGAAGCAACAATGGAGCAAACCTTCACACTTGGTACCTAAAACCACTTCTGAAGAGCAGAGGAAAGACACAAAGTCTGAAGCGAAGCCCCTGCTGAGAACCAATTCCCTATCACATTATGTCCCTGGTAAGAAACAAAATACTTAAAATGTAGGCTGCTATCTCACAACCTTGTCTGAAGAAATCCTGCTTGAGTGTGCTGCAAAAGGAGTAGGGGCTAGATCCCAATCTCCTCCTCAGCCCCACATCAGCCAGGGCAAAGAGTTTTCTCAGCACTCACGTCTGGGGTTTTATTTGAGGTTTTATTTATTTATATTCTTTTGACCAGTTTGATTACAAACAAAAGAGTAACAAGGGTTAGCCAAAAAGTTGTGTTGAAAGAAATATGAATCAAGAACTCCAGGCCCTTTCACAGGACGGAAGCCCAAATGCACTATCCCAGAGTAAAATGTAAGCAAAAATATTTTCAATAGCATTCAATTTAAATGTGGCTTCCTCAGCAAGCTGGAGTGATGTGATCACAAACTGTCTGACCATCAGTCCTCCCACAATGAGTTGGTTGTAAATCTCTTTGGTAAATTAAAATTTGAAAGAAGGGCAGAAGTCTCGAAGTAGTAAAATTCCTGTGAGTTGGGGGCTGAGTAAAGGAGGAATTCACAAGTGAATACTTTAGTTAATGAAAAGACTCCCTCTTCTTTGGCCTGGGTGTTAACATAGGGCACAGCAAGGAATCCAGGTCATCATGTTGAGTTTTGGTAAATTTAGGGATCAAAAGATATTAGTAATGAAAAAACTGTATTATTTAGAGCACAGAATGGTAATTTCCTCAATAACTTATTGCAGAAGAAACCTCCACGTGAAATGTAAAGATTTTCTGCCACAGGGCAAGGCATGGGAAGTATTTAATAAAAGAGGGTGTTCAGTTGCACAGCAAGTAAATGTGAAATGTCCATGTGCTTTATTCACAGTATCTCCATCACCTGCACTGGTGGATAAGGAGGAAATAAGTCCCTTGAAGAAAGCCAGTAATGCTGCTCCGGATCAGCCATCATGGATGGAGCTGGCCAAAAAGAAGTCTCAAGCTTGGAGCGATATGCCACAGATTATAAAATAGAATGATGCAAACAAGCAGCATCTTTCATAATTAAGTCAACTCCTTAACTGAACTCCTGCAGGCCAGCTAATCACAGTGAAGAATCTCTTGATAGAGAAGGGTTTTATTATACAGCTGTGGAGAAAGCGTGCAATAGGTGCAGTCAAAAAGTTTACCTTCAGTTTTGTAGCAATCAGAATTGCAATGGCAATGGATTACTTAAATTATGCTAAGGACATACTCACACTTCGGAAAATAAAACTTTTGCCTTACGTATTTCCTGCATTTTCTGCCTTTAATGATGTTTGCATCCAAACAGGATCTTTGCTAAACTTTGCTGAACTCCTGTCGTTGCTGGAAAATTCTATTTGGTATGGTTTTGTCTGTTTACATTTATAAATTGTGCACTAACATCCTGATTCTGTTGATGTGTTTCACTGGAATCACGTGACACACTTTCTACCAAAGCTGCTAGGCCCACGGAGGTATTCTCAAATAGCTGCTAGCGAGTACTCCATTAAAATGTGTTGCTTGAGCTTCATGTTTGCCTAGCTGAGCCAGTGGTACAGTTTTGGGGTTAGGGTGCATTTCAGGAGGCACAAATATGCACATTTATGTGTGACCATGAAAAAAATTCCTCGGTTCTTTCTGTGAGCAACCTTGGTTGCACAGTGTTTTCAAGCAGGCGAGCAGTAAGGAGACTGAACTGCAGTTGGAAGCTCATCAATGCATTCACAGTTGCTTTCCTACCTGAATTCATCTGGCTGCCACTGGCTTTCCATTATGTGAAACCTCATGCCCAGTTAGGAGGATGGTGTTAATAACAATGGTCAATATGAATTTAATTAAAAATTAAGAACTGAAAATCCTGGAGCTAAAGTTCAAGCTGAAATGCTGGAAGAAACTGTGAATTTCATCACGGCGTCAGCTTCACATATCACCCCCCACATAATCTTAATTCTTCTCATTAGAAACCAGTAACATACAGATAGCACGTCTGTACTTGACTACCTTTATGTAACATCCTCATGCTCATTGGCCTGAGTCTCCCCCACCAGTTTGTGACTCCCACTCATCAAGTCTCCTAGGCTCTTCACCTTCGCTTGTTTAACAAGATTGACAAGATAAATCATTTGCTGCTGATTGACTGAAACGACTCTGAACATATTTCAAGACCTCCCTATGAGTTACAGAAGCAAATGACAAACCCCGTGATGCCCCACTGCTAAGACAAGCATTTTGTTGTGTATTCATGGGTGAAGTACTGCCTTAGCACTGCAATCCCCAGGTTTATTTGTGTTTATATTAGTGGTTTTGCTTTTCTTGTCACGTTACAGTCTTTGGAAATATGTGGGGAGACTTTAGGAAACACAGGATTTTCTAGCACCGGCGTTTGCAATTTTGAAATCTTGTCTTCTCTACAGACACGGGAAGGAAAACCCGAGCCCTCTCAGTAATGACAACTGCATTTAGTAATGAATAAAGAAACAAAGAGTTGGGCACGTGAATATCCAAGACGCTGTTAAAGGTTTTCAGTCGGATTGTCTTTCATTGTTAAAAATAGGAGGAGGAAAAACTAGTTTTGTGTTTGTCAGAGCCTTAGGACAGAGCCAGTCAGCCTGCATCCCTGTCGGGATCAGCCTGCATGGCTGCTGGGGGCCTGGATGGGGCCCTGCACAGACCTGCTGCAGCCCATCACAGATCTGTCAGTAGTCCCGACCCAAAGAGGGTTCTGCCAGCTGTTCCAGGGTTTTCTCCTTCCTGCAGATGGCAAAAAGCAGTGTGAGATACCCGCTGAAATCAGAAGAGGCAATACACCTCTCTGCCAAATAGATCCACACCAGAAATAGTAACTTAATTACAGGATGTGCAGCCTTGGGCTCAATTGCCCAAATGTTGGTCGTGCAAAACACTTTCACACTTCTCCCCCACGAGCAGGCATGCACAATCCTTAATCTCAAGTAGTATTTCTTCTTTTTTGGTATTCATATTCTAGGACCTACAGTAGAAATAGGCACATTTTCAGATACAATAAAAACCATCCTAACTCCCTCTCTTTCCAAAACACCCTTTCTGAAATAAATAACTAATTAGCATAAAGTGGAATGTTTTGATATGCTATTACCTTTTGTAGCAGTCTTGGAAAAAACCCCAGTTTCTCTATTAAAGGAATATAACATATAAAAAAGGACCAAATTTGTACCCTCTAATTATTGCCACCCCATGAAAAGGTTTTCAGGAAATGAAGTTAAAGGCACATTCTGTCTTCTTACAATTCCCTCCCTGTTTAAAACAATTTAAACTGTGTTGAATCATGACTGAATTCCTGGAGCATGATCTGTGCAGCTGTATGGGGAAGAGTACCAAATCTCTTGGACCACCTCCTGTTTTCATAGAAAGGTGCTCAGGAATAATGGAGCTGAAAGGTGGAGGTATCGTGGCAAGACCCGCACCATCTCAAGGGGAACAAGCCCTGTGTCCAACTCCCTTGCGGACAAGTCAAGGAGAGGATGTGAGGGAGCAACCAGCTCTTCACGAGGCACAGGCCTCCTCCTTAGGTGGCATTTGGGATCTGGATTTGGGAGCATGCCGAGGTGGGGAGCATGGGCTGCACATCAGCCTCTGTTTTGCCACTGACTGTGACATGACCCAGGCATTGCCACCTCAGGGTTCCCGGTGGTTCCACTCACCTTCAGGTTTCCAGTGCCAAGTGGGTGATGACGACTGCTGTGCGTGGTGACAGCCAGTGCTGGGGATTCCTACGAGCCCACGAGCAACCTTCATCCGACTTCAAGGGCAAGAATGCAGCACGAAGGCTGCTCAGGCCTACCTGAAACAAATTCAGGATCTTGACCAGTTCTGCCATAATTATGGACCAATTCAAGTGTCTCAAAATATGCTTCAGAGAATCACTAATATTATGTGCTTCTTTTCACATGGTGCATAATTACACTGGCACTGATTGTCACAGGAGGTTGTAGGTACCAAGGTTTAATTGGTCCAAAAAACAAACCAGTGGAAGAGGAAAATCCCTTGAGTGCTGCTCAACACAAAAGCCACGGCCTTGTTTTGGGAGACTGCGAAAGTCTTTGGGAGGCAGCACCAGTGGTCTTCTTCCTATTCTCCCACCACTGCGATGGCCCCGGCCTTTGAGCAAGAGAAGCCACTTGGCTGCTTGAACCTCCGATATGACAGCCAGGGGAATTTTTATTTTCTCACAGTGTTGTTCTGTATCCCGATGTCTAAGACAAAGGGTCATGCAAGTAGGACTTACTGCAGGTGTCCTGCAACAGGTAGGCAGAAAACAGTTTTAGAACTCGTGTATTTCTCTTTGGTGAAATGGCTCATTTGTGGAAATGGAAAGATGCAAATAAAAATATAGTTCTCTCCTCTGTATGAACAGTGAGTTATGTTTCACACTCGATGCCACCAGAAAAGCCTTTCAGATCTGATCAGCTTTCCTGAGGACATCATTATACTTTTCCAGCTGAGAGGCAATATAACTAACTCAGGCTGATCCATTTTGCGCCAGCAGCTGCAATATATACTGTTAGAATATAACATCTAACAGGGAAATAAAATGTAAAAATTCACCTTTTGTTCATGACTCATGCACATAAACTAACCGAGTTGGAATTATAGTCAAAGAACAACAACAAAATGGACTTGAAAAATAGAAGTTTCCTCTCCCAGAAGTGCTGCATGAGACATCTTTGGCTTTCTGTGTAATGAGCAAGGGGCCTTCCCAGCAGTGAAGGGCCTCACATAATGCAAATGAAATCATCTATCAGGCATCTTTCAGCTCAAAACCCCTAAATTTGATGATTTATGCAGTTTACTAGTTGGATTGCCCTAATCAGCTACCTCCCAATGTTTAGCAATTTTATGTAAAAAAACTGCAACTAAATTATTTTAAATGGACAGTGAAATGCAATTTTTTAAGGCCAAAATATCCCCTTAGTCTTTACTTTGATATGGTGTTTTGCACTGGGCTGCCTTTGACAGTAAAAACTGTTGCATTTTTTTTCAAGATGAAGAGGAACATAAAATCTTGTTGCCAGTGAAAATATCCAGCAGCAGCATAGCAAGCAGCTTGCTGTAATTTTGCAATGCTATTAATTCCCTCTTAGTCTCAAGGAGCACAATAAACTTGCCAAAATGTTTGCTTTGTATACATGATGAGCCCTCTGCTGTGGGTAACAAAGGTTTAATTACAGGATTTTGTGTTTGTGGTTAGAAGATAACTTTTGTACTGTTACAGAGTCAAAGAAACCCCAGACCCCAGTGTGAACACTGGGCAGTGCTGCGTGTCTGTACAAACCCCAGGGGGGAATGCAACCCTGCGTGATCCTGCACAACGGGGCTGCGTGGAGATTAACTCTTGGAGAAGACATTTCAGCTCCAGTGTGGCACAGCTCTCACTCAGGCTCACACACTCCCAGTGTTTGCCAAGATGCTCAACAAGTGACAGAAACCACTGAGTTTTTATAGCGTGGGATCTTCTATTGTCTGACTCCACAAAATAAAAACCACGTATAGATTTTTTTATGGCTTATTACTCCCAGATAATTCACGTTGAAGCTGGGGACTGATGGGACATGTATCCATAGACCATTCAGATCTTCTTCCTTTGCAGTACCTTGCAGCACCTTTGCTGCAGATTCTAACTCTCTATGTACACTGGCTGTATTCCCAGAAGAAAACCACTCTAGCTCACTTAAGGCAGCTTAAATGGAGATCATTCTGGGAAATGCTGAACTATCTCCCTCTCCAGGATCCCAAATCTCTCTCTTAAGAATCGTTAGGAATGCAGCTAAGAGCATATAAGATATTACTGAAGCAAAGTGATTGAGGACAATTTTCCTTCCTTCCATCTTACACACCATCACATTGAATACTTTCATTGTTGATTTATTTTTGCTTTGTTCATTTACCTATGCAAATAAGTATGAAATGGTGTATTTTGCAGGTTCATAATTCCACTGAAGCCTATTCAAGGTTGCCAAGCCAAGTACCGTGGTATCCCAACTCATTGTAACAAGTAGTCCCCATTTTTTCCCAAATATGGCTAGATTTCTCAAGTTTAGAATTGACATGTAAATTATTACCCTGCCTTTGAGAGTCAGCTCTTCCTGAGAAACCTCTAATTAAAAAAAGGAAAAAGAAAGAATTCTCTGTTCACTGTCTACTGAAAAATGACACTTTGCACCAATGGGTCCTGCAACAATTACCAGCACATGGTTTTTACACTGTCACTTGTCACCCACGCTGGCAGCTCTGGGACAACAAGGCAAACAGGCCATCCATGCTGCTTTTGGGCCAAGCAGCAGAAAACCATGGCCCCATCAGAACTGGTGAAGAGGCAGAGGAATCTGGCAAAAACCTCCTATTGCCCACCACAATTTGTGATGCCCTCCCCAGCCAGCAGCTGGTACCCGACCCTGCTGAGGTGAGGCCAACAGTGTTTACACATCTCCGGGGTCCAGCTCCAGACACGGGACTGTTTGTGCAGGTGGCAGTCCAAGGCGCTGTGAAGATTTCAACACTCTGCCAGAAATGGGCAGTTGCTGAACGGCAGAACCAAGTTTGTCCCAAAGTCAGCCTCTGGTGATTGTGTCTCCCAAAGAAATCCTATTTCCATATTATTTTTACTCCTGCCCCAAATTTAACAAGACTACCAGTAAATCCCTGCAAGTCATTGCCTACATTGAAGAACCAAGGAGAACTGTCTGGAAAAGGCAGAGGAAAACAACCGGAGTTATGACAAGAGAAGAATTCGGTTAATAACCCTTCAGGAAAATAAAAGCCACCTTTCTCAGCAGAAATAACAGAGACTCCCATTTAATAAGCTGTTGGCTCATCCTCTCTGCGCTCAGCACCGGAGATAATTTTGATGGGCAGGCTGCCTGCAGACAAGGCAGCAGAATAAGGTCCTGAGCCTGTCCAGGCAAAACAGACATCATCTTCCCCATCTAGCCACTCCTTGAAATGAGACTTGCCTTCTTTTAACTCCTTTGCCTCTTCCTGCAGCACTCACCTCAAGTACGCAGAAAGGATTGCTTTTTGCTTAATGAAGTCTGTAGGTTGGTTTATGCCTTTATGTTGAACCACAACAGTGAGAGCCCCAAGTAAGACAAGCCATGGCACCAGTCACTCCCTAGCCCCCAACCTTGTGGCACTGCAAAGCTCCTTCAGTAAATCCAGCTCCAGTGCCCACAGGGTGTGCTCCAACATCTGATGTGCTGCCTGTGCTTTTGTGCAGCACGGCGATGTGGTGGGCACAGCCTGGCTACGGTGCTGCTACAATCTTGTAAGGAAGAAAAGCAATGCAAAGTAAAGAAATTTGAGCTAGAGATAACAGAGGGAACCTTTCCACCTCAGCTGGGAATTCTAACTGCCCGGTTTCCTTGCTGCTTCCTCCTCTGCGATTTTCTGTTCGTTTTCCATGTGTGCTGAAGCAGCTCAGAGTGAGCTGCCTGCCACCCAAGGGTGCCTGTGTTTCCGCAGCGTCAGATCCAGCTACTGAGCTTGCTCCACCAGCGGAGTGCAAGGCATGGGGCAGCAGGCTGTGAGGCACTTTTGATGGTGGATGGTGCTGTCAGCTGCTCACCAGAGAGCCTTTGAATTGCCTTTCCACGCCCCAACTTCCCCAATTAATGTGAGAATACATCTTATTTTACCTTGTGGTTGTGGGCAAGAGACTGGGGAGGCAGATTTTGATTTGTGACCTACTTCCCAAAAGCAGGATGGGAAGGGGGGTTTTGCTTTGGCTTAGGAAAAACACAGCATTTGCTGTCAGAGCCTGTTTATGCGGGCCCGGGTTTTCATGCAGGGAAAGCAGAGGGTGGTTATTCCAGCAGGTAGACTTGTGCTGGTTTCCCCCATTGCTTTATCCTTTTACACAAACACCTCCCCAAATTCACCTACCAAAGTAAGCCATCCCCTCACCATGTCCTGGGTGACAGGACCCCTGGCCCTGTGCCACAAAACAGTGATGCTCAGACTGAGCCCTGGAAGTTACACCAAGGGTATTGGAGGAGAAGAGGTGGTTTCCTCAGCTGCTTTTATGGAATTGATGGACAAAAAGGGAGCCTCTTAACTATATGCATGTCTCAGAAACTGGCTTGAGTAATGTAGAGTTCTTGTTAGCAAGTAACAGATGAGTTTCAGAGAGGGCAGAAGGACACAAGCTTAATTTCTTGCATAACGTTATTGAAATACAACTGAAGTATAAAGTCAAATTTAAAAGAGAGGATAAAAACCTCAATCTTGCCCAAATAAAATAAAATAATCTTTTAATTTTATGCTTCTCTTATATGCAAGCTCATCATTTCAAATTATTAAAATATTTGATTTTAGAGGCGAATGCTTGTTCCCAGGACATAAGACATACTTCCTCCTAATTTAGTAGGCAATTGTTCCTTTAATTGAGAAACAATTTCTGGTCCTGAATTCTGCCTTCCTTTCAAACAGCTTATTACAATTTGGAGCTTTTATACTTGGGCAAAAGAAACTATTCTGATCAAATTGGAGTCCAGTAAGTTACAACCAGGGTCTGTCTCTTCCTCTGCAGCCTGCAAATTTTACTTGCTTGAAAGAACCTCTGGGTCTTACCTGGTGCCGGGATATCCCAACACATTGGTCAACTTCAGCCCCGATTCTCTGACCATTCATTTTAGGGGAATTTTTGTATTTACACACCAAAATGACTGAGATTGAAACTGGACCCTCTTCCCTTTCAGCAAGCAGTGGTGCAGAAACGCTGCAGAAGGAACCCCTTTCTCATGCCACCAAGGCAGATGTTTTTATTATGTGCCTCTGGCTACTTTACTAGGTCCTGTTTTGCTTTTTTCCAGCCTCTTAGGCAACTGCCTAGAGGAACCCTACGAAGAACCAGCCCCTGTCCCAGGTCCCACTGGGGTGGGACAACTGTGGCTCTGTCACCTGGTGCGTGGGCCCAGGCGCCTTCCAACGGGCAGCGTGCCGGAGCAGGAGCCTGCGGACGCCTTTCCCAGGCTGCAGAGCCATGTGTGGGCCTCCAGCTGACCTCAAATTTTACCTTTCATAGACAAAAGGCTCACTTCAGCTGGCTCAATATAATTGAACCACTCTTCTCAAAATGTTATGTATTGATTAAAGAGTGAATTAAGCCATTGAATTCTGGCTCCCTGACCCCGCCAAGTTACAGCTGCTGAACTCTTACGCTTTTAATTGTCTTCTGCTTGGTTGCACATAGGAGTTCATGCTGGTGTTTGCCATGCTTGGGGACCTACTTTGGAATGGCATATTTTGATTACTGTAGATGCAGCTACTTGCTTTTCTCTGACTAATACATTTCATGAATCTTCCCTGCTGTTAATAAACATAGTGGTGTTTAATTATTGAGACATTTCACAAAAATGCTTGCGAGAGGAAGACAAATTTTATGTTCTGACTAAATAATTAAACATTATGCAAATGTTTGCAACCCCAACATTCTGGTTATGCAAAACAATATTTGGATGATGGCCTTGTTTGCACACTGAGTTAGTATTGTTGGGCTGTAATTAGCAGCAGATACAGTATTAGAAATATAACCAGGTTCTAATGAAACGGGATGGGCACAATGGTAAGACTGAGAGCCAGGCTGCAGCCAGGCTCTGCTCTGTCCTTGCATTTCCCCCACTTCAGCTCTGGCTGTCAGGGACAACGCCCAGTCCTTGATGGTTTTAAAGTTTAATTATCCATTAACAGGAGTCATCCCTGGAACATGTTGCTACACATGTGCCCTAACTCTGTTGCCTGTAATCGCCTTAAAAACCAAAGGACTCTGCACGTGTCAGTCTTGTCATTTGTTACAGCTCTGTTTCTCTCAGGATAGGGATAACAGCAGTATTATGCATGATGTGCAATATGCCAGTGATACAGCTGTTGCAGTTATCAAACTCGTCATCACCAACACGGTACCAACCTCAGAAAGGGTTTATTAACTGCTCAGTGTGCTCCATCTGCCAGTGGTACCCAACAGCTTTGATTGGAGTCTGCTCCTGACCCCTGTCCCATTCACTCTCGTTACCTGCACATTTGGCGGGTGGAATTAGCATTTGCCCACGTGGCTACACAGCACGTGGGATCACATTAGGAGCTGTCATTATGAAAAGTACTTTTTGGGAATAAAATACAATATCAACACATTGTTCTTAAACTGCTGGTTTCCCTTTGTGTGCCAGGAGAGTAATCTGCATGCAATTGAGAGGAGGCTGAACACCTACTTTGCAAGTGGAGATGGGAATCTAAAGCTTCTTTTAAATCAGTGAAGAAAGGAAATACACTGCTTCATTAAAAATGTATGTCCTCAGTGTCCTTCCTGGGGGAGGGAGCTGCCTGGTAGTCCCAAAGCTCTTATGTTATTACTATAATTTTTGTTGCCTGTTGGAGCTGCAGCAGTGCCTAGCTTGTTGCTACTTACATGGTATTACAGCTATATGGTTAGGGCTCCTGTCTGACTGAGGTTCACTTCTCCTTTTCCTAAAATCATGGTCTAAAAAGTCCTAAGACCTGGGAAATTGCACTCATTATTTCGAAATGCCACGAAGAATGCTCCTGTGCTATCTATGTTTTCCTTGCCGCTTACCATCCTCCACTGCTGCTTGGATAACTACAGGTTTGCTTTATGGGGAGGAGATGGGATTCTAAATTGGCAGAAAGATAACGCTCAAATGAAAGAAACATCACTAAAGCCTTTAAGGCCAGTAAGAATGACTTAATACAGCCTGGATCCCTGCTGTGATAGGGCAAAGCATGAGATCTTTTCATTACAGCAGAGCAACAGCTCTTCTAGTTTAAATGGAGAGTGGCTTTGATAATTATTTTCAGTGCTGCAGTTCACAGGCTCACAGTGATTACCTTGACACTTGATGTGTCCTGGAGGAACAGAAGTTAATGTTAATGCTATGTAATACAGGTCGAGCAAGGGGGTCTAAAGGTGTAAATTCTCTTATCCTTCTCCCCGCACCCCAAATCGCCTGCTGACAGAATCACTTGGGCATAAACCTCAGGTTCAAGCAACAGACCTCATCCTCTCCAGGCTGGATTTTAGGCTGCTGGTCCATGGCCCTGCTGTGGTGTGGAATGACTTGCACAGTGAATACACAGTTCAGGGTGAAATTTAGAGCAGGCAGATCGATGGGGAGACCAAAAACCCCTTACCAACAATTAGGGATGAACTGGATTTGAACTTTTTACACATATCTGATGGGATGGGGCTGGACATGATTAGAAGAGTACAGGCTTCAGGGTCGTGCTTTGTCAAGGTGCTCACGAATTTGTCTCTTCTTCTTCCACTCATACCAGTGTTAATGGGATCAACCACTTCTGCCTGCTCTTCACAATATTGGCGCAGCATCATGAAAGCAAAGCAGCTGGGGAAGACGGGAGAGTGGCCCAGGATCAGAGCAGCAGGTGTGGTAAGGAAGGCACAAGAGGAAGGGTTCTGCTGCTTTGCCCCTTGAGGTGATACTGACTCAGGTGCTGGGGGGCCACAGGTGACCACTGAGGTTAGCACAAATCTTCACTCCACCATCATCTCCAGCATCACGTTCCACGTACACAGTTTGGGCTGGGAATTAGGTCACTAGGCATGAATGCACACAGTCATGCAGCTAGAGTCATTCATGGACATGCAGCCTGCTCCATCCTTGAAAACATTCCATTATTAACTTGTTGCTACCCACCTCCCAGTTGATCTTTTGCTGCGAGAAGGAATCTTCATTCCCTGCCCCATGCTGTCTCTAGTGGCAGAAAATGCTCATCCTAGTGCTCCCTCTCGATAAAGAAAGAGGTCAGGTCAGCATGAAGAAGCACAGGAAGCTTTCCCTTGCTCCTCCATCTGTAGAGCTCTTGCCATAATGAGGCTTTTCGCAGGCTATTGAGCCCCATCAGAAACAGAACATAAAGTGAAGGGATGTGGCAGAAAATGCTTTATTCCAGTTTGGTCTGCAAGAGATGTCCAGATCTGCCATTCAGTCAGCAGTGGCAGGAAAAGACATCCACTCTCCAGGTATCTCCTGGGTGACAGGGCAAGAGTAGGAGGGAGTTACTTGCCCCACAGTTCGATTTTAGCCAATAGCCTGGTGCCTGCTTTTGACTCTGATATTTGGTTCTAACAAAGTGGATTGAACCATGAACCTGAATAACTCCACCTTCCTGTGCGAAGAAGGACCCGTGATGAAGAGGCAGGCTGGGTTAGAAGAGAAATGAGACAAAGAAAGTGATGCAAAAACTAATGTGCAACCAGCCCACTCCTTGGCAGGGCAGCCTGTGCCAGAAGTCTGGAGTATAAAGTTTTAGTTTGAGTCCCTTGGCAGTCAGTTGTTTAGATTGGCGTTGTTTTTGCAAATTTTAGATCAGGCTTTACAAACCTTCACATCTTAAGAAAATAGGTTAGAGCCTTAAGTGTGCATTATTCAAGTAGGTATTTGGGCATTTGCAGTGAGTGGAGCTAGAAAATCTTTATAGTTCGTAACAATTCTGCACAAAATAATTAAGAGTTCCACAGGAGACACAGACTCTCTCTTTCAAAGCTCATCTATCAGTGAGACAATGTGCTGGGTTTTGACAGACCCTTCTAAAATGTCTTATTTTTGCCTGTGCAAGTTGCCTTGGATTCTTTTGCCGTGCTGTCTGGACCTATATTCAGTTTACCTAGGAAAGAGTGAAACAGACCTGTAGAAGAAGAAGAGCTTCAGAAACCCACATTTGCTGAGGACCTAATTCAGACTTCCCTTCAACTGCAGCTTCCCGGCCGTCAGGGGATCATCCAACAAGTTACCCTGAGGTAATTTAAAGGAGACACCTCCACAGTGTGTTTTGCTCACAGTGAAGATGTCCAGTGTGTGAAGTCTATTTATCAAATTTCCCTGCAAATTTTTCCTTTAACTGTAGGAGAGCAGTACCATGAAGCAGGCAACTGGAAAACGAGTTGGCAATCAAAATCCTTAATTCTTAACGTGATTTCCTTTCACTTGGACTATCTCTTCAATATAAGTGTATCTGACTGCTCTGTACCCAGACACTGGACCTCAGCTACCATCAGCAATATTGGCACAATATGAACTTCACAGTTTCCAGGTTCATGTTTATGTAACAGTACAAATGCGTTTAAAAGCCTCTGCCTTCAGGAGGAGATGAATAAATGTAAGTGTTCATCACCTTTGAGCATATGGCAGAGGCATTTGTGGCTCAGACAGAATCTCCACAAGAGAGGGAAATGACAGTGATGTGGGGGTGAGGGTAAAGAAACACAGACTCAATGATCTTAAAGGTCTTTTTCAACTTAAATGATTCTATGACTCTGTAAGTTTGGAGACCAAGCTCTGTTCCTACCGTCCCAAAAGACTTCTCAGATTATTTGCTCTCTCTCACACCTCAGTTTTTATCTTGTTAAAGTGGAACAACAATTTACCTACTGGAAAGGATCACACCTGATTTCTGAGTGAAACAGCTCTGTATGGAGATGCGGCACCACAACACAGAAGATTATTTCATAATGTTGCCACAGAAAAGACAGAATAAAGATTACCTAAATGTGGCATTTTACGGGTTCTAAGCATTTGTATAGGCAATCGTATTTCAATATGATTTTCTACATCCCTTTAGTTGTTGAATATTAGCACTACAACAGGTGCTACACAGGCCATGAACGCTACAGCAGCTTTGTGTACAAAATAAGCTTACAATACTACAAACCAAAAACTGTATTTTGCAAACCAGCTCAGCAACTGAGGCATTCATTTGTTTCAGTTTACATCTACAAAACTGGAATGAGATCTGAATTTGCATGAGCATGAAATCTGCCTGTGAGATGGGAAAGCCTCCTGCATTGTCATGCATACACCATTTAACCTAGTCATAGGAAGCGGATGGGAAAGCTCCCCTTCTTTCCCCCTTCCCTTCCCTTCCCATGAGCCTGGCCTCCTGCTGCCCTGCTGTGAGGGCCAGGTGAGGGCCTCAAATCCTCCCTGTGCTGTGCCACGACTTCAAGCCCAGTTCCTCAGCACACCGAGTTTAAGAAGGTGGTTGAAGGGCGGTTGGCTTTTCCTTCCCCCATCCATGTACTGTAGGGACGACGTGTGGCTTTAAGCAGGAGCCAGCCTGGGGCTCAGACCAGTTGCAGGGGCAGTGGGCAACCATGGCCAGTCCTTCAGAGACACACACTGGGTGTATCTGTGCCCCTCTTTGTTCATTGTTGAGATGGGAGTGTAGCAAAGGCCCAGCAGAAACAGAGCTTCTCTGAGCGAGGTGCTCAGCTAACATAAAGCAAAAAAGATTTGTTCATGAAAGGTTTACAGCTGAAAAAAGAAAAACCGAGGTGAAATGGAGGCAGAAGCACCGAGAGGAATTTGCTCTGTTAAAAAACAAGGTTAAGCAGCAGGCTGGGAATAAATCCTGTCTCTAAGAGAGGGCTCGATTTTTGGTTGGGAGATGCAGACAATTTTCAGATGGCCATTTTTCAGCCAAACAACCATTAAGATTTTTACTGCCACTGCCAAGCACCTCTACCTTTTTTGCATCTTTCCCAATGTCTGGGAAAGGCAGAACATGAGCACAGCGAAATGCAAGAACAACAACAGTGTTGTGATTCTGAAGGAGTCAGGAAAACACTTGGATAAAACAAGCTCCAGATCTGATGAATGGCAACAACCACACAGCTCTGTAGAAGCTGGCTGTCCAGGTGTGCAGCCACTGCAGCATATACAAAATTATGGCAGGCCTGGAGCATCTTTTACCACTTTGTCTTTACTCTGATAGTTAAGTAATACCTTAGGAAAAATCTCTCACCATGAAATCTTCCCTCTGTTGAAATATGATTATTCATTTCTCTTGTGTTGTTTTATTTCCTGCTGGTATAGAACAGCAAGCTCCTTGGTAATTTTTTTTTTCCAGCAACCCAAACTGGAACACTAGGGACTTAAACTTCCCGTATTTTTAAAATTTTATTTTCTCTCCTCAGGTCTCCCCCGCTAAGGTGTATGTACCTTACACTTGTATTTAAACACAATTTTGGGAGGTTAGGATTGCTTAATCGTCTCTCATTTCAGATGGATACTCCAGTTGAACAGCAGTGGCTGTAGGATGAAAGAATAACTCAGCAGGAAGAACAAATTCAGAAATTTGCCGGCATTAAATATTGTTCAGGCCTAAAAGGGGGCTGCCACCCACACCAGAAGTAAGGGATGTTTTAGTGTGCCTGTCCCAACTCCCTTCCACTGGCAGCTCCAGCATTTCCTTCACTGTGCACTTTGTCCATGCATCAAGCAGTGGAATATGCCAAGAGGCATTTGATTATTGCTGTAGTAGGTCAGATGAGGGCAATGTCGATTTTTTTTCCCCAGTTTGAACTTTGCCTTCTTAGTCAGGAAACTAACTAGAGGGGAAGATGTCAGAGGAACAACTACATCACACGTACTCTATTGTTTGGGGAAGTTAATAGTTAATTGGATACCTTCAAGCTGCAGTCAGTAAACCTTCCTAATGCAAACGTTCAATCAATGAAAGGACAAAAAGTAGGAAGGCTCCGACAGTCCTTGTGAAATAACTGTCATTATACTCATCTTGTAACAGAGTCTTTTCTTCAGCGGACTAAGCTCTCCCGACAAAAGGGCTTTTATGTGAAAATATCTCTGCCAGTTTTTTTTCCAGCACAGAAATGCAAAAATTCATATCCCTAAGCAGCACTAATCTATTAGATGCAAACAATGGTGCCTTTAATGTTTTTAGCTCGTTGGGATCTCTACAGAAAATTCTGCCATAGATGTGTCTGTGTGCATGAGGACGTGCACGCTCTAATTTTTGTTTGAAAGTTATTGTGCTAAATTTGTTTTTCAATAAAACATCCACTTCATTCCACTTCTTTGTAAAAGGGAGGATTGAAGCACACATTTACATAATAAATTCTCACCATTCAATGAGTAAAATCACAGAACAGCCTGGGTGTCAAGACCTTGCAAACTTCTCCTGAGCTGCTTTATTGCGATCTGCCTGAATTGCCACCAGACCCTCTTTGAAATCTTTGAAAAAGACAGAAAAATCACTGAGGGCTACTGTGCAGGTACTCGAATGTGTAAAAATACTGTAATGTGTTGAAGCACTGGTAAGAAAAAATGAAAGCATATGGAAACTTGTTAAATGTCACTCTCCAGACAGAATAACTTGCAAGATTTTTCCACAGTTTCTAAAGTTCTAGTGGGGAACTATCCCACGATTTCTAGCTGAAGAGCCTTAATGGAGAATAAAACTCCACAGGCTGCCCAGAGAAGTTGCGGGCGCCCCAACCCTGGCAGTGTTCAAAACCAGCTTGGATGGGACTTTGAACAACATGGTCTAGCAGTGGGTATTCCCGCCCATGGCAAGGGGCATTGGACCTAGACTACCTTTAAAGTCCCTCCCAATCCAAACCATTCTATAATTCTATGGAGATTAAAAATGTGTACTATGGACTTTGAAGTATGGGGAAGATAAGATGAGAAGGGGAGGAAATCAAGTCCATGAAAAGGATTGAACATTGTCAACCCGTTAGCACTACACATCAAGAGCAGAGCTCTTGTGAGGTAGATAGGGTCCTACACTAAGCTAAGGGTGCCATCTGATTTGAATGGGAGTTTTCAGACCCTAAAAGATGCACGGAATTCCTGGAACGCATGAAAGGAACCGCTGAAGATAGGGGATTACTTACAGAACAGCGACATCACAACCCTAAATAGTGAAGCCATAGAGTAAAGCTGCCACTGAGTTTCTCTCAGCGATTGCGCAGCGCAGGAACCTCCGGAGGGATCCGAGTTAATTTCCATACCCACACGGCTGTACCTGTGTAAGCGCCTCGTGGGCGGCCCACACGCCACTGCACGAGAACACCCTGCCCAGAGCGGGACAAAGCACAGAGGGCTCCTTTTACTGGCGTGAAGCAACAAGCTGCTCTTTAATTTCAACAGCTCTCAACCCAAGCTCCGGGAGGTGTTTATTAGCAGGGTATGAACTCCAAAGGTGAAATTCATGACTGTGACTTCTTGTAAGCGGTGAGCAAGCAGGTCACATGGGGCACCGACACATGTGGCTTGTGTGGCACCGACGGGCAGATGGAGAGACACCCACGCAGCAGGCCGGGGGCTCAGCCCTGACCCAAGTTCAAGGTGCACCTCCCGCAGCTGACCAGGGGGCAGGGAGCACCCAAGTGTTGGCACAGCTAACCTTTTCCCGGGGCTCTCCCGAAGCCATAAACCCCCAAAAGCGGCTCCAAAAAAGGGAACGCGCTACCGAAAGCGCCACTCAGCGACACC
>VZTA01024007.1:174112-255691 GCA_013398855.1 Mohoua ochrocephala | reverse complement strand
CGCGGGGATCCGGGGCAAAGCGGCGCTGCGCCCTCCCCCTCTCTTGCTGGGGTGCCTGGGGGATACCCCTCTTCCCAGCCTTCCTCTTCCTCCTCCTCCTCCTCCCCGCGCGCTGGGATCGCAGGGGCGTTCGGCAGAGTTTGCAGTTTCCTATGTCTGTTCCTTCCCCCGCAGCCTCGCCGCGATGCCCCGGGCGCCGCGCAGCTCCCCGGACCGGCGCTCTCCCTCCCCGCCTCCCTCCCTCCCTCCGTCCCCGTCAGCTCTCGCCCTCTGCCGCCCGGCAGAGCTGGCGGTGCCCGTAACCCCCCCCGATTTTTCGCTTCCCCGACGAGATAGCCGCGACCGGGGCGGAGGGACACCGGGAGAGCTTCTGACTAACTCGGGACGGTTTCCACGGAGGCAGCCGATCCCTCTTGCCCGGTTTTGAGGGCTGCGGGATGCCGGGGCGGCGGGTGGCGGCGGCCGGTTGCGCGCCGCGGGCTGTGCTGGAGCGTGTCAGTGGAAATAAGGTGGAAAAGCCCCTGTTCAGCCGGTCCCCGCCGCCTTTGCCTTTTAGCTGCCGTTTCCTCACGGGCCGTTCTTCCGTGCCTTCGGGAGCAACCTTTTCAGTGCAGCACTGCTACCGCGGTAGGTGATTTCGCACCCTCCCGGCAGGATGGGGTCTGGCTCATCCTCTCGGAAGTCTGGCACGCTTCGTGCTGCGTTCCCGCACCATCCAACCCTTCAGCAACTCTGTGAAGAGCCTTTGCAGGCGCACTGGAGCGTATCAGTTTTTATGGTTTGCGGTTGGGAATACGCTTTGTATGTATTTTAGGAGTGTCTGGATACAAGCAGAAACTTCTTGGTTTATTTAAGACGTGATTCGGTAGGGTTCTGCTCAGCATCCAAGAGGTGCCGGCACCTTCAGCACCCGTGGCCTTCAGCATCCAGCCGGGTCATTCCCTTCGGTCTGCAGTGGGAAAGGTTCGGGTCATGATGGCGCTGGCGAATTTCATAGGCTTCATCTGTCTAGTTATACCCTATCGTACTGTCATCTCAAACTGGATTACCCCTCGGTTAAATTTGTTTAGATTGTGTTGTAAATTATTGAACAAACCTAAAGTGACCACCTGGGAGTTGAATAATTTATGGGCATCTACACATGTGTTTCTGCTGGTTTAGCTGTATGCATTTTTAAAAGCTGGAACGTGTCTGGTTCATGCATGGCCTTGATGTATGCAGTTTGATATAGCGAAATGCTTGAATAATCATCTAAGTACTGCTGAGCTGTAGCTGAGCTGCTGGTGCCTGTGCTAAGAGGAGTGGTTACAACACCCGAAGAGAAGGATGAAAGCAGAACCAGCCAACTCAAACCCATGATAGTTATTGATCTGACACAATTTTGTGCATACTGACTGCTGGTTGAATATTGTTGCTGCTGTTCTTTTGACTTTTTTGTTTTCTGAATTTTTTCTGACTGTGTTTTTGAGGATTCAGATAGCGCAATGAGAGGCCCTGACCGCAACGTCTTGATTTTGTTGCAGCAAATGTAAAAATTATGCCCACATTTTCTGGCAAGGCAGACGGTTCACTTTCCTTGC
Source organism: Mohoua ochrocephala (assembly GCA_013398855.1). Classification (NCBI taxonomy): domain Eukaryota; kingdom Metazoa; phylum Chordata; class Aves; order Passeriformes; family Acanthizidae; genus Mohoua; species Mohoua ochrocephala. The sequence continues at coordinate 254,111 of VZTA01024007.1, read as the reverse complement.
ATTATCAGATGAGATTTCTGGTCGCCTGGTTGCCCTCTCTTGTTAGCGCGTTGGACCAGCTGTCAGTTGCCCCCACTGGGATAATCCCTCTCGCTTGCAGCCTGGTCCTTTGTGCACACCTGAGCTGCTCCAGACAGATCTGACTGATGCTAAAATAACGGGGAAGGTAGATAAGAGTTTGGGCATCCTTGCTTCAGAGACACTTCAGCTGAGTTACACTGTTAGTGTCAGTATCCTAGTTGCTTATTCTGGTAGTTTGGGAATCACATGAACTTCCTAAATTCACGTAGACGGTCCTCATAAAACTTTGGGACTTGGAATCTTTGCCTCTCCTTGCTGTTAAAGTTCATCAAGACTTTTATCACCTAATTATTATTGCTGACACTTCTGGCTTTTATTGTGTCCATCTCCTGTTCGGAGTGCTGGTACTGATGATATTTCCTGGCATTCTGTGCTCTCTGTGTTAGTTCTCTGTAGGTGTCTCAGTTGTTTTTATCTCTCATCGTGTTGAGCTCGGGTGTCTCGTATCATAAGGCCTCTTGCAGTTCTTTCTATTCCAGTTCATTATTTTGTTTCTCACTGAATTTTACCGTCCACTCTGTCTGCTTCCCGTGTGCTTGCATTTGTTCCCTTTGTCATAGGTACTGTGGGCTTTCTGAGTTAATGTTTAAAGCCACAAACCTATCTGTGCATGAAATTCCTCAAAGCAGAGCACATTACTAGCATTATAGGGGAGGTAACCATGGTCTAAAGGTAAACACTTCCTGTAACCTGGATGTCGTGACCGAGACTTGAACACAAGAGCGTGTAGTTCTGCAACTTTATTGTTTGCTTCCCTTCTTTTGTTAACCATGCCTGTTGGTTATGCCTTGTTTTGTGAGCCATTTGGTCAAGGTGATATGTGCTGAGATATAAGCTTGGGAAGAGTAGTTCAGATTTGACTGGAATCTCTTGGTACCGTAATAATAAAAAGTATTTTTCCCCCTGTTGTTCTGAATGCAGCAAGGCAAGAAGGTGACAGAGATTGCTTCCGAGGAAGATGTAGAGCGAGTTATTTATTGCTGAGTAACATACTTGTATCAGATATAGTTTATAGTGGGGGAAAAAACCTGGCAGTGCCTTGAAAGGATGTTGACTGCTTATGTTTGACTACTGTAAAGGATGATTTAATACTTCGAAAACCTCTCCCCTCTCTTTTAAAGTAGGTTTATTTATTGCCCTATACTCTCTTTGTCTTGCTTAGGACAGTGTGATTAGATGCTGGCTGTGTTCGGCCAGTTGATGGTTTTCTAATACCACGATACGGAACCTTCCTCAGGGATAAAACTGAGCTGTAGGTAACTTGTGTTTTATCTTTGTGCCTGTGAGGAGCGATACAGTCACATCATGGCTTTTTGGGGGCTTCTGGGTTGATGCCAGTTGGTATAGATTGAGCAGTCTCTGCACGTGTGACTGTAGTCTGTGCTTTAGCTGCAGCTGAGATAGGAAAAAAATGGTTGTGGATGGATCAAATCCTCTTGCACTGAGCAGAGGAAATACGAGCGACGTAGGTTTGTACGTGGTGTTCAAAGCTCTGGTCTCTCGGCTCGCTGGAGGCCGTTCTGCTTCTGCAGTTGCATGAGGCCTCACTGATTTCAGAGGGGTTTTGTTGAAGTGAGGTCTTAAGAGGGGGGCCTTGAGTTGCTGCATCCTGAAAGCAGCTCTTGTATCAGTTTGACACCTGCCAGGTGACACGTGACCTTGCCTTGAGTTGAGAATAAAGTTGTGGTGTTGGTGATGGGTATGTTTGTCCTTCAGTGACCAAATTCCTGCGAAATACAGCTGCCCCAGATGCAAACAGTCTTAGAAAAGGCACACAATCATCTAACAAGTTCTATTCTCTTAGCCAAGACTGAGGCAGTGAGAGGGAGGTGCATGTAAGACACAACAACGAGGGCGTAGCGTATTTTGGTTCTTGGGGAACTCTTCTAAGTAATTGTGGCATAATCTGTTAAAATTCTGTTTCCTTTAAACAGTGCTAGAAGAATAAAGAGAAGTTGGATTGATGAGAACTATAAGAAAGCATACAACAGTTTGGAATGGATTGATTTATGATACATCTGATACGTGAGAGCTACGTTTTGTGTCGCTGCTGTCCAGCTGCTGCTGGAGTACTTCAGCTGACTTCATTGCAGCAAGCCCAACAGACAGGTCCTCATCACTAACAGAACATAAACAAGTGTGATGCTGAAATGAGATGAGGCTCCGAAATGGAACTGTGGCCACCGTGTTAGTATTCATCACTACTTTCCTCAGTTTGTCCTGGTATACTGCATGGCAAAATGGGAAAGGTAAGTAAAAAGCTCCCAAACCAAATTGGCCTTCCTATGGCTGTGTGCTGCTGCTGTATGTTAGCAATCTGTAAATTGCTCGTTGAGTGGCTCTGCTACAGAAGGCACTGCCTTGGTGAGAAATAAACACTTGCTAGTAAGTCCAGGAAAATTAACTTCAGTGGTCCTGATTTAAAAAGGTAAAAAAAAAAAAAAGTACCTGAATAAAAACAGATGCTGCTCTTGGAGGAAGGGGTTGGTCAAGGCTGAAGAATTGTGGTTTGATTTTATTGCTTTTTGTTTCCTGGTTTATGGTTGTTTAAGAAGCATATGTTTGTTTTTGGTTGGTGGTTTATTTATTTTTTTTCACGTGTAACATATGGCCAATGGACCTAACTAGAGAATGTTATTTTTGGTGCTGCTTTCTGTCTTCCCTGGTGATTTACTGATGGCAATGGCAAACTGCCAATCAACACTGTTGAAAGACTTTTCTTGCTGTCTTTGAAAAAAATTGAAAATACTTTTAAATAATATGAGCAAATGGACTAGGTAATAGGAAATGCATCTATTAAAATGACATGAGCAATTTTATACAATACTTAAGTAACTGTTGTGTGTAGTAGACTTTTACCTGTTCATCTGTCTTTGATCTTGCTGCACTCCCTGTGAACCTTGAAAAATTCAGTTTTTCTAAGGGTTGGGATTGTTTATGATAATAAGATGATTTGGTTTTGTCCTTCAGTAAAACAAATAAACTTGTTCAGCAATGTTTTCTAGAAGAAGAAAGGATTGTTTTCTTATTTTATAAACGTCTGATCTCTTGAAAAATAGTAGACTATGTCCTTCAAAGATCAAGTAATTTTAAAACTAATTTCATCTTCGGTGATTGTTTGTTCTGATTGTTCTGCAGAAAATATTTTTGGGTATGCCTCAGGTCCAGTTAGGGGAAGCTCAGGTTTTCCAGGAATACTGTGTGTTGTAGCATGGCCAACTTGTAACCGTTATTGAAGTATAAAAGAAGCAGATGCGTTCTGTGGCATGCTGAATTTTTTTTTCCATGGGGTGCTCGCGGAAGAAGCAGATGCTCTGTGGTGTGATCTCTGCTGTAGCAGTTGGTTGGTAGGCTACTCTTCTGAATGCAAGCAGCAGGAAAAATGTCAGGTTCTCAAGGTTATGGTAATATATAGATTTTTAAATTGGACAACAAAAGCGTAGATGTGCCTGAGACAGACAAGGAGAGGGTGTCTGAACAGCACTGTAAGTAGTCCTTTCTTCATTTTGACTAATAACAAGTTCAGTAGTTACATTTTTACTAATTTCTTGCTTGAGAACCTCGTAAGAGTTTTGCTTTCACTTCAGCAAAGATGTGGATCTATGACTTTCTTTCTCAGTTTCGTTTCTTTCTTACCCCATACATGACATACAAGTCTCTTTCTCTTTTGTAAAGCATGACACAAAGAGAAGTCTCTGCTAAGTTAACAAAAACCTGCTATTTAGAGAGTACACAATATATGGCACTTTGCGACAATTTAAGCTTTTGTTAGTTAGACTGCTCTATTTTTTTATACTTTTGTTTTCCATCTGAATGCTTAAAATCAATACTTTCTTAACGTTGGTATGAAAGTTCTGCATTTATCTTCTTCAAGATCTTGCCGTTGAGCATTAAGATGATAATTTGTGAAATAAAAATCAGTGTAACGACATCAGTAATGCGTTAATTAATCATAAATCACATTTATGAAACTAAAGTCTAAATAATATTGTTCAAGAGAAGTTTATACATAGAACATTGTTTTTATTTTTTTCACAGGTTATTCAAAATCAAAACAGATTCGAGTTAATTCAGTACCACAATTTCAATCAATGCACAATGGAAAAGTTTCATAAAGTGACGATAAATATTTGCTAAGGTTTTTTTTTCCAGTTCAATGTAATTTTATAGCCTTGTGGGATGGTATTTTAATTCACTGATAACATTTTCATTACAAATTTTTGAGTGGCTAAGTTGGAAGCAAACATAGCTTGCTGTTCCCATTCGCTGAAAGGCTGTGGGGTGTCACATTCTTTGTTCATCATATTTTGTTGCTCGTTACATTTATATTACATTTAGGTTCCTGTAGGTACTTGTTAGTCTTTGGACAGCAAATTAAATCTACAGTTAGAAAGAAAATGCTATTTTACACGTTCTTAAAGGAAAAGCAACCCCCCTCAAATTGCTCAACGATAACTAAAACAAATTCTACTTTTTTTTAACAACCCTAATCAGTTTTCAAGTGATTAATTTTAATTTAGAAACTAAGATCTTGGATAATTGTCACTTAAAATGCAGCATGATTTGTAGAATACCAATTAGACTGGAATGATGTGATATTTTTGTAGATCATGTCTTCCTCTAGTAAATACATGTGGTCTTAGTCTATGCAGGATAGGATTTAGACACTTCTACGTGATACAGACTTTGGTACTACTTTAAAGCAGAAAAGTTTGTCTCAGCAGAAGAATACTTTACAAACTTTAGGATATGCTGAGAAGTTGTCAGGAGCTGAAGGAAATACTCTGTTTGAAGTGCCATTGCTGGAGAGAGCATGGCTGTATCTTACCCAGAGGTTCGATTGTGTGAATAACATTTCACAAGGCAGATATTACTTCACAAGGCATGAAATGACCAATTGCATGGTTTTGGTTTTAATATAACTGTGTTTGAAGAAGGTTGACTGAAATATCTTTGGTCACTGGAGAAAGTATTCAAAATTAGTCCAAGATCTTTGTGGCTTTCTAGACTTCATGTAATGCATAGGAGCGCTGGTATCGTAAGGAAGCAGTGCAAGCCCTGAATGCACCTGGGAAAGACCTCTCCTGGGGCATTCTTGCACATCTGTTGTAAGACCACTTTCTAGCATTAAAAATGTGCTCTGGTTAGCGTGAATGAAGTAGATGCTGGAAATGGAATCTTAAAACATGCTGATTGCTGTGGTGTGCAAAAGAAACACTTTTAAAGGATCTGCAGTCACTTCACATTCACAGTTAGTCAGTTCAGTGTAAGACGTCCTTGAGTTCCTCCTAAAACTGAGCTCTTGGGCGAGGAATACCTTTATGTTTAATGCCATCTCTTTTGGTTGAATTGTGTTTTCTGGTACTACTGACCTGCTCAGGGTCACTGGTCTTCACCGCCTCATTTGTGAGCCCTAGAAATGAGGTGGGTTTTTTGCTCTAAAGGCACTGCTCTTAAGAAGATCTAACCATTACAGAACAGTAGTGCAGACCTGTTAGACCAGTCACAAAAATGACACCAAAGTGGTTGTATGCCACGTGAAGTGTATAGTCTCGAGGCTTTGTTCTTTAATGTGACTGTTGGTCTGGGTACGTAATGTTCCAGGAAGAGCGCTGTGCTCCATAATGCTAAAGAACCTCCCCTTCTTGGATCAACTAACTTCCTGATGGCTGTGGAAATTGGGAAGGAAGGTAAATAACTTTACTGAATTAGTCAGGCATGGTAGGATGAAATTCAAGTCTTTTTTAATTTAAAGTATGTGACTTCTCGGTCAAAGACAGCTGTTGCCAGTGTCTTGCGTCACTTTTAGAAGATGTTTGGCTACTTAAGTGGTGAGAAGAGGTATGCAATATGTATTGTGAAAATCTGATGCAATTTAGCCCTTCAGGATTGGCTAAACTGTGTTGTTTTCATAGCACCCTGAAACCATTAAGGTATTTCATCATTCTTCTTTAATGATGAAGAATTAGTTGAAAAACTTCTGGTTTTCAATTCATCCTAGAGTGTCGTCATAACTGCAGGATTTCTTCGCTGCATAGGGATGGCTTATTTTGGTGCATCAATACAAATTCCCATGTGAAGAGCTCCAAGAGAACTTTTGGGATATTTATCTAGCTTCCTCGTTCACTAAACAGTCACTCATGCTTAAGTAATGAAGGCTGAGCGTGTTTTCTTTTAAGCATGACGTTTTCTCTTGTTTGGAGAGAAAATGGCCTGGGCTTTATAGTAAAAATGTCATCTTCTGTCTCCTCTGTCTGTTTTCACAAAATTAGAATTACCACGCTGGTTCTCAGCCACAATAATCCTGAGTGTTCAAAAACACCTAAACTTAGCACGGATAACAAAACCTAGCTGAGACTAAAACAAAAAGCCTCCGCCAGTGGTGGCTAATTTTGGAGTAAGAAACAGGAATATTTATCCTCAGAGGAAGGAGAGTCCTACAGGAAGAACCACAGAGGAAACAAGGCAAGGAGGACAGAATCTGTTCTATCTATCTATCTATCTATCTATCTATCTATCTATCTATCCACACCCTTGTCAGTGGTTATGCATATTCTCTTTAAGAAAGGGTGAGAAATCTGAGAGCTACACGTTAGTATTTTGCAACCATAACCCAGCTTAGTTTCTACATGGATCCTAAACAAAGCTGTTGTGCATGTAGATGCTGCTACAGCCTTCTGACTGCGTGTTCTGGTTTTCAGAGTTTAGATGCTCATTTCCCACTGATGTGAGTTAAGACCAACCAGCCAAAAGTTAAAGGGGCTACAAATTGGGAGGAGTGAAGGCAGGGGAAGGGAAGGGACGGGCTGGGATGCTAAAGTGGAAAGTGCCTATAACAATTTATGCCAGTTTGGAGAAGAGAGAGCTCTCTCATTTCTGTTAAATGGAAGGGAAATGATGGTTTCCTTTGGAAATTCTGTTGCAGATCTTCCAGGAGCTGAAATTAAAGGAAGCAAGAGTTTCCTTTTTCTTTTTAACACTAGCACATGAATGTTATTCTGTTCTTTATCTAAAATACACTTTAAGCTTGTTTTCAACAAGAAATTGGCCTATAGCTTACTGATACTAAAAATAGTTGAATTTCATTAAGCCCAGTCAGGAATGTAGGTTTGGTATGGTTACTGAGAGTCCTGTACATGTGGTGAACACCCTGTCCCAGGTGAATAAAGCAGAAGAGCTGTATAGCTGTTCAGGTGGGACAGTGTTTAGGTCTGCAGCATCTTTGTGTCTGTCTGATGACTGTTGAAGCAGATCTCCTCTGGCACCAGTGATTTTTGGAGAACTGCAGTGAAAAGGATTGCTACCAAAGGGGTTTTGCAGCGCTGCCTTGTTCCTTGCATTTTTTGTACTCTGCTAGCTAGGTTAGCTCATCAGTTTATGGGATTAGAAAACTTGGTTGCTACCAGAGTGTTTAATGGGATCTTGAGGTACTGCTCTTGATTACAGCCTAGTGTTAGAGTTGGGGAAAGCCCATGCTTTTGCTCAGTGTGGCTTCTCTTAATTCTTCTTCATCCTGAGTCTTCCGTGCTTCCATGAGATACCCTCTTGTGCATCCAAGCCAAATAAAGACTGCTTGCTTCTTAATGCTACATTGGTGATAAGGAGTTTTATTTTTACCAATTTTTGGTAACTCCTCCAAAATGCTGGTTGCTGCTCACAACCAGAGACTATGGGGACTATCATGGGGGTAATTTAGCCAAGCCAGGAAAGACAGTTGCATCTGACACAGCTGCTCATACCTTACTGTAACATTTTTAAGCGAGTAAAAGGGGCTTTGCAATGATCTGTCCTTTTTTGACAGTAGTTGATACTTTCCTTAGTAAATCTAGGTGATTAGAGGCAGAGAATTCTTACTGGATTTCAAACAGCACCACGATGGGAGGAGCAACAAAGGTAGACAAAGAGTCTGAAGTTTAAAATAGATGAGGCAAATTGGAGACCGAGTCAGGAAGCGGGGTGAATGGTGGCTTGAAGGTAGGTGAAAGTGCCCCAGTCAAAACATGGGGTGCAGTAAAGAAGAAGAAAATCAAGTGTATACATGAAGAATTGGGAAGAAATTTGATGTTGGCATTATAGGTAGGAATGAGAGTCATGCTAAGTGTGACTCATCACATTATTGCAGAAAAGCAACAGAAAAGACTTCAACAGAAGAACAAAAAAGAGGTGTAAGGAAATAAGTGTGAAGTCTACTGCTCCAGCAAGACACAGGAAGTGTTCTTTTTGCTCTGCTTTGTGCTGTGTCTGCTTCAGGACGGTGCACTGGAAAGAAAATGCATTCATGAGATGGGGTTCAAAGAAGCAACAAGTGATGAAAGATCCAGAAAGTCTACCTTGTAAGGGAAGGGTCAGTGTCTAGACATTCCTTACCTTAAAGGAGAGGTGTGAGAAGAGAGTCAGGAGGATAATTTTCGAATGTTTTAAAAGTTCTTGCCAAGAATTTCTTGCCAAAAAAANAAAAAAAAAAAAAGCCATAATCTATTGTTTGTAGCCATAGTGAGTAACAGGATATAAGGGACTGAAATTGAATGGGAGAGGAAGGTTAGATAGTGGGCAGTTTTTGTAATGGTGAGTGTAGTTACATGCTGGAGTAGATTGCTGGGGAGGGGTTGGTGGTGAAGAATTTCCATGTAGGCAGTTTCAAGCATAAGTTGAACCATCAATGACAAGTAAATGATACCATAATTGGTACCAATAGAGATTTGGGCTAGCAAGGAAAGAGTGAGTTACACTGAGTTTTAAAGTCAAATGACATTTCCAAAATAAATCTTAGCTAGGGAAGACCTACAGCTGGCAGGAATGCTCCAGCTGAGAAGTAGCAATTGTGATGAAATTAGTTTTGAGCAGGGGATTGGGCTAGATGACCCCCAGAAGTCCCTTCTAACCTAAATGATATTAGTTATTCCTGACATTTGCCAGGTTTATCTCTCCTTATGCCAAGAGCAACATGACAGTGTGTTTCATTACTAAATAATATGGATGTTTGCATGAGATATGTGAGAGTTGCCCTTTATTATAATATAATTTGATCCCTTAAAATACATAAAATATTTGCTTGTATTTTAGCAGATTCCCTTGTCTGTTTGTTTTTAATCTCTTACTGTTATTAACAATAAACAGCCACTTCTAGAGCTAGGAGCCGTGAACATACTGTGTTAGAAAAACATCAAAAAATGACTTACTTTTATTTTCAAGTGTGATTTTTTTTTTTTCCCTTTTTTTTTTTTCCCCTCACTCTCACAGTTTGGAGTAGTATCTTACTCAGTAACCTTATTCCTGCTGTGTAATTATGACTTTATTTGCTGCTGGGATAACAAAAAAGCTTTTTTCATTATTGATACAATCTTTACAACTGGAATCCTGAAAGTTGTTTCTTTTTAAGATGAGGCACTGGTAAGTCTATAATTTAGTTTTGTTTATAATGCACTCTATTCTGTTTTTCTGAGCATGGCAGAAAGTGAATAGAAAGCAGTTTCCTTGCTCACAGTGCAAGGCTTTATTCCAGCTAGTCTCTGCCTAAAAAGCAATTACTCTACAGTATTTTGGAGTTGTGCTTCCAGCTGTTTTTCTGGTTGTCTCCTCCGCTTTCATGCAGCTTTCTGCCTATTCCTGTGGATGCTTCCCACAGATGTGCCACCCATCTATCTAACTGTAAACAACAGAACCCCCCTTTTTTTTTTTTGCTTGTGACAGTATATAATTTTACTATGTAATGCTCAAAAAGAATTTAAAAGTTTTCAGTGCTTATCAAGCATAAATTTTGCTATAGTAGCCTGCAGATACATTGTGGTCTTACATATCAGTGCCACGAATGTGTAAGTTTCCTCAGACAGTTCAGAGATGGGCTGAACTAAATCTTTTTTCCATAACAAATTACTAGTGAAGTACTTGTGCCAATAAACAGCCCTCATACTTGGTTGCACAGCCCCTGGAGACAAACTGTGGAGGTACAGTTAGAGAGAGATTTGAATAAAACAAATGTGATGGGATTATATTTGACTTACAAGGTTGTTGTTAATTTGCAGCAATGCGTGAGCATGATGAAGCTTTGATCCTGGGTTGCTTGCAAGGAGGACAAGTTAGAAAGAATATGTTCTCAGAATCAGTTTGTTCAACACAGTTGTCAAGGCACAAAGAAACAAGGAGCGTCAGCAACCTCAACCCGCTAGCGTGTGTGGAAACAATAACCAGACTTCCGCAGTGGCTTTGAGCTTTGTGCCCAGGCTTTTAAGAGTTTCTAAAAGTTTCAGCTCTTAAAATAGTGCTGTTAATCGTGAGGTTGGAGCACTCTTCTGGCTAGTCATTTTTACTAGATGCATTTTCTTCTAATGTATTAGTATGTTAAACATTTGGCAATCGTTATTAATTTGATCAATCATTACTAATCTCATTTTAGTTTAGGAAGCTGTGTTTTCTTGCTGTAGTTCCTGCCTTGCATGTGTACGTTTGTTTCTGAGAGGAGGGAAAGGAATGGTTTGAAGTAAGAGCATCTTGATTTACATGTACAGAAACTCACTGAGTTACTGACAGTTCTGTAGTAGAAACAAATCATGTTAAAGTGTTTGGAAGCTTTCAGGCTGTCAGAAGTAGTTGCTTTTTCTGTGTGCTACTTTGCTGTGTACTTTGTTTCCTTGCCACATTGGACTCTTAAGTTAATTATACTGAGAATATTCAGCATCTTAACCCTCGAAAATCTTGAGCCCTGAATGTTCAAGAGTATGTGAGCATATTAGTGGGATAATTCTTGGACGAGGTTTGAGACACATATACCTGGCTCTTCCTGGACATGACGTCAATTTCTTCACGGAAATTTTGTTTGGGCAGAAATCCTTCAGATGCAGAGCCTGCGGCCTGGATGGGTGGATGCTGCTGCACAGGCATCCTGTTACTCACAAGGTTGCTGCATGACCAGAAGTTCCAATTGTGTACTCACAGATTAAGTGTGCACAGTAAGTGACACCTTTGGGAAGTTTTATGTAAGTGCATATTTGTGATAAGTACTTGCTGGGCAATTATACAGTAGTGCTCAAGTCCGTGTGCTTTTGGGATGTCTGAGAGGGGTCAGCCACTCAGTTACTGCACAGTTGGTTGGTGTATGTGCTGTGAGTCACGTTCTGGAGGATGTGTAGGGGTGCGTGTGTTGTGGAGTTTGTTTACGTGGAAGCATCAGGGTTAAACCTTTTTGCTTTGCTCAAAGGTTGTTTGTGCTCTCTGTTGATGAGAGAGGCTCTGGAAGAAATAGGGGAGACCTTTCTGGAATTCACGTGCGTACACACGTGCTGGTAGAACAACTGCTTTCTCATAGGTAGAGAGGACTCCCTCAGGTTCAGGGCTCGTTTTCCCTTGTTCTCTTCCTCCACACTGCTTTACTGAGAAGGCAGTTGCATAGAATGCAATTTTATATTACACAAAGACCCTGAAAAAGGGACTAATGCTTTACTCTGTATTTGTAGTATGTTGCTTTAGACCTAACAGTATTTAACTTAATTTGAGGAAAGTATTTAACTTGGAACAAGCTGTAACTGAATGGAAGGCTTCTCTTGTTGTATTTTGGGGATCCAGAAATTAGTTGAATTGGGTTTTGTGGTATTTTAGCTATGTGTAGATTAAAGTGGTCAAAGGTTGGAATTGGGTGAAGCTAAGAATTTGTTCTTACGCAGGAAAAAAATCTGTGCTAGGACATTCACAGTATGTTTGTACATTCAGTGGTAAGGGCTTTAAGTTGTTTTAAGTGCAGTCATAGATAACCTAATGTCTTGGATAATGAATGCAGGATAGTTTTTTTTCAAATTTGAAATGTCACTGCAGCTTCTTTTACGTTAAAACATGCTGCTGTATCCTCTTTTTCCCTCTGTCACTCCTTCATAATACTGTTTTTTGGCTTGGTTCAAATTTATTGTAGAATACAAATTAAGGTTGTATTCCTCTGAATTTGGAGGGAACAGGCTGTTAGGGCGAGGACAGAGCTCTCTGCTTGGTCTGGCAAAGGGAGAGGGTCTGGAGCTCAGCAGCAGTGCCGGGGTTCGCTGTCTGTGCAGCCACCGTTCACATTGCGCGGAGTGAGTGGGTGCAGAGCTGCTGCAGCGCTGCTGCTGCTGCTGCTGGGGTTAGAGGCAGATGCTGTTCAAGGGTGGAAGATGTGTTATGTGTGGGAAGACAAACACGGGTAGCAACATTAGGGGTTGTGTGTGCTTGGGCTGAATGCTGGTTTTGTGGGTTGGGGCGGAAGAACAGAGCATCTTGGGGTGTGGAAAAGAGTCTTGGGAAAGGGCAGGGGCTGCTCTGACAGAACCTCCTGTAAGAGAGGAGGGGTGGAAACTGCTGTAGGAAATCAAAGCTGTGAAGCTTGTGTGGATGTAGAATCTATGTTTGGGTTTGGGTGTACCCTCCGCATCTCATAGTCCTGCTGCTCTCTAGGCACACAAATTTACCAGAGTGCCAGGTGAGAGAGATGGTTTATTTAAAACTCAAGCAGGCATTTACATGTAAATTGCATGTCTTGGGTTTGGATTGTTCGTGATACTGCTGGTTTAATCCTTCTTGAAAGTGTAGGACAAACTGCTTGTGATTGTGTTCATAGTTGTATTTTTGTACTTGGTAATTTTTTAAATTAGTGGAGAATAGCTCTCTGGGCCTGGCAAGAATCTGTGCTTCAGCTTTTTGCTTTTATCTGTACCTGGTGTTGTGCTACATCTTGACTTTTTGTCCGTGTTGTTGTTATTTTTAAATGTGTCATAGAAGAAAAAGGCATTAGAGGCTAATTGGCGGTGTTGTTTATTGAGACATTGTAGATGCATTTTTCAAATGGAAGTTAAATGTAGGAGTTTGTTGTTAGGTTGTTATATCACAATAATGGTGTGAAAGTAACAGGACACTTAATAAAAACTTCTATGGCTTTATTGATTTGCATCTTTCTATATTAAAAACTGAATTTTCTGTCCAATTTTGTCAATGCAGAATTTTTTGGGAACAAATCTTTAACAAAACCCCAAGTCCTTCCTGTAAGGAAAATAAAAACTTTTCTTAGTTAATCTTTGTTAAGATGATGTTTCTTGGATCTCTTCTTCCATGGCAGTAATTACTACACTGTGCTAGTTCTTCTACAAACTCCTTGTTTCCTTGTTACAGAAAGGATCCACATGAAAATTATAATTCTATCCAGAAATGTTAGTCCATTTGCAATACAGATGGTGCCATGTTTCTCAGTGTTGTTGTAGCATCACAACTTAATGTTCAATAATACTGATGAAGAGTACTCTAATGTAAAAATAATTTAAAATATGTAATTAGCACAGTGATTTGGGAAATTTAAACCAAAATACTGATTTTTCTGCACTATTTTGGAGACTCTCCACTTGTCACCAAAACCATTTAAAATTTCACCTTCTTATACCTTGTGGCACACACATTCTAGTGGCCTTGGTCAAGCCTAACTAGAAGCTCAATAGTGCCTTCTCTAACCTTGTGAAAACATTTTTGTTGCTGTTTCTAGTCCATTGTATTCCTGTTTATGAGGCAACTGAGATTAGCTCAGTTGATCGGAGCATGGTGCTAATAACACCCCATCCAACCTGGCATTAAACATTTCCTGAGATGAAGCATCCACAGCCTCTCTAGGCAATCTGTTCCAGTGCTTCACCACCCTCACAGTAAAGCATTTCTACCTTGCATCTAATCTAAACCTACCTTTTTCCAGTTTGAGGCCATTTCCCCTTGTGCTGTCACTTCCTGCAGTTGTAAAAAGTCCCTCCCCAGCTTTCTTGTTGGCTCTCTTTAGGTACTGGAGGTGCTGTAAGGTCTCCCTTCCAGGCTGAACAACCCCCAACTCTCTCAGCCTTGTCTTCATAGGAGGGGTGCTCCTCTGATCATCTTCATGGCCCTTTTCTGGACTCGCTCCAACAGGTCTTTGTCTTTCCTGTGCTGGGGACTGCAGAGCTGGATGCAGCACTGCTGGTGGGGTCTCATGAGAGCAGAGAAGAGGGGCAGAATCCCCTCCCTCACCCTGCTGGCCATGCTGCTTTTGGCGTAGCCCAGAACATGGTTGGCTTTGGGGACTACGAGTGCACATTGATGAGTCCTGTTGAACTTCTCATCAACCAACACCCCCAAGTCCTTCTCCTTAGAGCTGCTCTCGATCCATTCTCCACCCAGCCTGTACTTGAACTTGGCATTGCCTTTACCCAGGAGCAGGACCTTGCACGTGGGATGTACTTCATGAAGCTCACTCGGTTCCATGTCTCCAGCCTGTCCAGGTCCCTCTGGATGGCATCCCTTCCCTCCAGCGCATCAGACACCACACAGCTTGATGGTGTTGGCAAACTTGCTGAGGATGCATTCAGTCCCACTGCCCGTGTCACCAGCAAAGATGGTAAAAGGTGCTGGTCCCTGTACTGACCCCTGAGGGTACCATTTATCACTGGTCTCCTCTTGGACATTGAGACTTTGACTGCAACTGGGACTGCAACCATCCAGCTAATTCCCTACCCACTGAGCGATTCATCTGTCAAATCCACATCTCTACACTTTGGAGACAGGGATGTTGTGCAGGACAGTGTCAAATGTTTTGCGCAAGTCTGGCTATTTGCAAGAGGTGAGAGTTAGAAGATGAGAGGAAGCTTGAATAATTACCAAGTTGGTAATTTTGTGGAAACTTGTTTTCTCTTTCAGATCCCTTCTCCAGTTTTAACTTACCAAGTCAGTAACAAGAAGAATCAAACCCCCTACTTCCATGAATTCTGTTACAGCAGAGCATGCTATGTTAGTAAATGGAATTAGAAGTTCAGTAGGTTATAAAAGGTGGTATGCAGAGAAATATTTTTCCTTAAAATAAAAAAAACACAAAAGAACTGCCTAGGAATTTGAGACCACTAAATAGCATGAATATTTTGGTATCTTAATATGGGTATATGTGCTTGTTTGTAGAAAGTAGCTGAAAGTATTGTCTGATTGAGATCTGAGGAGAAACATGAGATGTCACAGGTGACTTGCAGTCAAACGGACTGTAAGAGCTTGAATTACCTACAGGGTAATTACATTTGTTTACATGGTCAGCAAATCTGTAAGTATTTCAGGTGAAGGGGTTGTTTCTTGTGCTCTTTTAACAGATGTGAAAGAAATGTGTTACATCAAGGTTAAATTTTGTTGTTATTTTAGTGTTGAAATTATGATACCACACAGAGATGCTGATTATAAAGCCACACGCTGCTCAGATCAGATCAATGGTTATGGCTTCTTTGATATGTCCTGTTAGGGATGAGTGTAATTGGCTGCTGTGTGGTTTTTAGAAGATACTCTTGTTCACTGGTAACAATAAAGTGTATGTATATACACACATCAAAACTAAATGGTGGAAGCAAGCATAGTAAATGAATGCAACATGTATGCTTAATACACATGTTTCTGCAGAAATGTAGAATGGATTGTTTTATTTTAACATGTTAAAAAATGCAGTGGAAATGCTTTCTTTCACCTTATATGCTTCAGTCCTTCAGTGTTGCCAAGAATGCAGGCTAGCTATTGACCTGCCCTGTATCTTAAATGTGTTTCAGTGTTGTGGTTGTAATGTTTGCTTAAACTGGAGCTTTGTGCCTGCTTGAGCAGTATAGTTACAGTCTTGCTTTTTATTTGGCAGTTAGTTTGAAAAAATAATTGTGGCATAATGATCTTTATAAAAGCTGTCACTGTAAATTGTGTTTTTGAGGTAATACTGTGATGTCGTTGAAGGTTTCCTAGTTTCTTTTACACTGTTGCACACTTTAAATCTTGTGCAAGACATGTCAGAAATGTCACGGTGGGAGGTTTTAGTGACAGTTACTTGATGGTAATTTTTTTTCACTGTAAAGAGTTACCGTCCAGGTTGCATGAATTCAATGCTTTGTATACTCAGCTGAGCTTTTCTTTTATCAATTTCTTAAACTGAACCCTTTATGCAATGAAAATCTACAACAGAAGTTGCAATAGTTTTTGTTGTACTGCTTTGCTTTTTGGGGAGTAGAATCTACGAAGCTTTTATTTATTCTTTGGTGTTTCTATTCGGGGATAGAGATGTGTTAAATACTGATTGCTTATTGTGGGACAGATTTAGCATATGATTTCAGTGACCTTTTTATATCACTTTCCCCTTAAAGAAGAAATGCCAGTAGAGGTGTCTGTACTTCTTAGCACTGGGAATAAAATAAGAACCAAGTAGCTGGAACCTAAGAAGCCCTGAGGTTTATATTCCTCCATAGAGTCTTGGGCAGTGTTGTTTGCTAGTCGTGGAAGTGTGAATCCTAGTAAAGTTAGCAGTCAGATCAGGACAAATAATTTGCAAATGTGCCATTTCTTTTTTTGTTTGTTTGCTTTTCCCCCATCACTGTAGCTTGCTGTTCCCTGCTCTAAAAGAAGACCTTCAACTCAAGCGCTGCCAATAACTCTTCCCAAACAAATGATGTGTTTAATTATCCTTATTGTCTGAAGCCAGTGCACAGGCAGAACACCATATGCTTCTGTTGACTTGACCTCCTTATTTGTGGGTGTCTGGGTTTTCTGATATATTATTCTTTTTACTCCTTGCGTCCAAAGGAACATTCCGACTCTCTGTCAGCCCTCATCAGGGGAGATTTGGATGTGGTGTCATGCTGGATTTTATAATGGTTTAGGAAATCTTCTGAATTGTGACCTTTCTCTATTGAAAAAATTGTATCTAGAGGCAAAGGTGTGCAATTGCATCTGGAGACATTTAAAACTGTTCCTGGCTGTTCTATCCAGCTATGAAAATACTCATTAAGTAAATCGTTGCTCAGTTGTCACAATTCTGGTTTGGCTTCTTTGGCTTTTTTAATTTCTTAGGATTGTTTTTCCTCTAGAAAAATGTTGTATTCTGTGGCTTTTTAGGAAAAAAAAAAATCAAGCAAACATGATGTACCATTTCGTGCTTCCATTTTGATTGGTAAGCTACATCATTTTTAGTGTATTTATATTAAAGAGGGAAAAAATGGAAGGGAAGCAGATTCTCGGAGTCTGATCTCTTTTGTACTCCCATTTTTCTGCTTTGTGTATGTGGAATCTGTGAGAGGGCAGGGGGCTTTATTTCTTCAAAGGACTATTTACAAGAAAATGGATTCTGAAATTTACATTTCAAAATAGAAAGATTTTACCAGTTGATATGACAAAAGGATCATATTCAGATTGCTTTAAAAATTTTAGAGAAAACAACTTCAGCTCCTGCTGCAAAGGAATGTTTAAACAAAAGTATCTAGACTGAGATTGGATCAGGCCCTGGAAGTTTCAAAGCAAGCACTTCAGACTTGTGCTAGTGCACTAAAATTGGAGAGAACAAAAAACATTATTTGTTTATAGAGATCCTTGAAGTGCAAAATGTGAAAAAATTGCAATGAGAAATCAGGTAATTAGAATTACGGAGGGTTTTTTTTTTTTAACAAAGTTAGGGAAACCTGCAGAACCTTCCCTCAAAAACAAGCTGTTCTTCACAATGAAAACTACTTGAATAAGCATTTTTTAAAATAGTTGCAGCCCTAATAAGTACATTTCTATGTGGAAAACAAGGGCAGTAAGGAGTAGTTCTGCTGGATTGTTTTGATAGATTGAAATAGTGAATTGCTGAAATGACCCATCAATTTGAATAACAAGATTAGGGATAAAAAAATGACTTGCCCACTTGTTTTCCTGCATCTTGATTTTGTTTGTTTCCTGATGCAGAAAATGTTTTGTCCTGATTAGTAGGATCTATTTTTTTTGTAAATCATCTACCATATTTTCCTGTCTTTAATTTCACAGAGTATTATACTCACAAAAAATTGCATATTCTCTAATCCCTTCAAAATAATAAAATAGCTTTATGAATAGGCATAGCTACAAACCCTGTAACTAAAAAGGCCCACAGAATCAAGTGTTCAAAGAGGACTGATAAAATTTGACCTTGAGCAGTTTTCTTAAGAGCTTTTATTTATAGCATGTCTTGTTGTTAGCCTTTACAGTATACTGCTTTGTTTGTATTTGCATGGTTGATTGCTTTTCTGCTTTGGATTTTATAACTCATCATAACTTGTTTATAAAAGGTTTTAATTTCACTTTAAGAGCGGGGAAGCTAATTAGCTTTTGTTGAGTAGTCATCCATGGTAATACATTGTAACATTTCAAGGACACCGTATATCAGCTTTTTGCGAGTTTTGGGAGAAGTCAGAATCTGATTTGTAAGCACGCTTGAGGTTTAAATTTTGGGGGTGAATTTTGTTAACACCTTCTTTACTCTTCACTGTTTGACATTGCTGGTTATAAATATGATTTGTGCCTCTATGCAGGTTTTGACACTTGATAATTAGCTCAGCCTGCTACAATGTTTTGCTGTTTTTGTAAGTCTAAATGTCAGGAGGATTCTGGAACATCTTTAATATCTCTCTTGTGTGGACATGGCTTTTTGTCTGTGCCTGTGTGATAGGTTTGACAATTCCTCTGCTTGCCTCCCCTTGGTCAGACGTTTGAGAATGCACTGCTTCATTTGTGCCTTGTGAATATCTTCTGAGCTCTGGAGTCACTTCCAAAGGGCAATGGAAGCTCAGTAATTGCCAGTATGTATTTTTTGTCTGTGCATCTTTATGTGGATATTGGATGAGTGTACAGTGCAGTAGGAACGGAATTTTGTATCACAGTGTCGGGTAATTGTATTTGCAGTTATATTTTGCAAAACCTGTGCTAAAGAGGAAGTGTAGCCTTCATCAAAAAAAGTGTCAGTTTTAAGATGAAGTTTAGAATTACTTAAGTGCTAACATAGTAAGAATTTTATTTACTAGAGGAATTCACTTTTTTTTGGGCCGACAGTTGAAATAATTTAGTCTGACACATATTAGCATAGCAGGATTTTAATTTAAAAGGCCATCTGCTTTTATGAGATGAAGATGAGTATTTTATCAGTAATATTAGAAACGTGATGGCTTGTAAGGTACTTGGGTATTATGAACCGAGCATGGTCTAAAAAATACATGTTGCTTGCATCTGTGGGATTGAAGTGCAGGTCTGTGCAGGTATCATCGTGACTTACTGGATACTGATTTACTTGATACTACAACTTCACGGGTCACATAAAACATCCAAACTGATTTTATGGGCAGTGCAGAACTTGATTTTTATACCTCGCGTAGCTCAAACAAAGAAATGTTCCTGCGAGAGCCGTGCCAGAGTGAATTGGCTGGCACGTTGACAAATCCCTAATTCACTGAAGAGTGACCTCCTCTTGCCTCACCACCGATTCTGGATGAAACCCAGTGTGGAAGCTCGCTGCCAATTAAGGCCTCTACTCTGTATCAACCTGTAAAGTGATCAACATCCTTGATGGGAGTGTAATGAATTAATACATGAAGCTCGTTAGTGTCTCCTACCCATGGCATGATGGTAACTACTGCAGCGCTTTTATAATGGGAGTAAATGAGTTGTAGAATAACTAATCACAGAAATACCTGAATTAGCACTTACTACAGCATGTTCTCACAGACTCAAACATTTATTTAGTGGCATTTTAATAACTCTCCAACAGGGTGTACAGAAAAAGGAGACGTTTGCTGCGGAAGCTTTAACTTGTAAAAGCTGAAAGGGTTGTCATTAGGGTGGGCCTTAAACTGTTACATTGGTGAATTTAGGACTGTTGCCAGTGATACACTGTTGATTTGAATAATGATTTAAAGTTTCCCCCCTTGAACAGAGGAGAAATCCTGTTGTATCAGGTATCTGTTCCTTCTCTACGTGTTTTACTCATTGAATATTTGTGTACAATGCTTTGTTGCCAACCAGAGCCTTTTGTCTGTCGGAGAGAGTCAATCCTTTCTGTTGTTGTTTAATGAATAAAGGGGGTGGGGTTTCTGTGGTTCAGTTGGGTAAGGGCAGAAAGTATAAATCAGGCCTACAATTAAGTGGCAAAGCTAAGCCCTCTGTTCTTGGCTTGCTGACTTTTTTGAGTGCCAAGTATGTGGCTGGTTACCTTTTTGTCTGTGTGGCAGATCCATCACTTCGGGTGTTTAGCTGGCTTGGAGTTTGAAGGAAGACTCAACTGCCTGCTTGTGATATGGGAAGGTCATAAAGCTTTTCCTGATCTTGTCTGATGCATCTGCCTTTGGATACAACCAGCCATACTAACACAGAGCCCTTGAGTAAATGATAGCTTGTCTTTTATTTATTTAATTATTTATTTACGTGAATACAGCCGCCTTAGTTCAACAATCTTAGTTCAACGTGTTCAATTTCCAGTTGTGAAAATGGCCTATGATTTAATGTTTTTGGGAACCTGCTTGATTGATAAGATAAATAACAGCTTGCAAAGCTTTCATACTGCTTTTTATGTTGTAGTCTGTGGTTCTTTTAACAGACAGTCAAGGCTTTCCTTGAGGAATAATGGCAACACTAACTGAGAATCGCTGAAACATTCTTGGGTCATGAAAGGGTCTTCAGGCAATTCTGNATATAACACAGCAACCACAGGTTATTAGTTATTGTTTTTAATGTAGAGATTGGCAGGGCTTTTACTGGGTTCACAAGGTATCGTAGTATGGCTGTTGCAGGCTACAGGGAGTCAAACTTCACAGAGATTGCCAGGAATGCCAACTTCCCTTTTTAGATGGTTTCTGGCCCATTTTTTATGTCCACTATTCAGCTTATTTCTACAGGGTCTGAGTACATCTCTGGTTACGTGCTGCCTGTACCTCCTTTCCCGGGTGCAATGTAACAAAGAAGTTTGGTGATTGTATGGATGTGTGCACTCCACTCGGTTTAGAAGTGCATTCAAATAGTTTCTTCATAACTTCTTCCTAGTTTTTTCATGTTAGAATAGAATAGAGTGTTTCAATTGGAAGGGAATTACAATGGTCATCTAGCCTGACCACTTCAGGGCAGACCAAATGCTAAAGCACATTGTTAAGGTCATTGCCCAAATGCTTCTTAAACACTGACAGGCTTGAGATATTAGAAAAATCTAACTTTGCTAAAAAAGTACCATGAACAAACAACTGAGCTGTTGATGATTCTTATTGACGTTGAAACTGTAGAGCTTTAAAATTGCTTTGATTGAGTTTCCACAGTATTTTTTCTGTTTTGTTGTTCAGTAGATATTTCATTTGGAATTAGAATACAGCAAGTGTTCTGGCAGTGTTGGTAATTTACCTGCAATTCAGACTTATGCTGTTTCAGTTGAGCTGAAATACTCTGCAAAATGCTTTTCTAAACTCAAGCTACAGCCTATTTTCTTATTCCTTTTTCTTTGATGTCCCTTTCTATCCCAAGGGAAAGCTCTTTGCTGTTAAAAAAACCAGGGGTTGAAGTACATAAACAGATTTTTCAAGAAGTACAAAAGCCCAGACTAAGAAATTAGATGCATGCTAAGATGTTCAGAAGCTCAGTGTTTTAAAACTTTGAGTTTTTCTTCAAATTTAGACAACTCTTAAACAAATTACATAGTCAAGATTGTCTGTGGCTAAGAGGAGAACGGACTGAATTTGTAATTTTGGGCTGGTGGTGTCTTTTTGGAGTAACTTTCTTTTTCAACAGTTATTTAGTAGGAGAACCGTAAATAACCCAGAGAAGGCTGAGAGCCGAGATTTCATCTCTGGTCAAAAACTTGCAAACCTCCAGAGTTTTATTTGAATTTTCACTTTTCGAAATACCGCATCAACTTTCAAGCGGGCTTGTCTAAATTCTAGGTTCTGCATATTTAAGAAAACATATTGCAACAAAGGAAAAAAGCTGAAAAAGTACTGGTTCAGTTGACATGGTGTTGGGAGAACTGCACAGCATTCAGCCAGCTAAAATATCTAGGGTTTAGCTTCTGGAGTTTTGCTGAACCAACTAGAATTTAAGAGAAAAATGAAGAAGAATTGATGTTTTCCGTTCTCAAGTAATTTCTTAACAAGGCATTTATTTTATGTGATCTTTCTGGCCTCCAGAGAAAAGTATGGAAAAACATCACCACCTCATTTCAATGTAAAATAGTATGTTATTCTTAAATAAAAACATGCTTGTGTGCTGAAGTTGTTGGAGACCAAATGTCTTTGATATTGGCTACAGCTGCCGTTAGAGGGATGTTGTCTTTGTCAGAGAACGGATGTGTTTGGGGTTCTTTCATCAGTGTTGGAAGGGCAATAACTCCCTGTCTGCATTCCTTCCTCTGTCTTCTTAAATAACACTAGACTTCAGCATGAGAATGAGAACAGTAATTCTTAATCCTGTAGAAAAAGAAACTTATTTTCATGATGGTGATCACTGACTTGTGTTTCCTCTGTGATTTTAGGCTCAGTACTTTCCTTTTTACTGTAACAGCAATCAAAAAAAGCGTTTTCATACTTTTGGACAAGAAATCAATTCAGTTTCTTTCGGTTTTGGAGGACTCTTTGAACAATAAAACACTAAATGGTCAAATGTATTTTGAAAATATCAGGTACACTGTTGACTCTTTTGTATGTACAATGCTTACAA
Source organism: Mohoua ochrocephala (assembly GCA_013398855.1). Lineage (NCBI taxonomy): Eukaryota > Metazoa > Chordata > Aves > Passeriformes > Acanthizidae > Mohoua > Mohoua ochrocephala. The sequence goes on along the minus strand of VZTA01024007.1, from coordinate 231,578 downwards.
GTCAGCTTGTCTTAGAATAGGATATCTCAGTTGGAAGGGACCTACTGACAGTCATTTAGTCCAACGGCCTGACCACTTCAGGGCTGACCAAAAGCTAAAGCCTATTATTAAGGGCATTGTCCAGATGCCTCCTAAACACTTTATGCTGTCTAGGAAGCCTGTTCCAGTCTTTTACCACCCTCATAGTAAAGAAATGCTTTCTAATGTGCAATCTGAACCTCCCCTGGCACAGCTTAGGACCATTCCCATGTGTGCTATCACCCGAGGAACCCTGAGGAACATCGCTGGTGCCTGGTCACCAGTCAGCTGTAACCCCAGCTGTAACCCCTTTGGGCTCTGCCCTTCAGCCAGGTCTTCACCCAGTGCACTGTGAACCCGCTCATCCCACAGCTGGACAGCTTGTCCAGAGGCATGCTGTGAGGAACAGTATCAAAATCCTTATTAAGAATTTAAAAAGGAAAAAAGCATCCACTGCCTTTCCTTCATCTTGCCTTCATCCGTGAGGAGGGCGATTTTATCATAGAATGATACCAAATTAGTGAAATAGGACTTTCTCGACCAAACTTAAGCTCAGTCAAAGTTTAAATAAAAATAGATTCTTAAATGTAATCTTGTAGGCACATTCCCAAGTACTTAGTCAGGAACTCTGAAAAATCAAATTAAAATATTTATAAACTCCTGCTGCCTTAAGGGATGCTTTTCCAAAGTCTGGGACATGTGGTCACCGCTAATGGTGGTACTGTAAGAGTCTAAGTAGTATTTTCTCCTTTGCAAGTGCCTTTCAGTATGAGATAAAATTTGTTGTGTTTTTTGTTTGTAAGTAATAAATATCTGACCAGTTGATCTTTGAAGTACTGAAAGTATGCTAAAGATATGTGTTAGACCTTTAAATTTCATTTGTTTAGCTTAGAAGTACAGACAGCCATATTATAAAGCAAGTACCAGAGTGCCAAATTACACATTAATCTCCAAAAACATGAAAAGTGCTAGCTCCAACAGTTAGAGATGTAAATGTTTGAGATCACCTAAGTTCACTTAAGCAAAGAATTTTTTTTTTATTTCATTTTGCATAAACAACTAGAAAAATACTCATAGGGTAGTAGACTTAAAATGTTATTGTATTTGTAATGTTAGGATTTTCTAGTTTTACTTGGCTGAATAATATTGTGCCTAATAAAAAAAAATCTGCCTTATATTTTTGAAGGATAGGTGCCAGGAGTTTATGTATCTTTTAGAGCAGCCTCCTTAACCTAGATAAGTCTGGTTGAAGGAGCGGTGAGAAGTTGACTACTTGTCTAGTATTTCTTAAAGGAATTAATGCTTTTGGGGTTTTGAGTACCATAAATGCAATACCAGTACAGTTCACTGGAAGCATCAGGACTGAACTACTTTGTTAGTTGTCGTTGGCAAGTAAGAATGTCCTTCATGCCAGAAACTCCAAAAAATTTTCCTGGTCTTCTAAGTGCTGCTGACTAAAGCATCAATTCCTATTTCAAAAAGAAGTCTGGATTCAGTCAGCAATGTGCCTAGCACTGTGTTGTGGGCCAGCATCTGTGTTCTGGGTTTGTTGGCACAAAAGCAATAACCATTTGGTTTTAATGAAAGAAGGAAAATAAAGCTGGCAAGGGAAATGTTTTTAAGAGGTAGTAAACTATGTTTTTATTTTTCCGTCTTCAAAACAGAGGGCATTTTAGTTAATTATGTTTTCTAAAGATAATCAGAGCAGTACATCCCAACTACCAAAAAAAAAAGAAAAAAAGAAAATTGGAAGAATTTGGAAGGAAAGCAGCCTTATTAATAAGGGAAGTTGACTCTAATTCCATTTTTGCCCCATGTGTTATGTAATATAGCAACGGGAAGAGTTTCAAATTGCTTGCTAAACTTCTGCTTCCCTACCATTGCAATACGAAAATACTAGGAATGGATGGGTAAATAACAAAAGAGATATGTCTGAGGATGTCAGTTGAGTGGCTGGAATATTGATTATGAGTTACAAAGTCACTTAAAATACTCCAGTTGGTGTCTCTGGATTGGTTGAAGGAGGATGATAGTGATGATGGTGAGCAGATTTGAGGAAATTACCAATAGGAAGAAGGAAGGATACAACATCCAGGCACACTTACTTTGCTGGATGTCAAGGGCAAAGGGAATGTATCGGCAAAAAAGTTTTGGTGTTTCCATCTCCTTTTGGTCCCCTTTCAAGAGTATGTGTATGTATCAACATTAGCAGAATTTTGATAAAGATGTTTGTTGTTCAGTTGTCAGGCACTGACCATATCATTAAGTTAAAACTTGGGTTTAAAATTGGTATGTCTGAAATACTGTCACCTTCCACTCGTTATTAGAAAGAATTCAGAAGGGTCTACTAGAAGACGTGACCTGTGCTCTTGTAAGGGGCTGTGGTGAGGGGCACCTCCCCCTCGGTGCCCGCCCTGCGTCCCGGTGTGGCGCAGCCCGCTCTGCCCTCGCCGTGCCGTGTGAGTGCTGGGGCACCCCGCTCCTCAGGTGGGACCGTGCTGGGCTCTGCCTTCCCGCGTGGCTTCCAGGTGCTGCAGAGCTGAGCACTGTTAGACGCTTGTCAGATCTGTCAGTACCGTTTGTTTCCAAAAATAACCCGAATGGTGTTTTTTTCTCCCTAGAAAAGTTGATTGCATATCAGCGGGAATTTCACGCTCTGAAGGAACGTCTGCGCATTGCCGAGCACCGCACGCTGCAGCGCTCGTCCGAGCTCAACGCCATCCTGGAGCAGTTCAGGCGGGCGGTGGCAGAAACAAACGGCAGTAAGAATGCCATGAATAATTTTTCAGGTACACGCTCTGACTGAGGGTTTTTTTTTATACCTCTGCAGTGCCAATATCGCTTCTTATTACTATAGAATAAGAAATTGCTACCAGGAAAGCCAGATGAAACTGTTCAGCAGTGTGAATAAAGAATGTGTAATATGTTATATCTGGTGTGGCTGTTTGTGGTTTGTTTTTTCCAGTTGTTGTTCTTAATGATTCACCCACCCTTATTCAGTCCCTAAAGTGATAAGAATTACTTACTCCACACCTAGCTCCCAAAGTTTGGAACTTCTGGTTACTTATTTAATATGTTGAATATATTTTGACAATTAATTTACATCGCCTTTTTAAATAGTTAGAGGGGAAAAGTGAGCAAACAGAAGAAATGGCTGAACTTGAAGCAGTTAAAATATGTTTAAAAGTCAAATGGAAGGTGTAAAATCATATAGACTAAAGTATTGGTTATGATTTGTAAAAAGTACAGGTAATGGCCTTTTCAATAACTAGTGATTAAACTGCTAAAGTCTTCCATAGTTTACCCATTTTGGAGAGTGGTGCTCAGATTTACAAGAAGCTGTTTGGCAATATTAGGGAAAGACACTGCAATACTCACCAGACTATTGATGTTAACTTTTAAAATCACACTGTTACTGCTTTAGTTGCTCTGATTTTTGTGGATGGAAAATGAATAACAAATAAGAACAAATTTTTTGTCAAGAGGTATGACTTGGTAGGTTGCAGAAATTTCATTGTATCGGTCTAATAAGGAGTTGAAACCCAAAGTGTTCTGCAAATCAGAAACCTGGAACAAGATTTTTGAATTTGTTGTCTACTTGCATTTGCGCTGTGATTTACTATTTTTGATACTTTTTTTTTTTTTTTTGGGGGGGAAGGGGTTATAATTATAGGCCCCAGAGCTGATGCTAATCATGAATTGCTGTCTGACACTAATGGCCTGATCTCAGTAGTCCCCTGGATCTCCAGGAATTGCGGAGATATAGACCATGCTAAATGTAACCTTTAAATCTTGTCTTCCTATTTAATGTATGTGTTTTTGCTTTGAAAGTAAACTGTGGAGGAGGTCAAATAATTTTGTTTCTGGATTTAGGATTAAGTTCTTACCACATTTGTTTCTAAAATGGACTTGGCTTGCTTATAGGCAGTATAGTTATAGGGAGTTATTCTCTTCTGATGCAGCTGAAAGTACTAATTCATGTAACATTCTACCATGTCTGGATCCCAACTGAGATGGGCATCCACGTTTTTCCATGTAGAGCCATAATGGGAAGCCAGCTGAATTACTGAGCTTTTGTGCTCAGAACATAGTATTAGATAGATTTTTTTTTTTTAGCTTAATACACTTAAGTATACATAATACTATTTGCTCTCTTTGAAGCTGAAAGAATTCCAGATTGTTTCGTGTAGATCCTTATTCATTTGGACAAAGAGCTGTCGTACTTGGACAGAATTTAGTCCAGGTTTGCAGATGAAGTTAAATAAATGTTAGCAGGAAAAGTAAAATGTGCCTGTATTGGAGTCCATCAAAATAGACATATCTACTTATGGCATCTATTTACAAAGCTTTTTGCAAGGTTTGAGGTGGTTAGGAATTTAGTTTCACCTAAAAATAAATATTTTAAAAGTCCCCAAACATACAGAACCAAAATCCACAACAAAACCAATCTATCTTTGTAGAAGCACTGCTCAGAATCTGAGAGGAATTACACTTATGGCATTATTTTTCTTACTTCTCAATTTTATCTCAAGAAACCTTGAGTACAGTTTTTACTTAACTTGATATTGTAAAGCCCATAAGTTTTCAAAGATCCATATGCTATCGTATTTGTCATTTGAAATGAGTTGTTTTCACACTTGATGCAAGAAAATCAACACCCATAGCAGGGTAATTTTAAAAACTGTTACTTGCAACTTTGAGAGCCACCTGGACATACTGAGAGGCAGTTGCACCAGAAAGAGCAAGAATGATTCTAATGGAATCTAATAGGATAATTCTGTTCTAATGGACTAAATTAAATTTGCATTAATTTTTTTTTTTGCAGGAATACTCAAAATATCAACTGTATATTTAATGCTATTTAATTTTGTATCTGCATGTGCAGTATATTCATATATATATTCATAGCTCTGAAAAGTTATTTGCAGTAATGTTGCTGAATGGTGATGACCTCTGTAAGCAAAAGTAAAACATTATCTGGGTAAATAAGCCTCCCATTTGATTAACTGGAAAAAACCCAACAAAACCACCAACCGCCCCAAATAAATGGAGCATTCTTTACTTCTGTAAATTCACACTAAATCTTCTGTGATCAGGTAAGTATTCACTGTATCTGTAACAAGGTTATAGGAGCAAAATAGTCTTGGCCATCGTTTATTTAAAAAAATCAAAATAAGAAAAGGCTTCCTTTGTGGACAAGATATAATGCCTCAGAAAAGTGCACAATTTGTTCTGGCTTTCAGTTAGGACCAAGCTTGGAATTTTATTCTGTTTACTGTTGCTTAAAACTTCATATTATTTGTTTTCTGCATTGCTGATTTCCTGTATGTTTGCAGATGAGACGCTGAAATTGTTAAAAGAGCTAACAAGCAGAAAATCTCTTCAAGTGCCAAATATCTACTACCATTTGCCTCATTTGTTGAAAAATGAAGGAAGCCTTCAACCTTCTGTGCAGGTTGGCCTTGGAAGGACAGGAGGTATGCTGATATGATGGTTATTTCATGTTTTATATCTGGAGGACCTTCTAGTCTTAGACACAGAATTTACTGCATTTCTTGGTAGATCAAGGACATCTCATTTAACTCGTGTGATATTGATATCCTTTGAATTCGCACGGAATCCGAGATGAAAGGAGCTTGGTTTCAGCTTTGCTCTTTTCTGCATAATCTCAGTCACACCCCATGCCGTGTTAAGGTACACATTAAGAAGCATTTAGTTTGGATGAATTTTTTGTAACTCAAAGGAAACAAAGCTCCAGCATTTCAGATTCTGAACTGCTAATGAATAGATCCCTTTGGCTTTTCAAATTTGCAGGGCAACCGTGCATGGATGTAATTATTTTAGTGTTGATGTTTCTGTTGTTCTGAACAGTATAATTCGAGGTATAAATTAAAAGTTGCGAGAACTAAGATAATTGGATATAATTGCATTAATAAAACCTGGACAGTCATTGGAAGGGAAAAAAATTCAGTGTTGTAGTTACTCCAGGCTCATTACTTCAGTAAGTTTGATCGCTCCTTCTTTTAACAGAAAGCATGCCTGCATGACAGGTGTGTGGGCTTGGGCCACAGGTTTATTTTTCTGACTATAAATACCTTTTATTTCAATGTCATTATTAAGGGAGGAAAAATCTAATAATCCGTTATTGTTTTAAGTGAAGTCTGTATTATGTCCCCCTGGGAATATATGGCAGAAATTTGGAATTACAAAGTAGAAATTGGAATCAGGTTTATTTAATTAAACAGAGGGAGGAAATTCAGGGTTTCAGGACTTCATGAAGTCTGCTTTATCCTTTCACTGCATTCCTGCTGCTATCTGCAGTGTTCCCAGTTGGTAGCCAGCCCTGAGGACAGTGCAGAAGAAAAACTATGGAAAAGTTAAGGAACACAGGAGTCAAGTGGCCTGCTGAAAGATGGTGTTAATAACATTGTAGCTGGGGACATATTGCTTTGCATTTGTGGTGCTGTTGTCAGAGATCAGAAATTTTGTCGAGGAACTTCCATGCAATTCTGATGTCCTGGACTTGTTTTTTCAGAAGAACCAAAACCAGGTGCAAGGAAAGTAATAGAGTTTTTCAGCAGTATTGTTTTAAAAGATGACTTCTGAGAAGTTACGTACTTGAGTTATGAAGAATGGTTATATCAATTTAAAATAAAACTTAACTCAGGGAGTTTATTCACTCTTGGTGCATCTTACCTGATTAGTACCATGGTTGATGATTATTTCCTACTGTATTGGGGTTTGTGTGACAGTATTTTGGTAACAGGGAGGCTCCAGAGGTGGCTTCTGTAAGAGGGTGCCAGCAGCTTTCCCTATGTGCAGTAGAACCAATAGCCAGATGAGCACCACTGGAATAACAGATTGAAGAGGGGGGAAAAAGCTGCTCAAGGGCAGTTGCAGCTGGAGAGAGGAGTGAGAACATGCAAGAGCACTGCAAACACCAAGGTCAGTGCAGAAGGAGGGGGAGGAGGTGCTCCAGATGCTGGAGCTGAGATTCCCCTGCAACCCATGGTGAAGAGCATGGCGAGGCAGCTGTGTCCCTGCAGCCCATGGAGCAGAAATCCACCTGCAGCCTCTGGAGGACCCCATGTCACAGCAGGTGGATGCCCAAAGGAGGCTGTGATCCCATGGGAAGCCCACACAGGAGCAGGCTCCTGGCAGGACCTGCGGACCCGTGGAGAGAGGAGCCCAGGGTGGAGCGGGTTTGCTGGCAGGACCTGTGACCCTGCAGGGGACCCACACTGGAGTAACCTATTCCTGAAGGACTGCAGCCCGTGGAAGGGACCCACGCTAGAGCAGTTTCTGAAGAACTGCAGCCTGTGGAAAGGACTTACATTGGAGATGTTCATGGAGGACTGTCTGCCAGGGGAGGGACCCCATGCTGGGTCAGGGGAAGAGTCTGAGGAGTCCTTCCGCTGAGGACAAAGAAGGGATGGAGATGTGTGGTGAACTGAATTCCAGCCTCCATTCCCCATGCCCCTGTGCTCCTGGTGGGGAGGAGGTAGAGAAATCAGGCTCTTTCTGAGCCCAGGAAGAAGGGAGGGGTGAGGGGAAGGTGTTTTAAGATTTGGGTTTATTTCCCATTATCCTGTGTTCATTTGATCAGTAATAAATTAACTTCCTCAAGTCTGCTTTGCCTGTGACAGTAACTGGCAAGTGATCTCTCCCTGCCCTTATTTCTACCCACGAGTCCTTCGTTATATTTTCTCCTCCCTGTCCAGCTGAGGAGGTGAGCAATAGAGCAGCTTTGGTGTGTACCTGGTGTCCAGTCAGGATCAGCCCTACACAGTAGTGTGGCATGTGTAGGATTATTTTTTTTGGCTGCTGTGTTTGTTCTGAGCATTGGTGGTGATTGTTAGTCATGCTCCCAATGCTGGGTGGCATATTTTTATACTATTTTAAATTACTGTTATCTCCACCTTTTAATCCTTTGCATTTCTTTAGCAGTGCTTTATTGCAAGATTTTTGTTTTCTGCCTTGTGTATGAAATCACTGAAAGTACCTTTCTGGTTTGTTTGATTTCAGTTTCCATTGTAATGGGAATACCTACAGTGAAAAGAAAAGTCAAGTCTTACCTTACAGAAACTCTCCACTCCCTTATTGATAAGCTGTCCCCTGAAGAAAAACTGGATTGTGTTATGGTTGTCTTTATAGGAGAGGTAATCATTTTAATTTTTTTATAAATTTCTAACCTGCCTTTAATCACAAGTAACACTCCTTTCAGGAACTGATGAGGATCTACTTTTTCTTCAAGATGTAGAGAGATGACTCTCTTCTTCCATGAAAAGGGAAGTGTCAGTCTTGGGTTTCTGAGATACAATCCTGAAGAGCCCAGCTTTTTCTGTTTATCAGGGGAATAGTGGACATGGATTCAATGGAGTGGTTGTTTTGCAAGTCCTCTTATGTTTATACATAGTGACAAAGATGGGCTAATTCCTTCAACATAAGAGTAATGGCTAAGGAACTCTGTCATGGGGGAGGATTCCTCCCATTTTCTTTACGCTACTGCTTAGTCCTCTGTCAAATGAGTGCTGCAGTTTGAGATGTGAGGCACAGATTGGTACCGAATTAATTTTCTGGACAATGTGGATGTTTGAAGCCCAGACCTTTTTAATGGATTAATTCAGTGTTCAGTTGGACTGTTTGTTCAGTTTGGCTCTGATTTAGCAGAAATCAAATTTAGGAAAATGATAGAGTACTTTCAGAAATAATCCTGTTGGATGCTGGGAATTGCATATACCTATTTTGTTCTCTGTGCTTTTCTCGGAAGTCTGACTTGGACAGTGGGAAATTTATATTTATGTTTGACCTTCATCCATCTAACTGTAGTGCTCTGCTGGAACAGTCTTTTATAAGTCCCACAGATGAAAATTCAAATTGCCAATTATAACTGAAAGTGGTTTTAATTCAGTGAGCCAGTGTCCATTCAGGGATGAATCAGTGGCAGACCAGGCATTTTAATACTTCTGGTTCTATTATCGACATATTTTAAAACTTTCCTTGGAAAGTTTGTAAACATTTTGCTTTTATCCGAGAATTGTTTCTTAGTGTTTTCTAGTGCAAATGGCTCTATTTTCTTTTTCTTGACAGCCAGTCAAAAACTATCTCTCTGGATAGATACTGTTTTTCTGAAAAAACTGTGCTTTTAGAACATCTCTTGGTGGAGAATATCAGGGGAACAGAATTCTTTCTGAATTACTGGAATGCTCTGGTTTTCCTCACTGTATTAGTTAGAGAAATTTTATTGCCTGTTAGTGTGGCTTCTTTTCAAGGTTTAAAACTGAAGTTTCATTTGTTTTGCTTAAGGAGGTCTGAGCTGTGAAGAGTGACTGTTATCGTTGGATTCTCTGTCTTCTGCAAAGCTTGGAATAGCAGTGAAGTGTCCCCCTCTGCACAATCTTTTGTTGCCTTAGACAAGCTGTGTTGCTGTACCCGGGTTTTCCATAGCTGAATAACTTTCTTCCTTTGGGGCAGTGTGGAATTCCCCCACCTTAGGAGTGATTTTACAGAAGTGACCTCAAGTGAGCTGAACATTTTAGCATGGGAGCTACTGCTCCTGTGCCCATGGAGAATGGTGGGGTTGGCTCTGCAGTGGGGTACAGTTACCCCCTGTGTCTTACTTCTTTATTCCATCTCTTTGGGAGCAGTTCTGTGTGCTTACTCGGGTGCCTGTTTTGGGCACTGCAAGTCGTGAGTGTATGGGAACATTTGAAGAACCAAAGTTTAAACTTTTGTTCTGTTGTAACCATTTGTTAGATTTGCATTTCTTTTTCTTTACTACATCCAATTTATTATCTTTCCTTCTTTATTCTTGGACCATGTTTTTTATTTTCTTAAGCTCAATGTCTTACGGTTTGCTTTGTAATTGCTACAGGGAACTCTCTGAATGATTAATATGGTGCATTAAATACTTCAGCCTGAATTATGCTGTGCTTTTTCTGAGTTATTCTGTATATTTCAGTTTTCTTCTGCAAGACGAAAAGTGTAGGTTTATTAAACATTTCCTCTGGCTGTTCAAAGGAAGGCCTACTCCTCTGGTAGACTTCTGTTTCTCCTTAACCAAAAGGCCATTTCTTTTAAAATAGCCTTGTCTGTGGAGTATCCTAGCCTAAAATGCATTAGGCTATTGCTGTCATTAACACGTGCCATAATAAAGGCTTATTTAAAAATACATTAGAACCTGGACCAACCATGCTTATATTAAAAATGATGGCAATAGTTTCTAAAAAAAGGTATGGCCTCTGCTCAAACATATGTGCAGTTTGAGTACAGCAAGAAATGGTCATAGGGTGAGGTTATGTAATTTTGCTAATAAGCTTAAAATTACTATCTGTGCCTTGTCTAGCTTGTAGCAACAACAAAAAAAGAAGCACAAGACTACAAAAATGGTTTTACAGGAAAATTATAGGAAAAATGGTATTTTAAAAGGATTTTAGTACATTTCTTGCTATCTTTATTCAAGAAATCAAATTTACAGTGTTTAAGAAGCGTTGCTGGGAGCCATAGTCATGGACTGTAATCTCTTTGTGCTAAGCACCCTCTCTAATACTCTTCTAATACTGCTATTTTTTTAGTAGATCAATCTCACTCATTTCTTGTAATTTCATTTTTAACTAGAAAACAAATTAGAAGGCTAATGGCCTTCTGCAAACAGCATCAACAGTGTAAACAGATGAGCTGGTAAATATAGATGCATTATGGTTGCTAAATAAAGGTTCTGCATATTCATTTACTGTATGGATATTTCTCAGTGGTATAATTATACACAGTAAATTTCCATACTGGAAGTTCAAGAAACACTGAAATATCTTGGATGATGTGATAACTAATCACCAATTTAAGTAATTACTAGAATTGCTTGACAGTAAACTGTGCAATTGTCCTAGTTACTGACATATGTCTGTGTTCTCCAATTTGTTAAAATAACTTTATGGCAGAATAATTTGCAGGTATTCATTAGGATGACTAATAAATAGGTATGATTCATTAGACCTTAGTACTTCAAAACCTTTTTATTCCCCCTCACTATGTAGCTAGTTTCTAGCTCACATGAGTTGAAAACAAACTATTCAAATCTCATCAACCTGCTTTGTATGAGAACTTGCTTTCAGAATAAGCCATAGACTCTAGGTTTAAGAAACCATGAACTCCAGGTTAAAATTGTGGTCTAGTGTTTTTATGTAATGGGGTTTGTAATTAACATGGGAAACATGGTTTTGAAGTGCTTTGAATGATCATAGTGGAACAACAGACATATATATACACACAGTGCTGAATATGAGAGAAATTAGAATACTCTCCTGGTATCTAAACAAAATGCTGGGTTTCTTCTGTGGGGAGGTGCCATTTACAACGAAGAAAATGCATCTTAGACTTGTTCTAAATATATCAGAAATAATTGTCAGTCCACTTCATTAATCAGAGACTGCACTTAGCACAGTCTTTTGTACAAACAGTAATCAGTGCATGCTGGAAAGACTATGAGCCCTTGATTTGACCAAAAATATCAGAAGGACAAATAATTTCAGGGAGAATTGGAAGACACTACAGGTATGCAAAAGCATTTTGCTATTTCTGTGTGCTGCTGATTACATCTGACTAGGTAGTAATTGACCAGCCATTTGTTCTTGGAGCATTAGGCCACAAGTTATAGTTTCTTACATATTGCTCCTTTAAATCTTAACTCTGTTGTTTCATGTATATATGGTTCACTTCAGCTGGAAAAATTTGCATATCTTGATTATCTTTTACTGTCACTGTGTTATCTCTTTATGTAAACAGTGGCTGCCAAATTAAAAGATGTTGATCTTTAATAGAGTTTTCTCTGTGCTCCTTCTGTGGAGAGTCTTTTTTTATTTATTATTTCTTTGGAAAAGTTTTTGTCCTGGTTGGGTCAGTGTGACACAAGCGCCCAGCAAGGTACTGTCCTGTGCACTGATAGGAACAAAGCCTCAGCAAATTAAGGGCTGGGTGCACATACTGGTACTGCACAAACCTTGCTGAACCTGTTTTGTAGGTATTAACACTGCAGTGCAATGTGTAAACCTTCTCCACAAAATAAATGAGCCTGTATTTTCACCTACTCTTGCTCTGGACCTGAATTAGAGTTCTCTCTGATCAGCAGCTCTCTTGATAGAAAACAGAAGAGTATTTTCACTGTAAGAGTATTTTGACTGTATCTTGCTCTCGACCTGGATGTATTAGCATCATCCCAGCTACAGAGATGTTCATGCTTTCTGCTAATTGTGGAAAGCTTGTGAGCTGCCCCTCCTTGAAACTGCCCTGGAGAGTGTATTCCTAATCCTTGAAAGATCTGGCTGTGCATCTTGAGTTGGAGAAAGTCTGGTAGATCTTAGCGTGTACATGCATATGTGCATGTGTGTAATGTATCTGTATTTAAAACAAATCACAGCTAATCAAAGCTGTTGTGTCAAGATACATTATCTACACCAAATAATATTAAAGGCCTTCACAGATGGGAATCTTTGTTTTGGGCATCTCGCTGAAAACTCATCAGGATGAACACACCTTACAGATACACTGCCAACTCTTGAATCTGAAAAGGTAGCTTGTCCTGTCAGTGAGAATTTGAGATATTTGTGCTGTTTTTGCAGTTCCTGCTCCTTTGCCACCTACGCTTTGGTACACAGAAGTATGGACTGCTGATACTGGGCACCAACATGGGATTTTATGTTCCTCTTTACGTGTCAGTGACTAGCAAAGTTTTTATAAGGAATTAAACCAGTGACAAAGATCTTTCTTAGGTCTAAGAAAAGATCCTTGACAGGATTTGAAAACTTCAGTGTACCTGAGACAAATTTAGTATCTCAGCACAAAGGTAAAATCCAGGATTGTGCTCCTTCCTCAAGGCCTAGGCTTGAATGACTGAAGTGCTTCTCTGAGATACTTGCTGAGGAGCACCTGGGCCACAGTAACTACCTGATGCTTCTGGTAAGGGAGCATCCTTATTGATACCAGAGTTATGTCTGATCTCTCTGGTGACATCAGGGTATTTGTGAGGTGGGAAGTAACAGTAATAGTCTTATTTCAGGAGCATTGTAGCAGGTGACTTCATACTTGTATGGTGGACCGAACTGACACTGAATTTTGGACAACACTATCAAGTTTTGCTACAGTGGTCTGCCTTGACCTAAAAATTCCTTCTGTCCTTCAAATAAAGAGCACAAGTTGTAGAAGGGTACTTCAGACTGTACACAGCAGCTGCCTGTCTTCTGGAAGACAAGCTGTCTAGACCATTTCAACAATGTACAGGCTTCCCCAAGGATAACCAAAGGTTTCCCATGCTGCAAGGCAGTTTATGCTGCTTTCTTTCAGGCTTCACAAACCAGGCTTCATCTGCACCATGCACAAAACTTGTAGTGGCTGTATGACACTAGCATAACTTGCATCTGAATGTCCGGTCTTGAATTGTCCCGTGCTGGTTTTTTGCTCTGGCTGGCCTTCTTAAAAGCTCAGCTTGTTCTCTGACACAGCATTGGGGTTCACAGCACAATCCATATGGATATGTGCCCTCATGATGGAGGATCTGACAGGCAGGGCACAAGGGTAGGGAGAAACAAGAGTGGAGTGGTACAAGACTATACTTGTAGTCCTGCTGTTGCTGCCAAAGGCTTTTGCATCGTGAAACCCTGTCCTGAACTGAGTTGGGTTAATCATAGAAATGACTGGAGACAGAAAGAAATTTCTTGCCTATGTGGTAGAGGGAGGAATTTCAGTAAGAGAGGGATGAAGTCATTAGCTCATGTAGGACACAGGCTGCATTTTGCTTATGTAACATTAGCTGGTTATGTTATGACAGTATTCTCATTCCTGTTCTTTGCTTTGCATCTTGGCATCATGTTCTCTGTATTTAACTTGAACTCACTGCTTCAGATTTGAAAGAAGACACCGTATTCCTGAAAATAATTTTTTTTTCAGCTGCATTTGTTGAACTCTAAGAGATACTACCTTTTTCCACAGGCCTTGTTTATATACACACACTACTGCAACCACTGAAGCCACCGCTGCACTTTTATTCCTTAGGGCTTTGTCTTCACTGCATAACTATCCCAAAATAGGTCCAAATGCCACATTAGTGGCTGATTTTTCCTATGTAAATTATAATGCCTTGTATACAGGTAATGATACTCCTATGTACTTTCACTTTTTCAAGGCAAATAAAGGTTTACTTTGCCTTTTCTGAAGGCTGTAATTTTATATTGCTTGTCATGATATGGAATATGTGGTAAAATTATCCCACTCCTGTTCTATGGGGATGATGAAAGATCAAATAAAATTGTAATTAGTAAGCAATGAAATGACCACACTATGCAGATTAGCATGCTTGTTTCTCTGGGTTTTTTTTCATTCTTTAAATGATGTTCTTGAATAATTTAAGACTGACTTCTAGTAGATTTCATTTAAGAATTGAGATCTGGATAATATAACAGACTAGATGAATTCCCAAGATGGTGAAATGCCTCAAGGGCAAGACTTTGGAGGAGCAGCTGAGGTCACTTTATTTGTTAAACTTAGAAGAAGAGACAGAGAGGTGACTTCATCAGTTTACAGCCTCCTTGAGGTGATCAGTGGAGAGGGGGATGCTGATGTCCTTTCTCTGGTGACCAGTGACAGGACACATGGAAATGGTGTGAAGATGCATAGGGGAAGTTCAGACTGGACATTAGGAAAATGTTCTTCACTGAGTGGTCAGTCATGGGAATAGGCTCCCTGTGGAAGTGGTCACGGCACCAAGTGGCACCATGCTTGTCAGAGTTCAAGAAGCATTTGGGTGATGCTTTAGTCACATGGTTTAGTTTTAGGTAGTCCTGTGAGGAGCTGAATGTTGGTCTTGATGATCCTTTTGGGTCATTTTTAGCTTGAGAGATTCTATGATTGCATCTTTTTTTTTTCTATGCATCTGCCACTGAGGACAGTAAATAAACCTTTGGTCTTAAATCCCGTGGTTTTTCTTACATTTTGAGAAACAGTCTGCCTTCTGTCATTCTTGAGGGTATGAAGTCAGGATTTAACAGTATGAAAGGGTTGATTCTTAAAAGTAGAAATCTTGGTTTTGTATGACATTTGGCTAGCTGTTCATCAGAACTTTCTAACCTCTCATTTTGTCTGCTAACTAATGTATTCTGCTGCTTTGCTGTGCACACGCTCACTCATAAAAATCAATAAAGAAGACTGGGAAGTTCGCTGCTTCTCTGGTTCTTTCTGTGTTTGTTGTGAATAACGATGTCTGTTCAGACAAACGTTAGAATAATCACAAACTTGACGTGGAGCCTCGCCTGCGCTACCGAAAAGTGCTTTAGAGAATTGGAGTACACCATTTTACAAAAACAGAGGAAATTTTGAAACTTATTTCACTGATAATCCCCAACTTTGGTTTGTTCTACAACAGACTCTCAGGCTATTTTTAAGAGCGATTCATCAAAGCGCTCTATACGCATTTGTCATCAAAATTGTTGATGCAAAGAGTTAAACCTTAGATACAGCCATGTTCACAGGCTTGTGAAACTCCATTGATCTCGCAAGCTAAAATCTTCTTTTCTTGCTGAAAGTTTAGATAGGCTCAAGGGGATGCTAATGAGGTACCTTGAAGATGAGTCTACTGAGGAATATTAAATACACAAAATCACATCTGTCTCAGGAAGTAACCTGAACTGAAGGTAGTTGGAACGTGGATGATAGCAGGAGGGGGTGTTGTGTGTCTTGTTCTTATTCTTTGCTGTGTATCTTTTCATGGCTGCCTCTGCTGGAAGCAAGATACTGATGGGGATCAATCCTTAGTCTGGTATGAATAGTTAAAGGAAGAAGTCTCACTGCAAGTGTTTTGCATTCTATTGAAGATCAGTAATTTCATATGACTAGGAAGAAAGAACAGACCAAAAGGTTTGAACTGCTGATACTAAAATAACCATCCCTACTTATGCCTTCCGTTATGAAGTTCCCAGAGACCCACTTACCAGGGCAAAGTTGTTTGTAAGGCTTCATGGGATTCATTGATAAGATGCATCTTCGTGGCTGGCAGCGCTAACTCTTTGGTTGGGGCCTAACACAATTTTTCACTTAATTGCTTTAAAGGGATTTGTTCTTAAAATATTCATTTGCACTTCTTTTTTATGGGTCCAAAATTCCTAGGGATTTTTTTCGATCTTCAACCTTAGGAGTTTTAGTCAGAAAAAATTATAGTTTTAGTAATGCCTTTGTATCATTGGGATCACCGGCAACATTTTGTCTCAATAGTTACAAGCAGCACTGATACCATGAAACAGTTTGTCACATCTACTCCAAAGTTGGCCTAGTATCTACCAGATGATTTTTGCTGGAAGCCTAAAGAACAGTTACACATTTTTTTTCATGGGTGACTTCTTTTAATTAATCTGGATTTGTCTTGTCCTGTTTAAGGTTCTTGGAGGCAAGCAGTCTTGTGTCCTTCAGATTGATAAAGAGGACCTTGTGTCTTATTTTGTCAAGGCAGTAAACATTTTATTCCTCGAAAATGGGGAATAGGTTTTGATTAATAATGGATTTTTTTCTGTTGCTTTTAAGTTGCTGACTGAATTTATTGATACTGCTTGAAAGATCCTTAGATTTAATTTAGCTGTTCCAGATTTCCTTCCATTGCTACCCTGCAAAGTCTTCTGTCTGCTTGACTCTTCCCTTGGGTGTAGTCACAGCTTGATCAAATTTGTTGCATATTCTCATACTTATTTCATGATGTTGTGTGAATTAACTTAGAATTGCCACCTTCCTGGGACATGTCCATAGCAAAGGGTGTTGGCAAAGATCCTCCTTAGTGTTAGACTGGGCAATGAGAGGAGTTAATTGTCTCTTGAAGTTCTGATGTGGAAAGAGGACAGTGAACCTGCTGTCCCGAGGGGGAGGGTTTTGTGTTGAAATCCTGGTTCTGAATCTCGTATGCTGCTGGTAGATATAAATACAACTGCTTATTTAAAAATGATGGCAGAATACCAGTGTTTTAATGCATTTGATCATGTGAAAAAATGGCATCAACTCTTCTAATCGACATGTTCTTTTTCATTCTAAAAGTGTCGTCTGCTTTTGCACTGCAGTGAGGCAGGGATTGCTGACTGAGAAAGGGAAGTTACCTACTAAGCAGCAGCAGCATATTTGCTGTATCTCATGCTCATAGCAGCTAGACCAGACCTTCTTGACTTTGTGTGACAGCAGCCAAGATTACAGTATGAGGTTGGAAGACTACAAGCTGCATCTTTTTAATGTCATTCTATTGCGATTGCAGCTCTGTCTGGGAAACTGCCAGCCTTTCATGTGAAGCATGCAAACAAATAGTGGGAAGTAGGGAAAAAACTCTCTTATTCCAGACGTTTTTTTATGATTGTGATGTTTTCTGTATAAGAGTGTAAGGTTTTACAAGCAGTAGCAAGGCTTCTTCGTGGTAGTCTGGAAAATAGGTCACAACTACGTTCCCGCTAAGGAGATGTGCACTAAGGCACAGGCTTGTGATCAAATATATGATTCCAGTTGGCATGAAGTTTGGCATTTATTTTAATCTCTGGAAAACTGAATAGAAACTAGCTGTGTTTCTGATGAGTGTGTGTATGAAGATATATATATATAAATCCTGTATTTTTCTGTGCAATTACGGTATGGACTGTCTTGGATGTGTTGGAGTTCTTAATGCTGGACTGGGTAATTGAAGTTTGGCATGCCAACTGAAATGCAAATTTTTGTCTTTTCACATGATGATTGAACTGCAGTTTCTGTATTTTTGATGTTTAAAGGATTTTGAAAAGAGAGAAAAAGAAATGCTTCAGTTAAAGATGGATATACTAAAATTATTTCTGGGTAGTCACTAGGTTACTGTGATTTGCAGCTGTTACACAAAACAGAAAAAGTTATGTCTAACTCCATTCTATTAATTAAATGTGTATGAACAATCCATAAAAGTATTTAAACAGTGATACATCAAGGTCCATATGGACTCGTGGGTCTCCTTGTGTGGAACTCAGTGCGAGATGAGTTTTAAATTGTGAACACCTTATCAGCTTACTAGAACTTCTGCCCAGCACTAGGCATAGCACTTAGGAAGAAAATATATATGACAAAATTATGAGAAATACTTTCTACTCACATGTTCTTGTGGTATTTAAAACCTGCTTTTGGAAAGAAATCCACGGCTGTTGTTGTCCTTTTAGAAAAGCGTGCGTCACTGGCATTATGTTTGATTTCATAAAAATAAGTCTTTAAAAAATAGAAATGGTGATTTTTTAAGATCAAAGGGTAAGCACCTTTATCAAACAAGATTAACAGTAGAAATGCTTGGGAGGGATTTATTCTCTGCGTATAATCCTTTAATGATATCCTGAGTTACAAATTCATCAGAAAAAAGATGAACTGTTCCTTTGTTTCTGGCATTTCAAAGACAACTCTTTCTCCAGAATCCTCGTGAGCCAGAATCTGGGTTGATTTATAGACTATTCTTTTCAAAAATGTAAACAGGATGTCAAATCATTAGATTAATAAGTATAACAAAGACCAGGGTTTTCAGTCGCATTTATGAGTTCACAAACTCTCTTTTCTTGGAATGCATGTGTACAGCCAGGTTGAATAACTGTCCAGTGATGGCAGTTTAGATGATCTAGACTTTTCCAGAATGTCACTATTTGTATTTTCACCAAGAAGTAATTTTTAGAATCGTTGTGTCTATGGGAACTGAGTGATTGATAGGATCAGTAGTCCCTCAAGTTCAGTCTCTGATGCAAAAAAGCAACCCTAGTCAGAAAGGCAGCAGGTTCACTGCTGTCTGTGGTTAGGGCATTTGCTTTAAATGCAGAGTTTAGGAGATATACTTTTGGAAGAAGAGTGTGTGTGTGTTTTCAATGCACTATTTTCCAGAATACTTTCTTTGGTAACATTTTCTTATATATTATTATTATTGTATAATAATAATATGAAGTTCTTCCTACACAAACGCTCAGTGATCATTTCATCATCAAGAGCATGAGTTTTAACAATTTTCTGTTAAGTGCAGATATGAGATAATTATTCCCTTTTGTTTACAAAAAATTTATCGTATTAGAGATAAGACTTAGTTACATGTCTTGTAACGTGTGATGTGTTCTTGTATTGTTCCAATATCTTATGCAATGAAAGTGATTTTCAAGGACAGCCACCTGTAAAATTTATTTTACTTCATTCTTTTGACATGTAAGTCCAGAACTGTCAAGTAATCTATTAATTTTTTCTGTTTCTATTTTTTTTGCAGACTGATCTTGATTATGTTAACAGTGTTGTTGCAAGCCTGGAAAGAGAGTAAGTTGTAGTTTTAATTGGAGATTTCTTTTTCGATGGATGATAAACTAAATCAGGTTGTGATAAGCAATTTAAAAATATTTTGGAAATAAGAGATCATGCATTTTTGTTTCCTGGGGCTTTGGACTTTTGAACAAAAAAGTAAGAGATGAAAAATTAAGAGGCAGTGATTCAGTCAGTTAAACTGTACAACAGTTAAGTGGGATTAAATTATTTGACGCAACATAAACAGATGGGATTGTTTAAACATGAGCGGAAATGTGTGACATCTGTGTTAGGGCCTTGTATTCTGTATGTTCAAAGACAACTGTAGAAAAAAATCACTAGGTTCTGAGAAAAAGGGAAAAAAATGTTTAGAATGTAGTTTGATTCTGATTGGCAAGAGGCGATAGTGCTCTGAAGGACATGCTAAGGAAAACAATACTTTTTTCTATGCTACTGTTCTTTTATATGCCTCATTTGAGCAAGGCCTCATAACCAGACACGGTAACTGTTCCAACAGCAAGCGAGCAGGAAGCCTGCAGAACTCAGAATCTCTCATGTGACTTCAGGATGTTTCTATTGACAGGTTTTCTACAGAGATCAATTCTGGCTTGGTGGAAGTAATAGCCCCTCCTGCAACTTATTATCCCGACTTAACAAACTTGAAAGAAACATTTGGGGACTCAAAAGAGAGAGTAAGGTGGGTTTATTCCCCCAGATCTTTTCCCATCTCCTCCCACACCCACACTTTCGTTGTTTATAAAATAGCAAGTGGGATGTGAATTCTTGAAATGTTTTCTTACGGTAATTCTTGCACGTGTGGGGATGCTAAAAGTGCTCTGTGAATCCATCTCATTCCTAGCTACACGCTGGTCTGTGCATGACCAGACCCTATGCTTGGTTGAATTCATTTAGAGTTAAATTTTGGGAGGAGAACTGAGGCTTGATATACTTCCACACATGCTTCCTGTATGTGGACTCTTTTGTTTACTGTTTTTCTTCATGAAATACAGGGTATTAACCTGTATCAACCTCGTTGAATTAACATTTTAAATGCACGTGTCTTTTTAGTGAAATGTCAGGTAGTTGTCACAAAGTCAGGTTCAAATTAAACCAGCTTGATGTCTGTATTATAGCATAAGGTGAAAGCTTTGTTCCTTTTTTTTTCAGACAGTGGATTTCCTGAGGGAACAGTGCCAAAAGCAGCTGTCCTAACATTTCACTAATATGTGTCATTCTTCATAGCAAAATTTACTTTATATTGCCAGCATGTATTGAAATAACCTTTTTTTCATAAACCTTAAGCTTTCAATTTAATTTCAGATGGAGAACAAAACAAAACTTGGATTATTGTTTTCTTATGATGTATGCCCAGAAAAAGGGGGTTTATTACATTCAGGTAAATTTCTCTTCTTTATTTTGAGACAAGTTTTCAAATGAGTCTCCAGAAATTATGTTGTTGGACACATCAGAAGGACCTACACAGAACAGAGATAACTTGATCCCATGATTTAAAGGGGGCATTAAGTATGGTGGTTATGGTATATGGGGAAGTAATTTGAGCAGGACACTGTCCCTGAAGTAGAAAGTAATTTGTCTTACGTCACGTATCTTAAGATGCTTAGCAAAAAAAGTGAAGGAATCCAAGCAGCTTAACTACTGTTTTTATCTTGTCCCCCAAATTAATTGTTGTTGAGTTGCCTAGGCAAAAAAAATGCCAGCATACTTTTGAGTGGAAATGAAGCTAAAATCTATTTTCTTTTGAAAGTGCAGTGTCACTTTAATATGACTGTTGTGTGTAGACCTGGGATTTTTTTTCCTTTTTTTTTTAAAGAGGTTTCCAACTACAGAGTTAAGCAGTTCTTCTTTAGTTCAGCTCAGAATTGTTCCTATCATGTGCTTCTGCTTTGAAGCAGAAGTCTTACTTACAGGTATTGCAGATTTAGTAACTGCACTAATGATCTTTATTTAGATTTTGTGCCTGTGTCCTTGGGGTGTAAAGTCCCACACATGTCATCTAGTTTTCACAAAGCTATGCTGACTCCTCTCTGAGGGCTGTTGGAGTCTCAGCTCTCTGGGAAGCTGCAGAGCCAATAACATGTGACAGTCTGGTTTGATACCGGGAAATTGCACAAATATTAGTGCCAGCACAAGGGGGAGGGCATGAATGCACTGTGGGAAGGGACAGGAGGAGCAGGATCCTTAATGCAGCAATGGCCTGCACTTACCATGAATTAAAGGGATTGTAGCACCCCATATTGGGAGTTCTGCTGCCTGGACTGGGTGGTTATGGACTATGCACCTGTGCTTTTGGTGGGCAGGTGAAATGAATCCCACCTCTGTAGACATTGTGTCTCTTAGCCTCTTGTCTCAGAGGAGAAACTCTTTCAGTGCTCTTACATTTGTGAGTAAACAGCCACCTGTGTGTACAAATAATGCAGATATTCTGCTTGTTCTGATGATATCACTTAGACTAACATTATTTCATGGATGATTTTCCTCTGAAGAAAGAAGCTGGAAAAGCAATGTTCTAAAGTAAGAAGTTGAAATATGTTTTTGGATTCTTACTACAGAAGGACTCTGTATTAGTTCTCCACAAATAGACAGGCTGATCCCTACAACAGTTATTCCAGGCTATGGCATCTATGTTTTATATCAGTGCTAGCATTAGAAATATATGGCTTTGTGTTAGCAATGTGTTATAAGTCACTATTTCCTAGATGTACTTTTTCCTATTGCTTTGCTGGTGTTTTTTTTTTATTGTTTATGTTGATATCACTTCTACCTTCCTCTAGCTTGAAGATGACATTGTTGTCAAGCAAAATTATTTCAGCACAATAAAAAATTTTGCGCTTCAGCTCGCTTCTGAAGATTGGATGATTCTAGAATTTTCTCAGCTGGGTTTCATTGGTAAGAAAATGTTCACTTTTGCAGTTTGAAAGAACACATTCATCCTCAGACTGTGAATTAATAGTGATCTGACTTCAAAGCTATCTTCTTTGTACTGGAAATAGACCAAGAAGTAGAAATTCATTGCCTTTTTTAGGAAGTCTGGTTTAGCTCATGGTTGTTGCTTTTGCCCCTCATTTGTTTCATATAATTTTGTATGACTCAGGCAAACTCAAACTGTTGGAAAAGAGGGCATTTTTATAACCAAAAGTTAATTTATAAAAATACTAACAATCAAACTGCAAGGCATGACTTATCTTTAATTTAGCTGCTGTTAAAACGAAAATGTAATTAAAACACAGCTGACTGAAGTAAAGAAAAACCATGAAAATTAACTCCACCTAAAATAACTTCATTGGTGTTTGTGCCAAAATTTCCAAGAATTAGCAGGCATCAGTTGGTTGCAAAGCCTGTTCTATCTCCATCTTTCTACTTCATGAAGGAGAAGTTAGGACAATCTGCTCCTTCCTAGATGCAGTCAGAGTCTGTCACTTGCCGTGAGCAGCAGTGAGAGCAGTTAATGCAGGATCTCGGGTTATTGTGGATTGACTGCCAGGGTTCTTTGCTCTTACACTAATACCTTTTCATTGAGAGATACTAGACTCAACAGAAAAGCCATGAAAGAGAAGTTTTGAAGGGATTTTACAAATCAAAAGGTTATTTCATTACCGCAGTGATGTGTCATGATCTTTTTAAAAGCGACAAGCTGGGGGTATGCAAGGAAAAATCAAAAGCTGGGGCAGACTTTGGAGATTCCTGTGGTCAACACAAACAATTCCAATATGAAGGCCGTAAGTTGAGTTCAGAACAGAAAGAAAATCCTATGTGTAATGGATAAAAGCGCAGCCCTGAATGCTGTCATTCTCTTGGAAATTCTTCTTGTTCTCTTTCCTTTGGATCTACTTGCCAGAGAATGGCTTCATTTTTAGCTCAGTGACCCATAATGGTCGTACTGAGAACTGAGAGTGTTGTCACTACTTGAATAAGTGCTACCCTGTTTCCAGCTCAGCATAAGGTGTGCAGTAGTTCCCTGACTTTCGGGGTCTCAGAGGTTCCTGGAGTAGAAAGGAAAACAGTAATTGTCCCCCCTACATGCTGTGTTAGGGTACAGAATGGTGCTTTGTAGACTTGTCTGCCAGTTGAACCTACAGAGACAATGGGGAGGAGAAAAGGAAATGGGCTGAGCGAAGTCTCCTTATACACCTGGCCATCACGTAATTGCTTTGGGCTACCATCAGAGATACACTGTTGCAGAAATAATTATGGGATTGGTTCTGTGGCCTCAGAGAGGGGAGAAATAGGAAATTGTGCTGCCTATCATGGAAAGATAAGAATTTGAGTAGTTTACTGACATCTTGCCCTAAGTAAACTTGTCTCTTTGGTTAGGGAACCCCTCTCAACATTCTGTTATGTGTTAACAGGGACTGGTTGAATACAGCATCTGGTAAGACTTTGTTTCTGCTGTTGAACAGTTAAATGCTAACCCCGACTAAGCCCACAATTTGAGTTTTAGCTCCAGTCTAATTGCACTTTAAGTGTAAATTCTGTATGAAATTTCTGGGGCTGTAGAATTTACATTTATTCTACATTTGCCTGATTTAGTAGTAGAGTTGCTTGCAAAATTACAAAATTGCCACTTTGTAAGAATGACATGTCAAATGTGCATAAAACCAACTTACACTTTAGAACGATCATTGTCTACCCCGTGCAGTTGTGTTTCAGGTCACTTAACTTGCTTATTTGTGTATTTTAGTATTTGTGTATTTCACCCCCCACTTTGTGTTCTCTGTGCTGTTATAGAGGGCACAGTGTTTAAGCCTGGTGGGGTAGGTAGATAGTTCTTTATACTGAGACTTGGCTTAATCAAAAGCATAGCTGTTTAAAAATATCTTGTTTTTCTATACTGTCTGTATACTTCTGGTCAGTGTGGGCTCTGAAAATAGCTGTAGTTAAATTTAGTTGTTAGCTCCTGCTGCTTGCATCTCTGTTCTTCGTTCTTTGTATCATATTTGTTTGCCTCCTTTTAACTAGATGATCTCAGTAGAATTTCAGATGCATTTAGCTATGGCTACACATCTTAATGTTGCTTTTCTACCTAGAAAATTAAATTAGATTTTTTTCTTCTCCAAATTTAGCTACTTATCCTGTTTTTGAGACAAAAATTAGTATTCATGAAAGCAACTAAAACTTTTGGCTCTGAGACACATTGGTGTGCTATAACCATATATTGCATGGAAATTTTATGCAAGTAATGTAGATTTGCCTCATCTCTGCTATCCCTTTATGGATCTGGATGCAGACTGATACTGTGGTAATTTGGTAATGCAGATAGCTTTGGGAAGAGCAACAGGAGTTTGTAACTGGGGATGAGTTTTATGTGTAGATGTCCAAGAGAGAATCTAGAGCACAGAATCATAGAACGGCCTGGTTTGGAAAGGACCTTAAAGATCATCCATTTCCAACTCCCCTGCCAAGGGTAGGGATACCTTCCACTAGACCAGGTTACTCAGAGCTCCATCCAACCTGGCTTTGAACGCTTCCAGGGGTGGAGCATCACAGCTTCCCTGGGCAGCTGTTGTCTAGATGCTACTGATTTAGAAATAATCTCTCAAAAAGAGAGGTGTGGCTGATTCACTATTAGCTATTGGAAACCTTGATTAGCTTGCAAGTTTGCGAGGTAAAAATGTGGGATTTTTTGTTGTAGTGTATTTCTGAACTGAAAATCTAATTTATGCAAGTGCTACATGAGAAAGTGGCAAATGTAGCTATTTAGGCTGACAGCAGGATTATAGAATTCTGTCACCTCTGCCACAGAACAGACGTTGCTTCCTTTGGTTTTTTTTTTAATACTGAAAGCATAGTCTTAAGTGCTGTCAAGTATCTAATAAATAATGGGTGAGATGTATGCTGTTTCCTTAAGAAGCTCTGCGGAAGGAGATGTATCTTTTGCTCTTCTGGGTTCTGGTTTGCACTGTGAGCCCTGTAACATAGTGTAGGAAAGTCCTACTAGCTTTTTATGAGGAATAATGATTTGTCTTCCAACTGCCTGCGAGCCGAAGTGTTTTCCAGAGGAACTGCAATCCTTGCACTGTAGCTATAATGCCAGCTGTCACAAACTTTTAATGGAGTGGTCTGAAATGGCCTTTTGGTTGTCTTATACAGTTCCTCTGAGTCTTATTGTGCCCTGATGTTTTAAGGCCTGTTGTTCTGATTATTTTAAGTTGTTCTGATTGCAGTTTTGCTCAAGCTGTGCACATAGTTGACGTTTGGGAAAGAGTAGATCAAGTCAAACATTTGAGCTTTAAATAACTTCAAAGAGGTTCTGGTTTTAATGCCAGCAATTTGCATATCATTAACAGGGAAAGCATTGAAAACATCAACTACAGCTAGAATATGTGCTTGCAGGTGTAAAATTATTGTTGGTGTAGACTCAATATTAGTGATGCTCATGTGGAAGAATTAAAATGAATGATTTAGATATTTGCAGTGTATTTCATGTGTGCCTTGTATTTGCCAGCAAAATACTGGGAGGGCCAGAATAATTCACTAAGGATGGCCTTTAAAAGGACTGAAAAGTGAATAGAAGTCTTGTCAGGGCACAATAAATCAGAAAGTGTTCCACAGGGTTTTTTTTTCAGTCCTGACTGTCATTTTTATCAATATAGGTGAATAAGTTGGAGAAAGTCTATATTTTGTAGAGCTTTATGGAGCAAGATTTTACCTCTGACTCTTAATTCTTTCAGATTTTGAAGTTTCTTCACAATGGTAGGTCGTATGCGCCCAGAATGTGAAAGCTCTGAAGTTTTGTCAGCAGAGTGTCCTGGGTTTATGTCTGTTCCCATGTACTGTACCAAGTGCATGAACATGGTGCAAGATGAGCCATTTGCTTCAGTTCTTTCTCAGAGTTTTCAGTTTGAGGCAGTGTGTGTTGACTGCAGTTTTTTGCTTGATGATTTTTGACTGCATGTTGGGGATGGCCAGTAGGCAATCTGTAGGCTGGATTTGGGCAGCATCTCAGTAGTTCTGTGGCTCACAGCACTTTCCTCATGTGCTGCTGCATGGGAGCTGCAGGACAGAAGGACCTTGGCAAATGCTGCCACTTGTTCTTGGGCTGTGGCTGTGCCCTAGGGAAACCAGGCTGCTGCTGCTGCTGCTCCTGCTGCTCTTGCTTAGGAGAGACTAGGCAAGGGCTTGGCTGATTTGGATTCAGAGGGGCTGGGCATTGGATCTGTGCAGAAGGAGTTGTACTGGGCTGGTTTCCATTACAAGGGCGAGGTGTGGACAGTCAGGGATTCAGGGCTTTGAAGACCTGTTTTACCAGAGACTTCACTGCAGAGCTCTAGTTTTGAGCTGCTGTAGGAAGACTGTTCTGATGGAAAAAAAGGGGGACATGGATCCATGGCAGAACTGCTGTGCTGGTGATGTCCTGAAACAGAAATGACAAATGAGTGAGGCAATGTTATACAGAGGGACGAGGGGCTGGGGCCAAACTGTGCCAAGCTGTGTGTGGAAGGTGGTGACAGCATTTCAGAAAGTGATATGTGGGTGTCTGTCCTTGGTTACTGAAGGAACACAAGGGCTTGTCTTGTGATCAGGGTGTTTCCTGTTCATCTTTGCTCCAGTGTTCATTAGGAATTAACGTGAGAAGACTTTGTCTCCACTGCTGAACACTTCCATGGTGCTGGGCAGTGTAATGCAGAGAGGCCACTTGGGTCTACAGATGCCAGTGCAGGCACAGCCAGCTTACCTCGCTTATTCTGACTGGCTGCAGTTGGATGTATCAGGGTGGCTTTGTTGGTTTGTTTGGGGTTGGTTGGGTTTTGTTTGTCTGCTTGTTTGTTCTTCCTTGGTGTGCCCTGTGACATCACCATGGAAATTAGATTATTCCCCAAGTCTGGGGTGGTTGACTGCGTGGTGGACAGTAGAGTGCCGGCCTAGAGGAAACTGCCTCTGGGCCTAGACAAGTCTGCCATGTGGAAGTAAATAATTTGTTGATATCCTGTTTCTATTTTAGATAAAATTAGGACAACTTAAATTAAGGATAAGAGTAAATTCTTACTCTTACCTTCAGTCTTATTCTCAGCTTACTTAATTGTAGGATCCTGTACCTTCGTGCCAAGTTCTAAGTGCCATGGTCTCTGAGTGGGGACAAGTAAAGATGATAATCCTTGTGTTCTTCAGAAGATGAGCTAGTCAAACGAAAAAAAATGTCAGCGTGATTCTTCTGCTCTGTCCTTGGGTAGAAGAGGAAAAGGATTCTAGAGCATCATGGCTGTTTATAGATCCTGGAAGAGGATAAACTGTCTCTTCAGTCTGCTTGCATTGAGATTAGAGCAATATTGTGGGGATATTTCTGTCTTCTGACTCTCATCATATTGTGCCTCCCTCTGACACCATGTGGAAAGGTGCACTTCCTATGGAAACAGATGTGACTGACAGACTGCCTCAGCAGGTGTCATCTATGAATGATGGTTTCAGTCCCATAAAAATCCCAGAAACATCTGATTAGTCCCATTTTTAGCTGGTGTTTTATTAGGACTTACCATATTTTTCTCTTCTCCTGCCCTATGCCATTGAAAGCAGTAGGCAGAGATGAATCACTAGGAAAATTGGGGTCTGTTTAGTTGGAAGTGTGACAAGCTGAAAGCTGTTATTCTGCATGACTATTTTACACAACATTTAACTAATCATATGATTGTTTCCTACCCATTTTTAAATATTTACTTCCACAAATAATGTTAAACAATGTAGCAATATAGTGTGTAAATACCAACAATTTACTAATAAAAATAATTACATCTTTCTTATGTTTTTTTTAAGAATAAAGCTTGAAATTGTCCCTAGCCCAGTAGGAGTTGTCCCTTGAGTAGTGGGAGTCTCAAATTTTAGTTACAGAGTATTTTCATGTGGAGATCACTTTTTGAGGACCTCATTGCAAAAGCCACTTAAAAGTGATGACAATGTTTTAGCTTTATAAAGGGCTGGAGGAAAAGTTTCTGTAAGGGACAACTTTGATATAGCAATGTCAAATCAGTTAATGTTTTACCACATTTACTTTTCCACCCCCGTGTGTAAATGGTCTACTATAATGAGTATTAGCATCATTCTAACAGGTGAAATAATTGGTACTTTAGTGAGATGCTTCTTCCATGTTTGTTGCATGGCATAATGATGTAGTCTCACTCACACACCTCCAAACTCATCTCAGAATTCCCACTGAGTACTCTTTCACTGGCTTTGTTCTTATCCAATTTCCCACAAGTAATAAAGAAAAGAGACTGCATCGGACCTGCTTTCTGAAAAGGGCAAGGCTCTTTAAGTGATCTCCTCTTAACGTCTACTCCAGCTGGTTTTCCTAAGAGTAGGAGAAAATATTAGAACCTCTACCACTTGTGGAACTTGTTATTTAGAAAGCCTGTGAAGGCCTCTTCACAAGTGGGAAAAAATCCCCAAAACGTTTCCCGTGCCTGAGTGCTGTGTGTTAGCGTGTTGTACAGGACTCCAAAATGTGGAGAGACAGAAGACTTGGACTGGAGAAGAGCTTCTGTTGGACTCTGATCCATTGATGCACACATGCCCAAAGAACCCATCCCTGTTTCGTCCAGCACTGCCCACAATCTCAGCAACATTTGCAGAACTGAATCACTTCAGCAGGTGTCTTCCTGAGAGATTCATTGTTATGCAATGTCTTTCTTCCTTGCCTTCTCCGTTGTAACCTAGCAAAGACTTCAGACTTCATCTGCGAACCTGGTGTTTTCTGAATCTGCCTTGAAATCTGCAACTGCCTTTGGGATTTTAGCTGGCATGTGGTCATAGAATCATTTTGGTTGGAAAAGACCTCAAAGATCATCGAGTCAAACCACTAACTCAGCACTGCCAAATCTAGCACTAAACCACGTCCCCGAGTGCCACATCCACACGTCTTTTAAATACCTCCAGGGATGGTGCCTTAAGCATTCCCCTCACAAGCCTGTTCCAGTGCTTCAGTGCAGTCCCTGGTCCAAGCACTTGTCAGTCTATCTTCAGCCTTGGACTGCCCCACTCCCAGCTGTGTTGCTCCTGGTAGCAGTGTCTTCATACAAGGCACCTTTTTTAAGTGCTGCATTCAGTTTGACACAATAGCCCAGCGTCTTGGCCACTTTTCTCTTCAGATACCTCAACTGGCAGAGAAGTGTATTCCACAACCATGTAGGTGATTGCTCATGTTGGTATTACTGTTGATGAAGAAAGTCTATTTAAGTTTCCTTCTTTTGCAAAGGCCTCCTTTAAGCCTCACAGTCTGCAGGATTCCCAAGAATCCTTTTGCACAGTGCCACACAGAAGTCCTTGCTGATGGCCAGTGCACTGCAGAAAAAAAACTCCGGTCACTGTGGGATGTCTCTTTTTGAGTTGCATTGTCTCTGGATATGTTCTGGTAGCTTCCTTCTTTCCCTTTGATTTCCTGCCCAGAAGGATCTGAAGTTAGTGGTAGGTGTTCCATCTCTGCTTTTTGTACCTGCAGAAGCTGAAATTGTGGGACTGGGCAGATAACACTTGCAACAGCTCCTCGTCTCAGGTGCTTGAGCTTACACATGACACGGGGAATAACAGATGCCAATCCATAACTCTTCTTTCTCTATTTTTTCAAACTGATAATTTCTATTCTTAAGGAGACTGTGTAGTGGTACATTGAATATACACTGAATATTGTGATAGCACCAA
Source organism: Mohoua ochrocephala (assembly GCA_013398855.1). Classification (NCBI taxonomy): domain Eukaryota; kingdom Metazoa; phylum Chordata; class Aves; order Passeriformes; family Acanthizidae; genus Mohoua; species Mohoua ochrocephala. Next base: position 201,623 of record VZTA01024007.1, on the reverse strand, counting down.
GGTATGTGACAACAAGTTCTTGTTCGAGTAGTTGTTTTATTTAGTTGAAAGGTATGGAACATCTAATAACATTGAAATTTCAAGCAAGTTGTTGATTGCTAACATTTCTGGTCTTGGCACAAATGTATCATCTGCTATCTCATTGATTTCAAAAGGCAATGTTATCTCTAATCGAAAGTAACTCCAGTTATTCTTAATGTCACCCACAGGTAAAATGTTCCAGTCTCCAGATATCACTCTTATTGTAGAGTTCATATTTATGTTTTATAAGGAGAAACCTATTGATTGGCTTCTGGACCATATCCTCTGGGTGAAAGTGTGTAACCCTGAGAAAGATGCTGTAAGTTTGTTTTTATTATAAAGCTTCTAAAATGTTTTCATGATGATGAATGAGTTGATTTTTGTGACCTGAAAGCCAGCATAGTGTACGTTATGGTTACTGCATGTTCTGGAAGAGTCTTTCTTCCTGCCAAGATTTTTATCTGAAAAAGAACTTTAGAGAGACAATTCTCAGGTGCATCATAACTGTTATTGCTTCAGATTTTGGACATGAGTGCAGTAAGGCTGAAAAGCAAAAGTCTAGTTAGAGTCTATGTGTAACAGTCCTAAAATAAACTTACACGTGTAATTGCTGGTGAGGTCTGCAAAATGTCACTGCTTGGATAGCAGTCTTGGAGAAGGTTCCAAATGGGGAATAAACTTCAGATTTTGGTCCTTCATTTCTCGAGTAACACCCTTGCTGAAAGACTGAATAAATGGATTCTGTGCAAGAACCCTGACCAGTATTATATTTGTACAGCAGTCTTGGTAGATTTCTGGAATGAAAACAAGAAAAACTGGATAAATAGGCCTAGGCTCTTACCTTGTGTTGGTTTTTACTAATGTGTTGTTTTGTTTTTGTTTTTTATCCCACCCTTACCTTTTCCCCCCACTATTTCAGAAACATTGTGATCGACAGAAATCTAACCTACGGATACGCTTCAGGCCTTCTCTTTTCCAGCATGTTGGCCTCCACTCTTCTCTAGCAGGGAAGATCCAGAAACTCACAGTTAGTAGACAATATTTCCCTTCCTTTACAGAGCAGGCTGATTAAATGAAAAACGTTGGGGCAATGAAGAAAACAGGCCTTTTCTTGTTGTCTTGCATTTTCAAGCATGATGTACCTTGCTCCAGCTGGAATTAAATCTGATACAGACTGGTTACTATAAAGTAGAAGAACTGCTAGTCAAGCTTGTTTATGTGGATTTTTGCGGGGGGATATTTTTTATTACTTTTTTTACTTTAATGGCATGTCCATCTTACTAATCGGTACAAGATCTGGTGCACCTAAAATGAGTAATGCATTCATTTTCCATTTTATGCCAATGTTTGTTTTAAGTGTAACCACTTGGGAAAAGAACATAATAAACAAGGTTTTCTGACCAGCATCATGTTTGTCTGTCTTTCAATTAGGATAAAGACTTCCTGAAACCATTACTGCATAAAATCCACGTGAATCCACCTGCAGAGGTTTCGACATCTTTAAAAGTCTACCAGGGGCATACGCTAGAAAAAACCTACGTAGGGGAAGATTTTTTCTGGGCTGTCACACCAGTTGCTGGAGATTATATTCTCTTTAAGTTTGACAAGCCAGTCAATGTAGAAAGGTTAGTAAATACTTGCCGTTGGTCTCATATATGAAGTTGCTTGTGCCAAGAATGCTTGAAGATAGAATTTGGGGCTGTCGCTATAACCTAAAGTGAAACGGTGTAGGACATTTGGAGTTCAGCTGAAACTGTGATCATTACTGTCTTCCCTCTAATTCTTTTACTATGGTAAATTTTGTCTTGCTTTTTAAATTTTTTTTTTTTCATTTAATCTGGAGCCTTTTTGAAAAATGCAATGCAAAACCAGTGCTTCTCTGACACAGAGAACTTAAAAGAATCCAATTTGGCTCTATTGGTATTCGGTTAGTCTGCTTCTAATTACAGAGCAATTGTACAGCATGGTATGTGGTACAGTATGTTGTGCCCTGTGGCCTTGGTCCCTTGGTTGTCCAGATCAGAAGTCTTGCTGGAGCATGTAAGGATGTCCCCAGACCTGAAAGCTGGGAACTCTGAAGGGTAATAATTTTAAGATGTAGCTTAAGGGCTTGAAAAAAGTCACTGTGCTAAGATTCCAAGTTGACCTGTTTAAAAAATATTAAAATGCAACAAAAAAGAAAGGGAGTGTGTGCTTTCAAAATACAAATATCTGAGATTTGTTGGAGGACTAAAGGTGACTTCTTTTTAACTACTGGTCCGATTAATTAAGGATAATAGAGTTAGCACTGTAGAGATTAGTCATCCTTTAGTTTCATTGACTCATCCTTTAGTTTTATTTATTTGCTGCTTTGCTGGCTACTGTCTTGCCAACGTAGCAATCCAAGATGTATAAAATACATGGTTTATTTAATGTCTATTTAAGTGTTGTTATGCTGGTGGATTCCTTTTTGCCTTACTTCACACTCCTTATATGTTCTTTTTAGGCCAGTACCTATAGCCTGGTAGAACAAAGTTTCTTTGAATTCATTTGACTGGATGTTTTTCTTGTGAAGGAGCCCTTTTTGCTGTCCTGAACTGATTCCAGTTAGTCAACTCGTGTACCTTGGTACATAATCAAAGGCTGAGTCTTCACCTTGGCTTAGCACAACAGTGAGGATCAGTAGTTCCCTTATTACTGTGTTGTTCCAAACTAGTCTGACCTGCGCAACTCAAGGTTGTTGTTAGAGATGTCAGATTACTCTCTCAGTTGATTGCTGTGCTTTAAGACTTTCCTGGGTAGCTTCCCAAGGTGCATGTGTTGAGGAACACAACTGCCATACTTCCTTAGATCAAAGGCAAAATATTTATTCTGTGCCAATAGTTAAAAAAAATACATTTTTTGATACCTGTTGCCTTAATGCTGAAGGGAACTAGGGGAATGAGAAAGTACTAATTATCTGTGTAAAAGGTGGGAAAAGAATGGTCATTGTTCTGCCCTGGAAAACTGTGGCCAGGCCTAAGGTAGTTACGTCTACCTGCTGTGTTAAGAACAGTCTTAGCAGTAAAGGATTATATGTTTGGGTTTTTTGCGGGGGAAGAAGTGGGAGTTTTCAGGGTCTTGTTTGGTTTGGTTTGGGTTGTTTTTTTTTTTTTTGGGGGGGTTTGTTTTGGTTTTTTGGGGGGTATTGTTGGTTTTAGGGTTTTTTTTTTTTTGTTTTTNNTTGTTTTCTTTGTTGTTTTGTTGGGGTGTTTTGTGGTTGTGTGTTTTTTGTGGAGGTTTTTTTGTTTGGTTTGGTTTTTTGAGTGGTTGTTTGGTTTCGGGGTTGTTGTTTTTGGTTTTTCCTTGTTTGTTTTGCTTTGTTATTTTTATTTATTGAAGAAATGCATTTTAGTTTTGGACATAAGGAAATATCTTGCATTCTGTTGCTTCCTCAAGGGAAGTCCACAAGTTAGAATGATGCTACCTATTCAGCTATCATTGTAAGCCATTTCAAAGTTTATTGTGAATTTTAGCTTCTATTGCCACAAAGTCCTCAAAAAGACAGTATTTTGCCTTTCTGAAGTCAGTGACTGATTAGATTTACAGATGTTTTAATTTCAAATTGTTGGGGACTTGTTTTTGTTTGTCTGCGTTGAGCAGCAGCTGGAGAATTTGACAATTGAAGGTGTAGTAGAGCAGTGGAGTTTCCTGATATTTCAAGGATGCTTCCTGAGGCAGTCAAAAATAAAACTGTGAGTGTCAGGTTGTAACACAGAAAAGAGAAAATGGACTGAGCATTAGGAAGACTTACCTGGGTGGGAATTAAGAGTAGAAAACACACTTTTGATAGTGATCTTGTGTCTGTGAAAAGATGCAACAGGCTTTTTCTTATTTTTTCCTTTTTTTTTCTCTTGTAAGTAATAGAAAAGCTCTTTCAATTTAAAGGAAATTTTGTCTGCCAAGTCAGTTTGAGGTGTAACTGCTTAGTAACTCCCATAATAAATTCGTGATGAAGAAGTTTTTTAATGGAAATACTGACCACAGCTCTGACTGAATAAATGGCACATTTATTACACTGTGACAGAGCACTGACTTGTTCCTGTCGTTTATTTTTCCACACCAAATGTTTTGCTGAACTGAATTTGAGTTTTCTGCAGTTCAGTAATTAGCTTTCATTAAGTCTTTAAACATTTAATTTTTGAGATCTGAGAATATTGTCAGAGATAACACTGGCAAGGATCTCTTAATAACTTAAAGTGAGAACTGAGCTCACTTCACTGAGCAGAAGGTACATTTGTGCCTATTTTATGCAAGACCTGGCTGGCAGATTCCTGCTGAATATTGAACAGTCAAATAGATGGTGCTTGTTCTAAATCACACCTGGAGAACAGGGATGTGTAAATCGAAACATCCTAATGCTTACTTTAGTAACAGCCCTTGTACTGAAGGTTTCTAGGTTTTTTCCAAGCAAAAGTTCTCCAGCCAAAACACTAAAGTCCCTTAATAGTAATCTAGGGTCTCATCCTTTGCAATAAGAAAATACATACATTTCTTTCAGTAGAAAATCCTTGAGAAGGAAAGTAGATTGAAGGATGTTCCTCTTAAAAAAAAAAATTGCACAACAGTGCTCAAAGTATAGTTTGGTTTTGGTTTGTTGGTTTGGTTGGGTTTTGTTTTAAACAAAGGGATGGACTCTAAATGCTCAGAACAGACTACATTGTAAAGATAAGAAATATTGTATTTCTGTTTCCTCAGGTTGTTACATAATTATTAAAATCCACTTTGCTGGTTTGGTATGTACACTGCTGTTCCAAGCACAGATTTAACTCTTAAAACTGACAATTATATTTAAGAGTTTCTTTATGAACCAGTCAAAACACATCTGAGAAAGACATTCCATTGCAGCACTTAAGTGATACTGGTGTCCATCATCATCACAACCACTTCTTTTCTGACTAAGTTTCAGAGCCCTCCCTATAGGTGCGATTGACACAAATCAGATGTTGTTTTCAAAGAACATATGCACTAATTACTTTAAGAAAGCCCTTGGGAGTGCATAACCTATGGCCTTTTCAATTAGATTATGTTTACACTTGCCAGCTTTTCTGCAATAGGAATTTAGAATGGATATTTTTAAAAAGAGCTTCAGGTTTGCTTCAGTATAAATGGATTTCAAATGCTGATCTTTATTTTAAAAGAAAAAAGCTGCAGGAAAAGACAAGTATATATTTTATACTGTGGAAAAAAAAGAAACACCAAAAACCAAAACTCACCCCAGCCTCACTAGTATACATATATAAATTTGCTTTATATTTTTAAAATATAAGGCTCATTGTTTCTTGTATGTAACTGCTTCACAGAATCATCAAGAGCAGAATCACCGAGAAGAGACCTTCAAGGTCATCTAGTTCAACCATCAACCCAGCACCCCTTCAACCATATCCCTAAGTGCCACATACAGTTGTCTCTTGGAAATTTCCAGAGATGGTGACTCCATCACGTCCCTGGGCATTATTCCAATGCCTGACTGCTCTTTCAGTAAAAAGAATATTTCTAGTATCTAATCCGAACCTCCCCTGATGCAACTCAAGGCCATTTCCTTTTGTTCTTTCCACTGAGACATGCTGGAAGAGACTGACCCTCACCTGGCTCCAACCTCCTTTCAGGCATTTGGAGAGAGTTTGAGCCTCCTTTTCTCCAGGCTAAACACCCCCAGCTCCCTCAGCTGCTCCTCATAGGACTTGTGCTCCAGGCTCTTCTGCAATACTGCTTAGTAGTGTTACTTTGAATATTTTCAAAAGGATTAACAGTTTGCTTTTTTTAGGGGAGGGGCAATGTGTTTTTGTTTGTGGTGTTGGGTTTTTTTCCTTCCCCTTCTCACCCATCACTGCTTTGAACTCTGTAGTTGCCCCATCGTTGGTTGGTCTCTCCTTTTAGCAAGTTACTGAGTTGTCATCCCAATGTGACATTGACTATTAATAAAGTGATTTTATAAGGTACAACTTGCTGACTGGAATTTCAGTTTTAAAGTGAAATCTTAATACTTTGGCAAACCAGCTTGTAGATTACATTTACTGGCTTCTGCTCTGATATTGGCATAGATGCTGGATGGGCAGTATTTGAGACTATTCATCTAATTTTCTGTATTGTTGACATTGGAATTGTAGGGAATACATGATGTTAACCTCACTTATATTTCCCATGGCATCTTCTCACAACATAAAATTAATAGTCATGCAAGAAAAAATACATTTGACTATTTAAGCTAGAAAATCAGTGTATTGAGTGTGAGTAGTATCTTGTTGGGCTCCTGGTAACTAAACATATACATTATTTTGTCTGCTTTGAAATTATTGTGACAATTGTGAAAAACACCTGCATAAAAAGTGACAGATAGGTGGCTGATATTTTGGAAAGGAAAATAAAGGCAGCTTTTAATTCTCTAGCAGTGAAAAATAAAAGGAACTTTTTTTTTTAAGTACAAAAAAGTTACAAAAGACGTATCATAGCAGTCAGTCTTGTATGTATCCAAAATGTAATAAATTATCCATCCTAGGGGATGGATAAGTCCTCCTGCGGCTAGAGGGATACAAGGTCAAATGCATTACAACGGAAAAAAGACTTTCTAACAGCTTTCCAAAACTGGAAATGGAACTTCCTCATCATTTGCTTTTGCAGTAACAACCACTCAAAACCTAGGGAACTGCAAAATTGTTTTGGTTTTAGATGAGTACAGCAGTGACTCGACTGATGTATAAGCTGTTCTTCGTTCATAATCACTGTTCACTGTAGAATCTCCCCTTCGGTCCAATACATTAAACCTTTTATGGGCAGTTTCAGCTCAAGAACCATGTAAGTGCACACACACAGAGTGTATGATTTAGAAGTAATCTTTAATTCTTATTCTAAATATATATGCTATTAAAGTGCAACGCCATTTTATTAAGCTTGTAATGGTCATGTCAGCTGAGAAATATTTGAAAATCTCTGAATGTATTATTTTAAATGTTTTGGTGTTTGTCAGTACATTTCAGATTTTAGTGTACATAAAAGAGAATTTGAGGACTTTGGTTTCTCTGTTTACATAAGCTTCTGTACTAATGAGTAGAACATCCTCAAATGGATGCACTGACAGCAGGGATTTGGCAGGCAGGCTCCCAGGCACTGATGTTGTTTGCTCTGAGCATGGAATTCTGCCCATAACAATGAGACAAGGACTTCGTATGAAAAGGGAAAGAAACCTCAAAGTATGGATCAGAGACAGAAGAAAAGAGCTGCCTAAGCCAAGGACATGCTGCTTCTTCCTTAATGGTACTAATATCCAAGATTTGTGTATTTGGCAGTGTTCCTGGACTTATAGTTCTTAGTCAGAAGTCTTGGAGGCTTAATGCTGTTGCCAAAATGTTAGATGTCTAATGCCACTCGAGATACTCTAAAATACTTCACGTGACTTCCAGAAGGACTGAAGTCTCTGAGACACCGTAATTGTTTCTTTCCGGCCTGTGAGGAGGTCACGTACCCGAGTGCAATCTCAAATGGTGGCAAATGCCTGTGTTTAATAAAATCGAATGGAGTTATCTGTGCTTCCCCAGCCAAGCCGGACGGCTAAAAAATGTTCATGTGCATACACCCACATATATACACGCACACATACTAAACCCAGAACCCCAACAAAGCCTTTCTACATCTCACTGGATTAAAAATTCAGCAGAAATAACCTTGTAAAAGAGCAATCAATCACCCCCAGCAAAAAACCCAAACAAACAAAAAAAAAGTCTTTTCCGAATTGGGAATTATAACAACAAGATGGAAAAGCTCCCACTACATTGCTTACCTATTGTGAGTACTTGGCAGATGCACATATATATATAGACTGGAGGAATTACACTTTTTTTGGAAGTATAAGCAATTTTTTCAAATGACTCAGTAAGAGGCATGAAGAATAGGAGAATAAATTGAGCTTGAGAGAAGGACAAGAAATTATTCATCTTCTGTTTGTATTTTGCATGAGGAAATAGTGCATGGTTAATACTGGTTTCCAGTGACAGTAGAATAACACTTCCTAATTAGGATTCTGAGAAAGTGACACAAAGGAGGTAGATTAATTTTCTTTTTCCACATTTGCATCCAGTGATCAAAAATGCTGGATAGAATTGGTGAATAATGACTCTTGCAGTGGATGATGGCATCTGTAGAGAGCCAAAAAATTGCTGACTGAATATTGCTTTTATAGAAATTCATGTTGTGCAGAATTAAAAACTCTTAGGCTGCACGTTGCTATGGATAATTTGTTCAAACGTGGAAGGAAACATTTCCTCTCTGCCTTCCTACCTATTTTCCTTTTCTGAAAATGGGATATACTAAAATACATCAGATTGCTAAAAAGAGACGTAAGGAGGATATGTGAAGAAAAGGATTCGATTCCTGATGTTTATAGAGCGCAAAGGCCTGCATTCTTATATTCTTAGAATATTTGTGTTTAGTATCAGGTGAGATAGCTCGTTTCCTTCAAAACAAAATGCAGATATATATTGACAGTGGATGTGAATTGTGCTGTTTAAAGAATTTTTGTATACTGTTTCCTTTTACAAAGCCGCCATAATTTACTAAGAAAATTGTTGTGTATCGAGTTCTATTATTTAATTAGAACACTTAATTAAAACACTTTCTATAGATTAAAAAATAATTGGCATTCTATTTACATAAAATATAAAAGTTTTTTTAACACCTAAAAATAAATCAAATTGGGTAATAGAGAGAATAATAGTTTTCTGGGCCTAAATATGCTTTGATGTGAGAGAAAGAAGAGAGATGCATCCCTTTATAAGCAAGATAGGAGAAGGGTAGAGGTGTGTATAGTTGTTTTGGTTTTGTTTTTTTGAAAGCACAGGCAATGAAAAAATTTAGCTACTAAAAGAATATTAAAGATAACAGTTCAGATTAGTAATATTAATTTATACATCTTCTGGGGCATGTTACAAAAGGTGAGAATCTTTCTGGGTGCTCACTATTGGAGGAGTTCTGAACCTGAGTGTAGGCTTTTGAAGTACCCTAAGAGTTAACTGCATTGGCAAACTAATGGGATCTTTTGTCAGTGTATTAATGATAATCACACTTCTGCCTTGCCCTCCCTTTGTGTGTTAGGATGTGTATGAATATTTGTTTCAGGTTATTGGCTGGGGGGTTTTTCCCCTCTATTTGTCTCGTTTTTATATGTGCATCTAGCTCCATGGCAACAAGTCAACCTCTCAACTTGGGTAAATACTGAAGTCACTGAGTATGAAAACAGAAGTTTTCTTTGCAGCTTTGACTTTGCTCCATTTAGTTTGGTGATTGGTGTTGGTTTTTTCTGTTTGTGGGTTTGTTTGTTTGTTTGTTTTTAAACCTTCTGTGCTCTTGAAATTTTGTGTATTTTTTTATGCTACATGAAATATTAATGCTTAGCATCCTCTCATACCACATTGAGGTCACGAGCAGAATGAATGTGAGTTCATACATTTAATTATTTTGTGGTAGAGAGGAGGTTTGTCTCTGTGTTTGAATATCTAGAGTAGCTGGTTATTATCTTTGACCTGTGACTCTTTAAAAAGACCCTGCCAGCAGAAAAGGTTCTCTTAGATTCAGATACGTTAGTATTATACTTAGCAGTTGTGAGTCAGGTACTTTTCTCTGATGACTTTGATCAAAAATGTTCAATTGTGTTCTTGTTTGTATTTTGTAATTAAGAAAGCGGTGAAGTAATATTCCATAAGGCAATAGTAGTGTTTGGGTTTTTTTAGCTTGAGGTGAATTTGTGTTTGGTTGGGATTACTATATTTAGAGATCCATGGCTTTCAGAATTTTTATTTGAAGGAATGGTTCAGAAGGTGTTTAAGCAGCAGGTAGACAAGGAAATCTTCATGATTCTACCTAAAGAAAAATGTCAAGTAATTAGGAAGAAAAATAGCATTTTTTTACTGTTTACATGGATGTCATGTGTAAATCCCAGGACAGGTGTCAAAATAATTTAGCAGTTGAAAGCAAAGCTATTTCCGAGTCTTTCAGTATCTGTATTGAGAAATACCTCTCATAGTCTGAAAACCTTAGAATCATAGAATCATTTAGGTTGGAAAAGACATTTAAGATCATTCAGTCCAATTGTAAACCAGTGCCTCTCTTGAAAGAAAAAAGGAGTGGGCCAGACGTCTTACTACTGGTGCGGGAATTAAATAAAAGGAAACAACCCCAACCTTGTAATACTATGGCTGTCAGCTGGATTACTCTATATCAGTGATTTAATGAGGGCCCTAAATGTCCTGCAAATGACTCTGTGGTTTTTAGAAAAGTCTGTTTTACTTAAGAAATATCAGATGAATAAATCAGTTCATTAGTTAGGGGACGTAAGAGTCTTCCCCCAACCTGAGAGGGAGAAACCCATAATGTATTCTCTCTTGTCCAGTTAAATATCTAGCATGACAGCAAGTTTGTAAAAATGGTCTTGGCATGTATAGAGTGCAAAACCAAAAGGTTTGGGGAAGTAAAGACAGAAATATGTGAGGAGACATAAATTCCCTAAAAGCCATTTCAAGGATTTTGGGATGGGAGGTTTAACTGACCCTTGTTTCAAAATGAGTTTTACTCTCTCGACCTATTTCCAATGAATCTCCACTGGAAAATCTCCCCTGTCAGGAAAGCAAGTTTTACAAAAGACTAGCTAATGACACTTACTTTAGGGGCTGTAGAATATCTGTTTGATCATAAGGTAAATTTTATTTTAAATTAAATTTTCTAATTGGTAAATTTTATTTCTGAACAAAATATTTATCATAGCTATGGATTGACTGTGTATGTGTATTTAGGCTTCTGTTTTCAATCTGTGTAACTTTTAATGTCTAAGTAGGTGTTATCTGTCAAGTGTTGAAGCAAGACTCAGATATAAAAATATCCCTTCCTTTCTAAACATAATTTAAAATGTGACATGTGCATGTGTTACATTTGTGTGTGCATATGGATTAACAGATAGTTATAGAAAATATACTAAAATAGCAGGTTTGATTACATGGAAATCTGGAAATTGGGTCTGATTAATTACTGCTGTAAATTGTTTTGGCATGGTGCCAACTTGTGAGTGCATTGCTCTAATGGAGCGACAACTGCTGAGGGGAGGAAGCTGCATCTCAGTCTCAAAGCTGATAGCACAGTAGGAAACATGGTTGGCTGTGGTCGTGTGCTTGCAGGGTTGTTTTTAAAAACAAGCAAACAAACCCAAATAAATAAATGACAACCCCTCACAAACAAACAAAGCCCTCACTGCTACTGCTTCCCCCCTGCCCAACTTTCCCCCAAAAAACCTATCACAACCTCCAAAGCCAATTACTGTTCATTGAGAGCACAGCGATCACAGATCACAGGGAGTTTCTTTGTGGGTTTTTAGGTGTGTCTTCTCAGAACTAAGTGCTAAGGAAAAGCAGCATGTTTGTGGTTTGGGTGGAGCATTTGATGGGAATACCTTAGATGCTGAGTGTTTGATCACTTTCATTTTAAATGAAGTCTCCTTAGAATTTTCAGTGTTTTCAAGAGAAAAAATGCCCAGCACTGCTTAGGATACCTGACAGACTTTAAGGAATGGTCAGCTAGATCTGTTAGGTCAAAAGACAGCAGAATGTACTTTTAGTTTTCCGGTCAGTGTTCCTGAGAGTTTTGTTTTGCTTACTATTGAAATGTACAATGAATGCATCTTCCTAGAAAAAAATAATTCATTGGGGTTTTTTGGATGTCATTAATGTCTAGAAAAAGTCACAAGATTTGTCTTGGAAGAACTGTGGATGTTTTAGGTAGCTTGTATACTTCAGAATTGATTAACCTTTACATTAAACTACAGTGTGGAAATTATTTTTCTGGAAACACATACAGTGCTGAGGCTTATTCAGTCCAGTTCTGTTCTGCAGTACAGTTGTGCAGTTCTGCTGAAACCCGTGCAACAGAAATCAGTGTGGCTTTCTTGTATCACAGTGTGGGGTGTTACTCCTTTCCCGAGCCTCGATAAAAGAAATGTTTTACGTGTGAGTGCAGTTTCTTAAAATACTTCTATGGTTTTGGGGTCGCAGACGTTTCTGAGTCAGGGTCAGAGCGCTGTTTTCTTCTACTTGTCTTGTAGCTATGGAGTATGGATTAATGGCAGGTACTTAACCTGGCTTCAGATATATTGGATAAAGACAAACTGGAATTTACATCTCTAACTGCATGTTAATAAATTGCAAATTGAGCTAATGTTTGTAATTTTAATCAAGTGATAATTTCTGAACTAATTTTGTCTCTGACTGGTGACATATTTAATGTCGAAGAGAAATCAACAGTAAGCACCATCCAAGTTCCAATTGAAGAAAGGTTTGAAATGTGTTGATAGATTTTTACATGTTCATTTAAACATAATAAAAGTAAAATAGTCTTCTTAAAAGTGGCATCTGAGTAGGTGTAGGATGTAATTAGTTTATGACAGTAATCTGAATTAACTCTAGTCCACTGGAAAAAATGGCAAGTAGTGAACAATTTTCAAGCATTGATTCCACCTAGTGGTAAAAAATATTATTACTAGTTTACATAATAGGTATTCAGAATAACATGAAGTTCCTGTTATATATGAAGAAAGAGGAATTAAACTGTCTCTTGTGCAGTACTGCAAAAGCTGTTCAGAGTAGGCAGCTAGCATTTGAACATTTCACTGATTGATACTGATAGGGATAGTTTAGATAATGTTTCAAACATACTTACTCTGTCCAATTAAAAAAAAAAATAATTGCACAACTGAGTGAGGGTCTTTGTACAGGTTTTATAAAGTCCTTTTTATGTGTGTATATGTGTCAAAAACAGGCTTTTGTGGTTTGGTGTTTTTTTTTTTTTGTTTGGTTTGTTTTTTTGAGGAGTTCTTTTTTCTTAAATAAATCTGTCTTTGGAATAGAAGTTTGAATTCAGGTAACATGAAGGGTGTGGATGTGGGTTGGGAATTCCTGGCACAATCATCAATGAGATTTTGCAATGAACCATGGTGGAGAGATGGACTTGGGGAACACTCACCTGGCAAAATAATGACTTGGCTAAGCTCCCAGAACTGGTTCAGAATGGATCTGCAGGGTTCATCCTGTGGGCACAGTTTGAAGGTGAGGTCTGCTGGGGGGGGAGACGCTGAAGGCAGGCAGGGCTCCTGCTTCTGGAGGTGATAGCAGTGTGTGCCAGGCAGTAACGACTACAGCTTTGTGTAATGCAATCTGGGAAGAGCAGATGATGCAAACTCCCTTCCTCTGTAAAACATTGCCCAACTGCTCTTTAGCAACTGAAAAACTTGACCCCTTCCAATTACAGTAATGTGTGAAACCATCTTAGCCCCAGCTGATGTAGGCCCAGTATAAAAATGATGTTTATCTACATAACATCTGTATGTGACAATTAACATGTAAGACAGTAACACAGCTGATTCTGACTGATGTATGTAGACTGTCTTTTTTTTCCTTTTCATTTATAGGTACTTGTTTCACAGTGGCAACCCAGAGCATCCAGGAGATATACTTCTAAACACAACTGTAGAAGTTTTGCCTTTTCAGGTATGAATTTTTTGATTTGTGTCCTCTCCATTACAGGGCAAAAGCAAAGTCTCTTTATTGACTTTTTTAACAGGGTGAGGAGACATAAATACTTCTTTTAACTGTATGAACTTGATGCTCTGATGTTCTCATACTTTTCCTTCTTTTAATTGGATATGTTCACAGAAGACTATTGTAACTATTCAGATGTTCATTCAGGGTGCAGTCTGCACAAGTGCTGTTGGTAATCTGGAGGTGAACAAGGTCATTTTCTTCCAGTTCATTGCTACTATTTAAAACAAAAAAATAAACAGTCTTCCCTCTCTTGTGTATTTTGGGAAAAGGGAAACCTAAATCAATCTGCTTTTTGACTTGGTAGGAAAGTCTTAGTTTAGGGATTGGCACACATCCAAACCCATTAGATACTGAAATATATAGATTGTTAATCAGAATTTTTACCTTTCTCTTAATTTCTGATTTTTTTTCCTTATAAATCATTCAGTTTTACCACAGGAGAGCACTAAACTATCTAAAGTATATTCTTGTTTGAAGCCAGATGGTATGAGTTCTTTTTCTTCAACTAGATATTACAGCTAACTATATATATATCACAAAAGTCTGAGAGGATTAAGATATTACTTCAGACAAGTTTATTTTATTTAGTATTAAAATGGCAAAGTATTTCTATCTTCTCCCATATACCTGGTGTAGGAATCGTGAAATCCATGCCGAAATTGCCATGTGTTGATTTTTTTTTTAAACTTTCTTTTTATTTGTTTTTTTTAAAGTAAATAATCGTGGAGAAGTTCATGTCCCCATTTTCCCAGTCTGCCTTCCTTGGAGCGGGCAAAAATAGGAAATTCTTAGTATCCCCATCCTTAAAAATAAATTTGTTAGTTTAATTCTAATTATACAACATGACATGTGTGATATTATAAGATCTGAGGGGTTTGTTTCCCAAGACCTGTGGAAATACATCCAACCACAAAGACAGCAGCAGCTCTCACTTCATCTAAGCCCAAGATACAAGAATGCACAAGATAATGAGCAAAAATGTGCATCAGGCATCTCTTTTTTGGCTTTACTCAGCTGTTAAATGTCTGTCAAACTGGAGCATCCCTTAAGGAAGTAATGCTACAGAGGTTCTATTGCTATTGATGCAATCTGTGGAAAAGGTAAACAGAAAATTCTGCATCTGGCCTGTTCGTAAGCCACTGGTGACGGGAGAAAATTTTGTCAGTGTGAGGACAGCAGCTCCTGAGGGCCCTGTTTCTCCACGCTGGTCATCAGTAGAGCTAGAAATCTGTTCAGGTATTTTAACCCTTGATGTTCCTTAAGTAGAATTCAGAAAAACAAAAAAACAACCCTTAGAAACCAGAGTGCCCCCAGAAAGGATTTGGCTGGGACTCAAGCAACATACTAAATAAAACCTCAAGACAACCTGTAACAAAAAACTGCCCCAAACACCCAAACAACAACAACAACAACAACAACAACAAAAGAAAAGAAAACTAAAACACCTGCCCCCCAAATAAATAAAACAAAACAAATCCCCACCACTTTTTCAGCCGCCTCATTTAAAAACGGAAATTAAAAAAAAAAAAAAAAGCTGATCCATTTAATCTCTGTTTTGCAAGCATTTTTAGTTAATTCCTGGGAAATTCTTGGAGTGGGTCTTTCAGTATTGGATCATGTTTGTAATTTTCAAGCTGTGTTTCCAGCTCTGCTCTACTTTTTTTTTTTTGTGCTTATTAAAAAAACTTACTGATCCCCGTCCATAGTAGTGAGGCAGTGATAATTGCAGTGCTTCCCTTGCTACTCTAGTGAGACGGCTTTCCATCTCACCCAAAGTCTTAACTTACAGCTTACTTTTTGATCTTTCATTTGTCTAAGAGAGAAAGCTCTTGTTAAGTCATAGAAAAAAAAGAAGGCAGGATCCTGCCTTTGCTTTTCTCCTACTGTGTATGCTAGTATCTGTGAAGTATTCTGTTCACGTGGCAGTTACCATGCGAGTTACACGGGGCACTTAGAGTACTTCTTCTTTCTCCTTTGAAGCCAAGTATTGTTCAGTTCTGGAACATTGCTGCTCTTTCTTCTTTTTTTTTTTTTTTGTTTGTGTTGGCTTGTCTAAGGCTATAAATAACTATATTCCAGGCTGTTTCTTAATTATTGGGAAAAAATGGATGCTGAATATATAAGAAAAGCGCACACACATTTGTCTTTCTCTGGCAAAGTCATATGTCAAAATAAATGATCTCATTTATGCTTTGTTGTTCCAGAATGAAGAACTGGTATTAAGCAAAGAAACCAAAGACAAACGCTTAGAGGATGGTTACTTCAGGATAGGTATGTAACAGTAGAAAAAAATGTGTATTCTTACTATTGCAACTGTCAAAGACATCTTCATTAAAACTAAAACAAACCTAAACCTGAGTTTTGATCATTCATTTTTGGATACATGATCCTGTAGGCTTTTCTTAATATTGTGTCCACTATTTGTTTTCAGAGACTGATGTACTAAACAGAGATCTCTTGTGACTCTTAGTTTTAGTGCAGCTCCATCCAACTTTTCTGCCAGGATTGATCACCTGGATTATAGTAGAGGCACTTCCAGGTTGTATAAGATCACCTCCTCTGTCCTGTGACTGCACAAGTTCTTTGGTGTGAGCTGTGTGCTTGGCCTGGATTTGAACCCACCCTAGAGACAATCAGCTGTCTCGTCATACGATGAGATTGGCATTTCAACAGCCAAGTGGCTGTTGGGGAAGGTGCCTGAATTCATGTTGTCAAGGAAGAGAAATTTTACTCGTGGGTTTTAATTAGTTGACGGACACTGCTTGGGCAATCCTGTTATAATGGAAGCACATGTTTTTGTCATAATGAATTACAGCTGTTGTCTATATGGTTTAACTATGAAGTCTAACTGGGCTTTTAAATTGAATTCTTACTCATCCTAATATAATTGAAGATGCTTTAAATAGGAATATGTTACACATGAATGATATCCCTTGTCCTTAATCCTCCTTGAAAACACATAAGCCAAAGGCATCGTGTTTAGTTCCATGGTATTAAATGAATACCTATGCCAAAATCTTCACAGAGTTCGAGGTATTAATGCCTTTAGACAGTTTCAAAGCTTTTATTCTTAGGTGCAATCCTGTTCAGATTGGTGTGCGTTGATGATGTGCCCCACGTTGTTTGCTGCTGCAAAACTGGATCTGATGTCAAAATCACTCACTGCCTTTTGTTTCGGGAAGGATACTGGTTTCACCTGTGAATTGTGATACTACAGATACGTTTTCTGGATTTTGTACTTCAGTTTGTTGAACAGGACTTAACTGAATGTACTTTTGCTTCTTCTGCAGGGAAGTTTGAAAATGGTGTAGCTGAAGGAACAGTTGACCCCAGCCTAAATCCTATTTCATCATTCCGGCTTTCAGTGATACAAAATTCAGCCGTCTGGGCAATTCTGAATGAGGTAAGAGGTGGTAGAACATTTAAAAACATAACTGGGGAATGGGAGATTTCTTCATTCTGTTTTGAAGCTCAGACTTTTGGCTAACACCAGTTACTTCTTATTACTGAGAAATGTAATACACTAAACCATGACTTATTTTTTCTGCTTCTCTATTTCAGATTCATATTAAAAAGCTTACAAACTGATCATGGAAATCTGCTTTAGAGGAAAAAGAAAGAATCCTTGAAAACTCTTCCTATAAAATCTGACATCCTTAGCAAGTCACAAATTGAAAATACTGAGCATGCACCTTATTCCAAATGTCATTCTTCTTCACTTGAACTCTACCTCTTGTGAAATCTACTGTAGATGAGAAGATTGTATTTACCCCTTCTTATCTGATCCATCCAGAAACTGATGCTCCACACTGATAACGTTCGTCCGAGGCTCAAGTTGTCCTCCACTGTAATGTGACTTTACCATCTTATGGTTACAGAACCCTGCTACGCCTAACCTGTACTATTTTGATAGTATAGTAATATAGAGTTGTACATATTGTTACATTCCTTGAAGAAGAAAAAAATATAATTATTGTTAAATAAGTTTTATGAAGGGGGTACTTTCGGAGTTCCATTTATTTTCTATAACAAGAACCCTCTTTTATAGACTGTCAGGGATATATATTAAAAATGTTAGGGATATTTAATTTATTAAAATAATTTGAAAAGTACATATTTTTATGCAGTAAAATTTTAAATTGATATAGTTTTTTTATGAATTCTCTAGTTTAAGTTATCTTTCTACATTTTTCTTTGGAGATGCAAACATAAATTAATACCATGTTTCAAATATACTGCCATGTTTAAAAAAACAAGATTAAGTTTCTAAATTATGTAGTTTTATACACAGAATCTGAATGATGTTCAGAGGCATAAACAGAGTTCTGAAGAGCATTATTCTTTGGGGCTATGAAATTCCACTATGTACAGTTTGTAGCCACACAAAAAGCATGTTGAAATGTCTTGTTTCATATTATGTACTAAATCTGCAGTGATTTTAGATTGAATCCATTGCATTTTAGAAGAATTTTTTTTTTTACTCCAAACCAGTTCTTTCTAAAAATATTTGTAAACATTTCCTAGGCTGAACAAATTCATTTTCTGTACTGAAGAAAATCATTCTCCAGCTTTGCTTTGGAGTGACAAGAGATTACCTTTTATCAAAAGAATGAACAGTAGATACATTTGATCTACAGAGGTCTCCTTTTAAAAAGTTCTGTTATTGCAGTGTTTATTTTGGATACATTGGTGAGTAGTTAATTTTCTCCATTCGTTCAAGAACAAGGTCTTAGTTTGACTCCTTTATGGA
Source organism: Mohoua ochrocephala (assembly GCA_013398855.1). NCBI lineage: Eukaryota > Metazoa > Chordata > Aves > Passeriformes > Acanthizidae > Mohoua > Mohoua ochrocephala. Next base: position 183,260 of record VZTA01024007.1, on the reverse strand, counting down.
TCATGGTATGGTGACTCGCACTAACTTTATAGTAGGAACGGAATTTGGCCCCAAGTTAGTACCCTGCCTTTTCGTTTCAAGGGAAACAACAGTGATCTTAAATGAATCAGAAATTCGGTCGGGAACAGAACGTGGTCTGGATTACAGTCAGAGTGGAATTGTTGCAGTACTAATGCTGCTGCTTTTCTTAAGAGTCCTTCTGCTTAGGTGCTTATAAGGACTCACGCATGGGAAGATTTCAGTTAGTCACAAACGGCCAGAAAAAAGAGAGGCAGGAATTCCTCCCTTTAATAGGAATGAAGTACCTGATTGACATTGAAGGGAGGCATCCATGCTGGCTTAGGTATTCTCAGCTGTGCTGTGAACCAGCCTCCTGGAACTGACATTTCAAAACCTGGCCAGCTTTCTCTGTGGAAAAAACCACACTCTGCTACCCCCAACACAGAATCATAGAATCAGTTAAGTTGGAAAAGACCTTTAATGTCTTTGTGATCGGGGCACAGATGCACAAAACCTGTTGCAGGTTCCCTGATCTAGAGCAGGGGTCTTGAATTTGTACTTCCCCATTAAAGTTAGGCTGATAGATTTGGCCTGTCTTTCATGACAGTTTTATAAGGAGCAGGAGCCTAAACCTGCCTCTCCAGCACTGCAAGTCCTCACCACTGGGTTATAGCGTCAACCTGTCTTCTCTTCAGCCTTGCTGGAGAATTGTGCCATAGCTCTGACAGTTCAGCAATACTCAAGTTGAAGAACTTAACTACTTCTACAGATTGTTGTACAGGTTAGCTATGTTGTCTGGGGACACAGGGAAGACAAGATTTGTACACAGAGGTAAGACCTTCTGTTTAGACTGACCGGTGCAAGTTCAAGAAAAGTTAGATACCAGGCAGACCTTGTTTGCTTTTCCTGATTGCATCAGGTGATGTAAATAACATGTTACTTGGAAAGCGTGCGTTGCCCATAAAGACTGTGGGCATAAGCTAAGCACTGGTCACATAAATGGAGCTTATTCTTGGATTTTGGAATGGGGTTGACTAGGCTCTGAATCCTGTGTGACTCTAGCCTATCGTGGTGCTACAGCCCCGTTTGTTTCCTGTATAATGCCCTGCCATCAAGTTACCAACATGGAATGGCTTTTTCTCACACATTAGCTAGCAAAGGTCTGAGGAAGTATTTAGGTTTTCTTCTTAGCTGTGTCTGTGAATGAATGATGCAAACTATTTAAGCTAGGGTTATTTATTACAGTCCAGACTGCAGAAATACATTAGATACTGCAGTTTCTTAATAGAATTAATTTTGCTGACAGTGACCTTTTCCATTTTTCCACGAGTCCAGAAGTTTACTGGTACCACTTATTTAAGAACGCTGTGTGCTTATTCTCAAAGCATCACTGTTCCTGATGTTTCACAGTAGTTCAGATGAATCACTGCTAATATATTTAAATACCTAGAACCCGTACCATGTTGATTGCAAGACTCTGGTTAGTAGTATATTTAGTTTTCAAAAAAGGTGGGAAGAAATTTATCCAAGACCACAAATTAACTAGTGCGTGGTAAAATGTGGGTTGTTTTCTAAAGATTGGTGCATTTTTATTATGTTGTAGTAGCAGGAGTTGAAAATACTCTGGGCTGCTTTAATATTTTCAATGTTCCTGAGCTTATAGGCTCTCTAGAGAAATGTGCCACATTAATACAAATTATATTTCATAGGCCCAGGTAAATTCAGAGCTGGTGTAATCAGGTACTTCTGCAAATTTGGTTGGAAATTTTGCTGAGAAATAGAAAAAGCGAGGAAAATATTTTCTATCTTAATTATTTCTGCAGACAGCTATTCTGGGCTTTGTACCTTTAAATTCCAACCCCCAAGTCAGGCTAAAGGGGTGCAAGTCTCCTTCCTGGAAGTATGGTGAAGTAAGAACACTCGGGCTGTTAGACTCATCAGCCTTTAGCTCTGGCACTTTGTGACTGGGTCTGCACCAGTGGGGCCAGTGTCTCCTGCACGTCTCCACTGTAAGGGACAGTATTGCCATAAGAGATCTTAAACAGTACCTTAAGCCTATTACCTGGTTTTGGGGAGTTTTTCCCTACATGTATTCAATTTCAAGTCATTTTTGTTGTGACCTTAAAAATCCCCCCCGAGGCCGCTGAATCTTACAGTCATCCAATAATGGAAAGTGTTTCAAAATAAACTGCACTATCCTATGCTCCTGTTAGCTCATTCTGATGCCATTAAAGCTTCAGAAAAGCAAACTTCTGTGAAACCAAAGGCATAGCCAGAAACCTTCGTTATTTGGGCAAATGAACTTATATTGGATGCCAAACAGACTGGCTGATGCTAACACTTGCTTTTCTGAGCCGATCAGGATTGCTTGGGACCAAGGAAACACAAGACTGTCAGTATAATCTTGCTTTGCTCATTCAGTAGGTCATCCTGCTGAAAACTTTGTAAATAATGTGAACAGGATGTGATAATTAAAGAGTGTTTCTAAAGCACTGTATAAGGCTTTGAGCTTTTGCAGGCATCTCAACTGTGTGTTTTCGTTGATGGAAAAAATTCCTATAGATATATTCATTTTTTTCTGTACTTAAAGATGGCTTAGAAAAATCCAGATAGACGTGATTCATGGACCAAGACAAGACTGCAGTCTTCTGTTGTATCACTGCTTGTCTAGCTGTTTCAAAGCAGTTTTTAAATACCTTGAGTCAGTTTAGAGCAAAGCAATTTATACTTTGCCTGTGTGAAACACAGTTCCTCGAATGAGCTGAAGTTGATTAGTCTTTGGAAAAATTAAACAACTGTGTAACAGTTTCCTTCTTTTTTTTTCTCCAAATATATTATAATTTCAGTAATCTCTGTATTTTGTTGGAAATACTTGCTCCAGATGAAGTATCCTAGTAATTTGTAGTTCACCTCCAACTTGGAAAGTATTATTTTAGTCTTGGGGGGGAAAAGAAAAATGAAATCTTTTCAAACCTTGCTCCCCTACAATACACGAACCCAAGGTTCTATATTTGTTCTTACTAGGAAGGATGTATTCTGAAAAAGCTAGAACAAGTAACTGTAGCTAGAAAGGGGAAAAAAAAAAGTCCTTGTGTTTTTAAATCATCTTTACAATCACCAGCATAAGGCTGAAAAGCTATTAAACAACTGGTGTTTTCAGGCCAGCATGGATTGCTCATGTAGAACACACAACCCATGGAGACCTGGTGAATTAGTCCTTGAGCGTCACCTTTCTGACCTTAGTGGTCGCTAAAGGGTTTTGCTGATTTCTGCTGTAAACAGTGAGCTGCTGGAAGTTAAAGCAGCTCAATTCTGAGAATGATGAAACCTTCTTTCAATGGGAAAAACTTCGATATTTCTAAAGGGAAGGTACACAGGCCCCGAGCCCTTCAATGGTGTCACACCACAGGGCACTAAATATGAAGTCTTTTTTACTGTTGAACTGAAGTGGGTGATCACTGATGCTAGGATTCCTGCTAGGGAAAAGGTGTACAGTTAGGCTGCAGCTGCCTGCAGGACGGGAACTTGTGCTGTTAGCCAGGGAGGGAGCAGATCCTGACTGGAATCCTTCACCTTCCATGGATCAGCAGTTCAGTGCTTTCCTTGTTTAAAGGAGAACGTTGCTCAGCATCTGCTGAGAGGGAAACGTGAATTTCTTCAAGCCTTAACAGTGGCTGAAACACACAGTACTGTAAGATGCACTGCCAGCATATTTGGTATTTTAAGATAAATTATAGTTTTTCCTTAGAGATCAAATTCTAGTATTGAAATTGTCTTACTGTAACCAGTTTACTCTTGTGTTGTTTTGGAAGCTGAATCCTAGTGCTCATGTTTCATGCGGAACACTGCATTGGAAAGCTGTCATCTTCACTTTCCCTAAGGTATTGTTTGTAATGGTCAGTTTATACTTCTGCCATGTGGACTTCACAGCTGCAGGCATTGCCATGAGCCCACCCTTGTAGCCAAACCAACTTGTACTTCCCTTCCATGTTCATTGACCTGCCACTCAGAACGGTGGATGTAGTAATACCCACTGGACTGCTAGAGATTGGGTTTAAAAACTTGCTGCTATCTTTGGAAACCTGATATGGGTCATGTTAATTGTGCCTTTCATCACTGTTTTTTCTGTGTGCCAGAGTTGTCCATGTATATTTGAAGTAGTCACTAAAGTAAATCTGTTCTCACAATCTTTCATACAAGGAGAGGACAGATCTGTATCTGGAGACAGTTGTTGCTTTACCATCGCAACACGATTAAGACCTATACTTTCACACAGTCCCAAGGCAAGGTATTCCAATATTACTCTTAAATAAAACTGCTTTTTGGTGTCACTTAAACCCTCATGATGTAGAGCTTATGCCAGTATGTGCAAAGTATCTGCAGTAAGAGTTATGCTACATAGACTTGTTGCAGTTAAATTTAAGCTACAGAAATGTACAAGTAACTCGTTTTTAGGAATGTACTGCGAAAAGTATTTGAACAAAATTGCTAACATGTTTACTGTTGTAAATATTTTAATAAAAAAGGACACTTCAAACTTTTTTACACAATTATCTACAATAAAGAGAAATTTACAACCATTTACAAAATGTTCTTAGTTTTTTTCTTTACTGTCAAAATGGCTAAGGTAGAAACAAAAATAAACATCAGATGCACGAAGTCCTGGTTTTATTTCACTCTGTATTTATAAAAGGAACAAAGCATCTTGGTGAAATTCCATCCACATGCTAATGAGATCAAATAGAGCATGATGAGAAGTGCAAATGGATACAAAAGAATAGCTGTGTTCTTCAAAAAGGGCAATGCTGAAACAGAAGCAATATTGAAGCAAGTATAAAGTAGTGCTCTTTAGAAAAGGTGCTTCATGTAGAGTAGCCTTGGGGCAAGGCAGCAATAAAAAATAGTTCTGCTCTGCTGTCCTCCTCAGACATCTCTGCCCTACAAGTCCTACTGTAATCACAAAAGGCCTTGGGGAACTGTTTTACCTAAAACTATGGTCTTAAACTCAATACAGAATTTTTATCTAATGCAAACATCTTCAGGTGGATTTACAGAGGAACAAGAAAGACCTGTAGCACCACAACTTGGTTAAATACAAGAAGGGAATTTGCTGAGGTGGAGAATATAAATTCTTTGGTTAAGATGTCCACCCCGCTGAAAACATGGATTGGTGTATTTCTATCAAACTTCATTTACCACAAAGAAAGAATGTACTTCAACACGCAGCTAAGCCTCCGCTTTACAAATAATATGCTAAGATCAAATCAATAGCCTGAAAACATGCTCTTTTTTTTAGTCAAACAAATACAAAAGAAGTTGATGTTACTCACCACTGTATCCTAGGAATGTCACGTAGATGTAATAGCCGATTGCAATCAGCCATAATGTATTCCCAACAAAATACCCAATGACAGAATCGGATATGATGACATCTGCAAGAGATAACTGCTTTCAGCTGTTTTGACAGTGCACCATTTTGAAGCAGAGAGCTCAAAGTATTCTACTTACAGTTGATGAAGAACAGCTGGATAAAATGCAGAATGACTAGAAGTGGGTAGAAAGCATTCAGATGTACATCAAAGGCATATCCCCACTCCACATCATAATCTCTGTTCTGCTGCTTCACTAAGTACTTATTTGAAATGAACCTACATTAAAAGATATTTGAGACTGTTGTTAACATGAATCTATAAAGCTGACAAAACATAGGTTTGATGTAGTAAGTCATATGTGATCCTAACTCTCCACCACAAAGTTTCTGCTGTCTGGGGGAAAAAACGTGCAAGAATCACGCAGACTAGACTATTGTTAAAATGGTTTTGTTAGAACGATCATCACATCCCCTGCATGCTACAGGCAGCTGAAACACCCTGCGGGTAATACAGAAACAAAACTTCTTTATAAAGAAGAGATCAGTGCTACAATTTATCAGTGCAGCCACAAGCTGCCACTTCTCTCTGTACACACAGGGAGATGATTTCAGTGAAGTGCTTGTACAGGATCAGCACACCTCTCACAGAGATGGTTTATTTCATCTCCACAGAACTGATGCACTGCAAGGGCAGCAGGAGGGCAGGAGAGTGCTCAAAACACGTGCCTGTTCTTACTGAAAGAAGTGCAAATGCAATGTGCACTGCCCGGTATTACAGGCTACTGAATGAGCCTCAAGGCTCTTTCCTTCGGCTTAAGTTCTGCTGACATCAAAATATTTATCCCATTTGGAAGAGGAACAAGAAGTCAATACATGCTCACAAATAAGAGACCAGAGTTTTCATGGAAGCTTCCTCTGACCTACTCTTTGTGCCAAGGGTGGGGTTGCAAAGAGGCAGAGCCTGGGTGCAAGGTGAGGCGAGAAGGAGTTTAGACTCATTAGGAATGGGGGAAGTTTTTGGGAAAAGAGGTGAGCCTGCACTGGAAGAAAGGACTTGAACCAAACTTGAACCAGGTGACTGGTTTTGAGGCCTGCAGGGAGCTGACTAAAAGACAGAGGAAAATCAGCGGATGCTGGTCTTCTTGGCTTAGGAGACTGCATCCTGAAGCACAAATTGCTAGAGGATGGTGGCAGGGAGCATTACTATAAGCTCTAGCCCAGGCAATTTATGGGTTGCTGTTCCAGGCAGGAGCATAGGTCAGGTGGACCTTTCATTTATCAGTTACATTTCTTTTATGTGCCTCATTCTCAATTTTGCATTTACAAGCAGGAGTTCCTGAGGCCACTGTCAGGATTTATCCCTTTTCTAATCATCATCACTTTAAGATGTCAGCTCCCTCACTAAGTACTCTTAAACGCTCTTGCTTTCTGAAGTTCCTTGTAAAATTTCTTTCTTTGGTGCCCTCCCCTTGCCACAGCACAGAAACAGCAGCTTCCCGTCATTTCATGGTTCCCTCACTGCTGCAGGACACATCTGTGGTGCTGATGAGGCCTGGGCTGTAAAATGACCTGCTCCTGCCTCTCTACTTCTGCAAGTCTCTGGACAGTAGAGGATAAAACTGGCGGCGACTACCAACAAAGCAAAAAGCTGCCAAGCGCAAGACAGAACAGACACGGCTGTAGTGGCACCAGCTACAGCCTGCAGCAAGAAGCCTGGGCCAAGTGTATATTGCCCTACTTAAACAGAATCATCCTCAGGCTCACACTACTTGACTTCTTCATTCGTTATTTCGATTAAACAGCTTTTTTTTTTTTTAAGCACATTTTTTTTTTATTTGGCATTACTGCTGAACATTAACCAGCTCAAGAAGAAAGAAAAAAAGCTGGAATGTTCATCACAATACAGACCTTCTGACCATTTACCTTTGTAGGAAATAGTAAAGAAAGAGGTGTGTTCTTTTTTAAGGTATCATTTTGAAACAATTGCTATAACAGCACAAAACCTATGGTCAATATTGCGTATAAGTTTACCCCAAAGAGAGAACCAAGTGTCTCACAAACAGCAGGGGACTCTCCGTGTCTGAACAGCGATACTGAACTCGGCTTCAGAAATCACTACTCACCACATCAGAGTTGCAATCAGAAGGCCAACGCCTACGCAGTCTATGAACACAACCCAAAGTAGCAGTTTTATTGTTTCAAAGAAACCCATGTCCAGCACAAATCCAAATCCTACAGTAGACACTGAAAGCAGAGAAAGATTATTAAAGTCAGCTGTGGAAAAGAAAGCATCAGATCTTAAACCGATGGGGTTTTTTTTGAGTATCCTGTTACGAAATCTCCAGTTTCCTTTTTATTTTTCCCCTGAGATTTTCAGTCCAACAGCTCACTTTTTTCCCACCAAAAACTAGATATAATGCAATTTATTTATAATATGAACACCCATCTGTACTTGGGTCTAATTGTAATGCTCCACCCAAACTATTTTTTTTAAAATTCACACAATGCTACAATAGAACATTCTTTGTTTTATAAAAGCTCCTTGTTAACCCAAACCACATGTGTAATTCTATTTCAGTTAAGAGTTTTTCTATTACGAACAGCAATAACACTATTTAATAGAAGGCAACCGAGACAATACTTATTGAATTTGCAGTTCAGTCATTTATATGAGCCACTTTTTTTAATGGCTTCATTCTGCAAGTTACAGAATCTCATCAGGGCCTTTATGGTAAAAACAATGTTTTATCCATAATATTCAAGTAAACCAAATATTCAGTATTTTTTAACAAAAACACTGCCGTGTGGCATGGGGTTTTCTTACTGTCTGTAAAGTTACAGTGAACTATGCAGTTTAAAATGCAACAGAAAATGAGTTGCAACAGAGAGATCAATTCAAAAGTACAGAGTACTACTTAAGCCTACTCCGATTTCTACTTCCCACCTTAACTTCAAAAAGGCTAGGCCTTTTTCTTCTGTTCTACTTTGATTAAAAGATCATCCATACAAATTGGTCTTTTCTCAGTGTGTGTTATTAGAAGGAAAATAAACATTCATCCCTAAACTTTCCCTCCCTCTTCCTTACACTGCCTATTCTCCTGCACTCACCGCAGAGCCAGATACTGAGCAGCACTAGGAAAGCAGGATCATCTCTCGCCCATTGGTCCTTTGTCTGTTTTCTGTAGTGGAAGTTCCTGTACACCCTCTGTGGTGAAGTGAACAGATAAAGCATCTGCCAAAGCGCAAACTCGAAGTCCATCTGTCGGAAGTGGAAGAGCCTCCGGAGGTACTTGTAGCGTTTCGCTCCGGCCGTGTGCCTCGCAGCATCTCTGGGGCTCAGCACACCATTGCCCTGGCTCCCGGAATTCACCAACGTGGTTGGCAGCATCTTGCTAAAGAAAGAATTTCAAAAGATGTATTTGATTTTGCACATAATAAGGGGTACAAATAAAATCACGCGATGCAGGCCACATCCGCAATGCTGAAGTGACAAAAACTGAGCACAAATATAAACAATGACATTTGTTGGAGCAAGTCCAGACGAGGCTACGGAGTTGATCAGAGGGCTGGAGAACCTCCCTTATGAAGACAGGCCAAGAAAGTTGGGGTACTGTAGCCTGGAGAAGAGAAGGTTGCGCGGAGGCCTCCTTGGCACCTTCCAGTATCTGAAGAGGGAAAATAGGGAAGCTGGGACACTTCATCAGGAACTGTAGTGATAGACACAGAGTTACGGGTACAAACTGAAACAGGGGGAATTTAGGTTAGATATAAGGAAGA